>CM032326.1:39440028-40010028 GCA_019022515.1 Quercus aquifolioides
AGTTAAGATCATGTATATTTTTAATAATATAGTTCCAGAGCATTGTGCTTCCAGTTTGGCCACAAACTAAACTAGTCCAATTTTAATTGTTTTCTTATTTTTCTACTGCCCCCATAACTTACAGCTAACATAGATGAGACACTTCCTAGCACATGACTTTGCTCCAAACATACAGAGAAAAGAAAAAGGTTCAGGTTGGTAAACCTTATTCCTAAGTAGGCGCTCCCTAAACATCTTTTGTTGGCACAATGACTGAAGAAACTGTAAAGAGGCTTCACATTGCTGGCATAAAAAGTTAACCATTCGTTCAACAGTCAGACTACGAAAATCAATATGGTGTGCTGACAGCTGGATCTCAAGAAACCCAATGGCAGTGAGGACTGCTCCAAAAGCTGCATCCATAAATATGTCAACCTGACACAGAAAGATTCATGATCAGTCGCACATAAATTATGTCAGCCTGAAGAACTTTATAACTTAGAGAAGAAAAAAATTTAGCAATTAACGGATCATTGCCATAAACTGATTTAAAAATATTTTTTTTACTAATAGAAAAGTAAAACTTAAACCAGCAAAGAACCAAGAACATGCAAACAGCTAAGGTTAGAGAAAGACTACCTAAATAGTCCAACTGAACCCTCTTTCTGAAAATAGCAACTTAAACAAATCATTTGGTGTCTGTTTGGCTAGAGCTTATAAGCTCAACTTCTAGCTTTTAGCTTTTATAAACAGATTTTTAAAACTTCACTTTTTCTTACTTTTTCAAAAGTACAAATATACTTTAGCTCATTTTCAGCAAAAAGCTAAATAAGATGTTCCCAAATGGACATGGTCTAAGTTTTACCTTAGGGTGTGCAAGCAATACATGGACAAGATCTTGCCACTGTGAAGCTATGCATCCTGTTAACAGATGTAGACTGCTTGCCACAAGGGCTGAATGAACAAGGGGAATAAGACCGAAATTATGGTTTTCCTGCATTATGGAATCAAGTCTCAGTAAAGATAAGTGTATGGAAGATAGAACTCAAGGGTAAGGATTAAGGAGCACCTGTTTATATCCACCAAGAACAATCAGCAAATAAAACACCAGGTCAAGCAGCTGTTCTGACACTTTTACATCATCTAGCAAAATCTGTAATACAAAAAGCAGGAGAAAATCATAGTTTACCCTCTTATACTACCCCAGAATCTTCAATAGTTGCTAAAAAATCCAAAACTATTGGAAAGAGAGAGATGCAGGCAATGGATTTCACTAAGGGTAATAGGAACTTGTTACTGGTGCAAACTAATTTCAATGTGAATAGCTACTTCAAGGCAAACACCAATCCACCAATCCATGAGTATATAAATATTCTTTTCTCCATAATTCATCCTCAACTTTCCATGTAATTCATTTAAGCCTTACATTTAGCCTCTTGTACTTCCTTTTTTTGCTTCCTTCTTCGCCACTTTATAATTTTCATAAGTGGCAGCGACTCTACTTTAGGTAGGCTCTCTCTCTCTCTCTCTCTCTCTCTCTTTAATATAATTGATCATTGAACCTCCTTATTCCACCATCAAGTCTCCTTAGTCGATCACATTCTTTAGATTCTCCAAGTACATCTTTAGCCACTCTTAGTACAATTAGTCATTTTGTTCCACAACTTATCAACATCTTCATTGTATTCCACTTGCCTTCTTTGATCATTTTATCTTTAAACACATCTTGTTTCTCCCTCTTCAAACCCCACCACCTAATCCTTCAGTTTTTTTGTCTAATAACAAGAGGTGGCAAACACCAGAGACACCCAAACAACCTGCCCCCACCCACTTGAACCAGTCCGACCTGGCATGTATTCGGCAAATTTCAACAAACTTGGCGGTTGGTGGTGAGTTAAATCCAACTCAACCCAATATGATCAGGTTGAGTGTCAGGTTTCATTGTTGGAAATCCAACAAAACCCAACCCGTCTGACATCTCCAAACCTCTATCTCCTTCCCCGATCACCATTGTTCCCCTTCAACAGAGAGCTTGAGATCTCTATAAGATCTAGCAAAGATCTTGAGATCTCTACCAAATCCATCATTCACTGGATAGCGATGCCCTCCACCTCAAAATCCCAGATTGACTACGGAGAATTTCCCTTAGCCCACAGGTTCAACTGAATTAACCAGAGATTTATACTCAGATTTGTACTCACCAAACAGGTTGACAATCCGTGTGTTGACGTTCAGTGGCACTTCCAGCTTCCTTAGACCTATTTTAGTCATTTTGGCCAACAATTTTACCCTAAACCCAACTCCAACCTACCCACGGACACCCCTACCAATACCTCTTATTTTCCATCTTTGAATACAAATATTTAGTATCTCCAACCTATGTTAATGGTTTCACCCTCTCCTGGTATCACCTTACAATCTTTACAATATTTACAATTCACTTTTCAAATAATGATGATATCTATTAGACTAATGTTTGTCCCACTTTTGAAGGTGATTAAATTTGATTCCCTCTCTCCTTGAACCAAATGTTCATTAATATCAAATCATAAGTTGTTTTTTTTTATAAGTAACGAAAATTTTATTAAAAAACTAAAAACAACCAACCCGAGTACATTGGGAATGTACTATGGGGGCATAAATCAATAACCAAGAGTACAACGATCAAGTAAAACAGGAAGGGAAGAACAAGTAAAATGACAAAAAACCACACTCCAATCGAGGAGCGTGTGTAAAAAAAGAGACTTAATCTCTAATATAGAGCGTTCACATCCCTCAAAGCTTCTAGCATTCCTTTCGCGCCAAATACACCATACCAAGCAATAAGGCACAATTCTCCACAACTCAATATTTCTATGTCGACCAAACTTTCCTTGCCAAGACTCAAACAATTCAATAACCTTCTGAGGCATAACCCAATGAATTCCAAACAAACAAAACACCAACGACCACAACTCACAAGCAATGGGGCAATGAAGAAGAAGATGATCCACTAACTCCCCACACTTCTTACACATATAACACCAATCAAGAACTAGCACACGTCGCTTGCGAAGGTTATCTATTGTTAAAATCTTACCTAAGGAAGCAGACCATGAAAAGAAGGCTACCCTTGGAGGAACCTTCGATTTCCAAATCATCTTCCAAGGGAAGGATAATATGGGAGGAGGGTATAAAGACAGATAGAATCCTCGAACCTCAAAACCTCTATTCCTTGCTGGCTTCCAACACACCCTATCCAGACCCAATCCCCGTACCGCCGAAGAGTAGACCATATCCATAAATAGATCAAAGGATTCTTGTTCCCAATCTTGAGGAGGGCGACGAAATTTAGCATCCCAATGAATCCTCCCACCAGACCAACACATCACCTCCGCTACTGAAGACTCCTTTGTTCTACTAATATCAAATCATAAGTTGTTGCAATGCCTATAATAGCATCTCCTAATTCATTTATTATTCTATATCCCTAGCTTCCATGAACTCTTTCAAAACCCCATACTATCTTTTCCAACATGACCATTCAAGTCTCCTCCAATAAAAATCTTTTGGTAACCCATGAATCAATTCATCCATATCTTCCCAAAGATTTTACTTGACGGATTCTTCCAATCCTATTTGAGAAGCGTGTACAATTATGTTAATTGTCTCTTCTCCTAAGACAAGTTTTATTAACTTTTTTTGTTTTTGATAGGAAATCAGAAAACTAATATTTATGATAAAAAAAAAAAGAGGAAAGTACACAATGTTCATGATGATGAACAACAAGAAAAAAAGAGCAAACAACACAAGAAGAAAATTGTAATCAGGAAACTAGGCTAAGGGAAGACATAAACTCAGAGAGAGAAGAACAATCAGTAAAACCCCAACAACGAGACCACTCCAATAGACTGCGATGGCTTAAAACCTTTAACTCATCCAACGTCTTCTCCTTGCCCTCAAAAGAATGACAATTTCGTTCCAACCACACTATCCACATTACACACCCTAGAACCAAATTCCAAATGTCCGAATTATGCTTCCCAAGCCACTAATGCCAACAAGATAACAAACCCACCACTGATCCTGGCATAACCCAATGAATACCAAAAGCTTGAAGCATAAAAGTCCATAGGGAATGAGTAATAGGACAATGAAGAAGAAGGTGGTCTGCCGACTCTCCATCACGGCAACACATACAACACCAATTAGCCAAAGAGCAACCCTTAAGCATTAGATTATCCAAAGTGAGGATCCGACCATGAGCAGCTGTCCACAAAAAGACCGCCACGCGCTTAGGAATCTTTGGTTTCCAAACCCCCTTCCAAGGAAATAAAGAATTCGAAGCACCCCGAATTGCATGATAGTAAGACCGGGTGTCAAACTTACCATCACCTTTTAGCCGCCAGCAAAGAGTATCTCTTCTATCACCCCGAGGAATATGAGTTTGGATAAGCTGAAATAGAGAAGAAGATGCAGCCAACTCCCAATCTTCAAAAGCTCTATAAAATCTTAAATTTCACACTCTAATTTTACCCCCTTCTAGAATCCACAGAACCTCGGAGATGCGAGCATCCTTGATCGCTGAACACACAACATAGAGCTCAGGATAGAGATCTTTTAGAGTATTATCACCAATCCACCTATCATGCCAAAAACGGATACGAGTGCCTTCACCCACTACAAAGGACATATGCTTAGAAAAGCTCTCCCACCCTCCATTAATGCTTCTCCATAGGTCACACCCATGAGTCCTCCTGCAAACTTTAGTACTCCACCCCCATTAACCCTCACCATATTTTGTGGAGATAACTCTCCGCTAGAGATGGGTAACTTCATGACCATATCTCCATAGCCATTTCCCTAATAAAGCTTGATTAAATGACACCACACTTCTTATCCCCAAACCGCCCATCTCAACGGATAAACACACATTTTCCCAAGCCACCAAAGGATACTTGAAATTCCCCTCAGAAGACCCCCACAGAAAATCCCTCTAAATTCTTTCCAATCTAGCAGCCACAGCTTTAGGAATAGTAAAAAGAGATAAAAAGTACATTGGAATACTTGAAAGGGTACTCTTTATTAACATGAGCCTACCACCCTTAGATAAATAAAGACGCTTCCACCCAGATAGTTTCTTCTCCATTTTCTCCAAAATAGGATTCCAAATCGAAGCTGTCTTAAAAGAAGTTCCCAATGGCATCCCCAAATATTTCATAGGCAAACTGCCCATTCTACAATGAAGAATATTAGCCAATGCATCTAGATTATTCACCTCCCCAACAGGGACAATCTCACTTTTCCCGACATTGACCTTCAAACTCGTAAAAGCCTGAAAACAAGACAACACCAACCTTATGGACAACAACTGTTCCCTAGAGGCATCACAAAATATGATAGTGTCATCAGCAAATACTAGATGGGAAATACACACACCAACAGAGTTCACAGCTTCCACATGAAAACCCTAAATAAGATTACACTCCTCAGTCTTCTTCATTAGTCTACTTAAAACCTCCATTATCAGGAGAAACAAAAGCGGGGATAGTGGATCCCCTTGTCTCAACCCACAGCTTCCAAAAAAACTTTCAGGGGATCCATTTACCAAGACAAAAAAACAGACAGACGTAACACAAGCCTTAATCCACCCCCTCTATTTCAACCCAAAACCCATCCGGCCCAACAAATAAAACAAAGCCTCCCAGTTCACATGGTCATAAGCTTTTTCAATATCAAGCTTGCAAACCACGCCCGGTATACTGCTCTTCAACATGCTATCTAGGCATTCATTTGCAATTAGCACTGAATCCAGAATCTACCTTCCACCAACAAACGAATTTTGAGTCTCAGAGATGAGATTATCCAAAACCACCCTCCTAACCTCAAATTCTCTTCTAAGAAATTTATCTATGATTAGTCAAATGCCTTGTAGCTCAACTGGTTGGCATCTCTTGAAGTTTCCAAAAGATAAATTTTGGGTTCAAATCCCTCATCCCCCCAACCGTTGAATTATAAAAAATAAAAATAAAAACTTTTATATATGATTATCCCTACCTGATATCTATTTTATTTTTTTGTGTATGCCATAATTTATATCCTGAATGTTCAATCTCTCTAGATTTCTCACCTAATCACTCAATCTCTTGAAGATGTCTACTCTCCTCCTAGTCATTGTATCTACTATTTCCATTAGTTTTCTTATTAAAGACCATATATTTTAAGTGCCTATATGAGTCATATTCTTTTGAACCAACTTCTTTAGCCACACCAGCTCATTAAAGTGCAAGAACTCTTGCCCATTTTTCACTATACTCGAGCAATGATGTAGTGCATCACTGATAGGGAATGCCTAAGCTAACCCTTGCCCACTTATCACTACATCATGGGTTCGATGCAAACAAGTTGCTGGATGTCCCAACGTGCATCTATAGTGGATTCATTCAAGATAGAGTGACAAATTTTACATTTCCTATCAACCTATTGCAACCTTCCTCTTCCGTTTTTTGAGTTTGCAACCACCTGTGAACAAAATCTATGAAACTAAGCACAGGCACAGGCTAAGGTTTTTATTTTTTATTTTAATTTTTAAAGCAAACTACGCCATTGAAAATATAGCATCCACATTTATGATTTATGTCCCTTTATCAGGTAAAAAATTATTTAGACATAAATAATAAAGTTCCCAATACTGTAGAAAATGCCATACACCTACAGTAAGAAATTAGAGAATATTCAGTCCAAAATACAAAAACTAGTTATTACATTATATATTTCAGAGGTGCCATGATAACCAAAAAGACAGATCCAAATCCACAAAAGAATAGGTGGGGGACTATTCTTTTAAATGAAATTTTAAGTAGTGACACTCCCCACCCCTATCACTCAACATGGAAATGTGTACTGCACCCCTTCCCATATCTCCCACTCACTTTTCCTAAATGTGAGTATCACTAAACTAATTGAAGTTTCTGATAGCAAATTCATTACGGGTTATACCACATATGTAATTTCAAGTGTTTGCACTACACTAATTGATCACACAGCTATAAAAATTTGTGGAATGCACTATGCTGCACATGAAACAAGTACAATATTACAGAAACCAATTAAAGAAAAGCTTTGGCAGGCATTACTAACAGTGACCTGCTCCACTTTAGATTGCCGAGATGCTAAATCACACAAGGAATGCAAGAGCCGAATACCACATAACAAGTATCTGAACAGCGTCTCATCTCTGTCAGATGACATAAGAACACCAAGAAGGTGCAAAGGAAGAAAGGCTGCAAGCTTCTCCATATCAATCTGATACATAAGACAACATAAAATATGACACGTCAATGGATAGGTAAGAACAGGACCGCATAATGACAATGATGTTGACAGTTTTGTCCGACCTTCATCAATCCTTTTTCAGTATGGTAGTGAATAGTAAAATTTTCAGAGTCCCTCAATAATTTATTAAGTTCCTGCGAGCTAAGCCCATGTAACTCCTTCACTGCTGAAATTAAGTCAATGGCCTGTTCATACAGATAGATTGAACTTATTAATATGAGAGAGAGAGAGAGAGAGAGAGAGAGAGAGAGAGTCCTAAGAACAGAAATAAACTTGATTTTTTTTAAAAGAGAGGTAAAACAGCTGTCTACATTGAATAGAAAAGTGGGGAGACAAAATAGAAAATAAAAATATTTTGCACCAACTTCTACTTCAGTTGATAATTCTTACTTCTGTTGCACTACATGATGGTTCTTCCTTTGCATGCCTCATCCTTGAAAATCTAGAGCCAAGAAAAAGAAAGGATTACATAAGGAGAATATCACAATGTAGAAAATTAGTACTAAGCAGACTGATGGCCATAAGATATTTTTAATAATGTGAACTGCAGGAAATGCTAAGACCTTGAATATATTGAAGCAACTTCAAGTGCTAGATATTGATATTAGACCACATATAAGCTAACATAACAGTACCCTGTAAAAGCATTTCTCACTCCTTCCAACTATACTGACCACTGCAGAACTCTGTTTAATTTTGGTTGCAAAGAAGACATCAAACATTTATTATTTGCAACATGCAGACACAATAATAGTCATTGACCTTACTTTTTAACATTTGGAATGGTTTTGTACAACATACTGGCAATTTTTGCAGCAAGGGGCAATCTAGATTAAGAAAAATCATATGTTTGCAAAAAAGATGCTCTAGCCATCCAAAATTGAACTGTTGTGGTACTTCATTTTGAACAAACATGCCTGAAATGTAAAAGGACAGTCTGAACAACAAATTTCCCCAAAGTCTAGACACTAACATGTGCACATGCTTGGCAACCGACAAAGCATTCATGCCAGTGAAAGCGTGAAAAGTATACTATGAGAGAAAATTTAAAAGAGAAGAAAGTAACATAAACAGAACACATGGAGTTATCACTTATGTGGTTCACCCAAGCAGGGCTTTATCAGGAAGGAAAGAAAAAAGAAAAAAGAAAAAAGAAAAAATCAGTGCTAAGGTTTTTTCCCCCCACAATTTCAGTGCATTGGTACTTTTGTTTATGCAATTGGGGGGTCGAAAGCTCGCAATCCTTTTATTTTTTACTTATCGATAAAGGATTACAAGTTTTCGACCTCCCAATCCTCATAAACAAAAATCCCAATGCACCAGAATTGTGGAAAAAAAATCTAAATAACCAAGAGTTCGCACTCATAACCATGGGACCCACTTTAGTAGTGAGAGTGAGTCTTCAACTAGGAAAGTCACCTAGTGCCCCACCATGGGTTTCACATGCTCATAAGTCATAACACAACACCCTGAAATGTCTTGCCAAAAGCCTCACCAAATGTACTCCCCATGTAGAGAACCCATCAAAACCCCTAAAACCAATGCCCACTTATCATGCTCAAAGACAGATTCCATTGCTTGATGGACAAGGATTAACAAAACAAATACATTCCATAACAATCAATCTCCACAAATAAGAAACCATATAAAACTACAAGTTTGATACAACTTTCCTAACACATGCATCTAGCTTATTGGCTGCTACATTCACTTACAAGATCAAATGCACAATTATCACACACACACACGCGCACACACACACATTTGAAGGATCCAAAAATATTTGCACAATGCAATGCATTAGCGAAATTGATTACAATCAAAGATTAGGGTTAACACATTTAACACTGCCTATCAATCACCTCTCTCTCTTCTTAAAAAGCATGAGCCTTGTACAGTGTACACTCAGAAATTGAACATTTTCTAAAGATTGAATTTTTAACATTTTCCTGCTTTTTTATTTTATTTTATTATTTTTTTTAAGTAAGAAAAAATTTATTAAAAAATACTACTTTATGCAAAAATATCACAAATCAGACAAGAAGTACAAAGAATAGTAAATAACAAAAATAACTATAAACACTATATATCAGTTTGTACCCAAATTGTCAAAATTAGTCCAAAAACCGCTAATTGAACTAACAAAATGTACTTGCATATGCGAATTCGGTAATTCACAGTCCAATAATAACACACTCATATTCAAACAAACACAACCAAATAAAACTCAAAATTAAGTAAAAATATACATATTCTAGAAACACGCACGCTATAAAAACCCTAGATTTAGTGCAAAGCAGAGTGAGTTTCGGAGACAAGTCTGCGCGCCGTACAGTACAGAAATAACACAAACAAACAGAAACAAAAACAAAGTAAAACAAATTTCAGAAAACAAAAACAAAAATAAAGAGCTCGAATAAATACAATAACTGTGAGAAATTGAAGCTATAGAAAGCTGACCTGAGAGCCGTACGGTTCGTGTGGGATATGAGTTTGGAGATTGAAGAGCGAGAGCAAAGAAGAGAAGCGAAAGAGAGAGAGAGAGAGAGAGAAGAGAGAGAAACAAGGAAATGAAATTCGCGGGTATTTTGGGGGTTAATGCACAACACACACGTCGATTTAGTGTGAATTTCTTGACGAGTACAGTACAATTTGTATGATTGAAGACTACGTTAATATTTATATTGTACGCTCTCTGCTTACAGTTAACACATCTTCTTTTCTTTTTCTTTTTTTCTTTTTTTTTTGCCGTTTAAATTTGGTGCTGGTTTATTGTTGCTGTTGTGCAGTGGGAGATTGTAAGTCAATGACTAACGTTCGTTGGTCAAGTTGTCTTTGTAAACAAACAGGGGCTGGTGCAAATTGGGATATTTAGATGTAGGCCCTGTTTGTTTTCAGATCATATAGAGTGAGTTTTGCCAATTGTGCATTGTACTAGTGTTTGAGTTTCTCTTTTTGGAAAATAACATAAATAGGACATCTAGAGTCCTAAGTCTAGAGTTTCTAATCAGTTTGGAATTAGGTTTTTAAGTTCATAATTTTGTCCATTAAAGTCTTAAACTTATAAACCCGTTTCAATTTAAAGTTTTTGTCCATCTTCATTATTATGGCCAATAAGAAAAATGAAATACCGTTAATAAAATTTGGTGTTTCACCTAAATAACTAACTTTGATTTTCTGACATAAAAAGATTATTTTAACTTTTCCACTCTAACTTGAGCTTTCTCTCTAATTATTATACTCTATTTACACATTGATTGCTAAATGATTTATGAGTAAGTCCTAAGTGAAATAGACAGGTTTGATAAATAGTTTTTAGCTTTTCTCTATTTTGTTATTGCCCAAACTAATGGAAACGAGTAACGAAGTTGAATAGATGTTTTAAATTGAAATGAACTCATAAATTTGGGATTTTAATTGACAATTTTAAAATAGGGGATCTAATCTTAAATATAGTCCAATTTTGATTTGAAACTAAAGAAACCCTAGATTTGATTTATAACAGTTCTATATTTAGGGTTAATAAAATTATGGCCAACAGAGGAGTAAAGAAAAATGAAATACCGTTAATAAAATTTGGCATTTCTCCTGAATAACTAACTTTGATTTTCTGACATAAAGGATTTTTTTAACTTTTCCACTCTAACTTGAGCTTTCTCTCTAATCATTATACTCTATTTACTCATTGATTGCTAAACATGGTTGTCAAAATCGCAATCTGGATCGTAAAATCGCATGATTTTACGATCCCACCTCACCAAAAAATTTAAAATCGTAGCAAGATCGTAAAAATGGTAGGATCGTGTAGGATCGCATAGGATCGTAGGATCGTATGGGATCCTACCGATCCTACCATTTGGCTTGATTTTTTTTTTAAAGTGGGATTCATTTGGGTAAGATAATCCACCTAAACTCACAAGCCCAATGGATTATCAGAAACCCAATAATGAATTGAAGTCCCAAATTTACCCCTATGTCAAAATAAAATCTCAAAAAAACCTATAGTACTTAAGTTTAACGTTTTCAAAAACAAAACCTAAAATATTTAGATGATGAAATGGGAATTGATAATGACAGTAATTAGATTAGAAGAACCTTAGAATGAGAATTCTCTTTTGGATTTCATATTTGTAATTAGCTAGTTTACTTTAGATTGAAATATCTCTTTTGGATTACATATTGTAAATTTGTAGTTAGCTAGTTTTTATATGCTAACTAGCCTAACTTAATTTGGATTTGGAACTTAGAATTTGGAAAACATTTTCCATATGTGTAGATAATATTTTGGTACTTAGTTGCTAATTAAACATGTACTGAACTTTTTAGAGATACATTATGTCAAAAGTTAAATATAATTTGTTTCATTAGAATGACATAAGAACGATGTAGTGCGTGCAAATTACATTTTATGATACAATTTATTTTTTTTAATGGATAGATTCATATTTTAAGTGATTATATAACATACAAAGTCACTATCAATAGGTTTTTTATAGGGATGGCAATTTAGATCCGACCCGCGGATACCCGGCCCGGCCCGACCTTAATGGGCCGGATTTTACCCGGCCCGATAAAGAATAGGGTCGGGTATGGGTTTTTAAAAAAAAACCCGAAGCGGGTCCGGGTCGGGTCCGGGTTTTATTAAAAAACCCTAAAACCCGACCCGAAACCCGACCCGGATAAGACCCGGTTATTTTTATATATATATATATAATTACTAAATTACCCTCACACATATATATAGCTAAAAACCCTAAACTTTCCTATTCCTCTCCTTATTTCAGCTCAGACCTCTGCCTCTCCCTCTTCATCTCTCAGCTCTCTCACACACACGGCCACAAGCCCACAACCAGCCCCTCTCATCTTCCTCATGCCGCCGTCGCGCAGGCTTTACCTTTACCCCACGCCGCCGCCGCACGAAGCCCTGTTTCGCCATCTTTCTGGCCATATCCTTAGCTGCCTCGAGATGGCCGGCGTTTAACAGACCTTCCATGAGGAGATCGCGGTCGCGGACCGGCGGATTGAGGCCTTTTCGGCTCATTTCCTCGAGAAAGTCTTGCGCCTCTCTCAATTTCCCAGCCGAACACCAAGCATTGACGAGGACGGCGTAGGTTCGCTTGTTCGGAGTGAGGTTTTTCCGAACCATGCGGCGGATTAAGGCGTAGGCGCCATGGAAGAGTTTCACTTTGCAGAGAGAGAAGAGAAGGGAGTTGTGGATTTCAATAGTTTGTGGACAATTTTTCTTTTTTTTTCTTTTTTTTTTCTGGGTTCAGTTCGCCCTCAATCATGTGAGTTTGTGTTTGTGTTTATGATTTCTGAAAGGGAAAAATGAAAATCATAGATCTGAAATTTGTGTTTGGTTTTTGATTTTGAATGGGAAAATCGTAGATCTGAAATCTGTGTTTGTGATTTCTGTGTTTATGTTTGTGATTGGGTTTGTGATTTTGGACTGAAAAATCATAAATTAAAATTTTCATTTCTGATTTTGGGTTGGGCGGTTCATGAGGGACGGGGCCCGCGGAGCCCGGCAGGGGCGGGTTTGGGTCTCGGAAAAAAAATCCGTTTAGTAAACGGGTCGGGTCCGGGCCACGGGTCTTGGCCCGCGGGTCGGGTCCGGGTATGAAAAAACCCGGCCCGAACCCGACCCGTTGCCATTCCTAGTTTTTTACTTAAAATCTGAAAATAGGTAGGATCTTACGATTCACGATCCGATCATACGATCCACGATCCTACCTACCTCCCACGATCCTACGTAGAATCCCGATTTTGACAACCTTGTTGCTAAATGATTTACGAGTAAGTCCTAAGTGAAATAGGCGGGTTTGATAAACAGTTTTTAGCTTTTCTTTATTTTGTTATTGCCCAAACTAACGGAAATGAGTAACGAAGTTGAACATATGTTTCAAATTGAAATGAACTCATAAATTTGGGATTTTAATTGACAAATTTAAAATAAGGGGTCTAATCTTAAATATTGTCCAGTTTTGATTTGAAACTAAAGAAACCCTAGATTTGATTTGTAATAGTTCTATATTTAGGGTTGATAAAATTATGGCCAATGGAGGAGTAAAGAAAAATGAAACATCGTTAATAAAATTTAATGTTTCACCTGAATAACTAACTTTGATTTTTTGACATAAAAAATTCTTTTAACTTTTCCACTCAAACTTGAGCTTTCTCTCTAATCATTACACTCTATTTACTCATTGATTGCTAAATGATTTATGAGTAAGTCCTAAGTGAAATAGGCATGTTTGATAAACCGTTTCTAACTTTTCTCCATTTTGTTATGAGAAAACATTAGGTCCGGAGCTGGCGTAAAACACTGGTTTTACGCCAGCCAATCAGACCACGCCACGTCAGAAAAAAATAGCTCTCAGCAATAATCCTCTCCAAACAGCCAAACCCTCTCATGCCAAAAAACAGAAAAACCCCAAAAGCTCTTACGCCATTCCTCTGCTTCCTTCACACCGAACCTCCACCACCGCCATAGCCTGATCGCCGGAGCCTGAGCTTAAAGAAACAATAGACCTCAAAAATAAACAACAGACCTCTGCTTCCTTCATTTAAATATTATTTTTTTATTCTTCCTCAACTCTTTCTCTCTCTTCCTCTTCGTTTGTCTCTTTTCTTAGATACAAAGCAAGCCACCCAAAACTACCACCACCACACCAAACCCAGATCTGCCACCACCACACGAACCAGCTACCCAAAACTCAAACTACCACCACTACTACTTCACTTGAAACTTAACCACCACACCACCACCATAGCCAAAATCCAAGAAACCCACACTCAAAATCAATCACCATCGCCAAACCCACACCCAAACCCACCACCACCAAATCCAAGAAACCCATACCCAAAATCAATCACCACCACAGTCAAAATCCACCAAGCCCACGGAGATGGAGAGATAGAGAAAATAGGAAAGAGAAGCGAAAAAAAAAAAAAAAAACCGGTGAAGAAAGAAAAAGAAAAGAGAGAAGGGATCCACGGAGATGGAGAGATAGAGAAAATAGGAAAGAGAAGTGAAAAAAAAAAAAAAAACCGGTGAAGAAAGAAAAAGAAAAGAGAGAAGGGATCCACGGAGATGGAGAGATAGAGAAAATAGGAAAGAGAAGCGAAAAAACAAAAAACAAAAAAAAAAACAAAAAAAAAAACAAAAAAAAAAAAACCGGTGAAGAAAGAAAAAGAAAAGAGAGAAGGGATGAATGGTGCAGAAAGAAAAAAAAAAAAGAAAGGGAGAAAGAGGGGCGTTCAGACAAAGGAACCAGAGGAAGAAAGAAAAAAGAAAATGTGGGGAAGTAAGAGAAAAGGGGAAAAGTAGGAGAGAGAAGCTGGTTTAAGCTGGGAGCTTTTTTTTGCTGACGTGGCGTGGTTTGATTGGCTGGCGTAAAACACTGGTTTTACGCCAGCTCCGGACCTAATGTTTTCTCTTTTGTTATTACCTAGACTAACGGAAATGAGCAACGACGTTGAATAGATGTTTTAAATTGAAATGAATTCATAAATCTAGGATTTTAATTGACAAATTTAAAATTAAGGGATCTAATCTTAAATATTGTCAAGTTTTGATTTGAAACTAAAGAAACCTTAATTTAATTTGTAACAATTTTATATTTAGGGTTAAACCACCCCTCAAATGTAAAATTGAAAATGTAATGGGTTGTATAAAATCTAATGGGTTATATAAAATCTAAATTGACATCGGTGAAACTACATTCTACGTGATTTTGAAGGCCAAGTATTGACTGTAATGAGCAAGGTCAACTCAATACAATTTAAGTTTTAAAGCGATTATTTCAAATAGGAAATTGTTTATATTTAATTAGTAATTTTTTATCTTAATATGGTATTTAAATATTTCTCGATTCTTGATATACAAAATTATTAATTAAAGTTCTTTAACATCTCATTTTCAATTAATAAAATGACTAATTCAATCCATCTAAAGTAAAATTTTATTAATTTTAAATAGAAAAAAAATTATTAAAATGTGGCCTCTGTTTTTTAGAAACCAATTATTCTTCCTAAGAGAGGGTCTTTGATAATGAGTAAAACCTTTTTGTAGAACAAGGATTGCGCAAACTCAATGTTGAAGCAATGCCGCATGATGCAGATGGCGTTGGATGTTGGCATCTTGGTACTCATATTGTCATCTTTGAAGAGTATTTAAAATATAACACAAACTGGTTTTAACAGACAAAACTGAATCTTTGTCAAGCTGGGGTAACATAGAGGTAAATCTTCGGTTTTGTTTGACTGGTTTTAGACTTTAGAGGTTGGGAGATTTGGCTAGAAGCTACAAACACTAACAAATCAGCAAAGAGTTTAGCCCATTTATGCTTGCCTCCTCATAGGAAGGTGAACAAGTGTGGATGGACGACTATCCATCTTTCTTAAGGCCTTTGTTTTGGTCTTGGATTCTTGTACTACTATGTAATTTTACTTTATTCAATCAATAAAATTGCCACATTTTAATTTTTTTTTAAAGTTTACCTTGGTGAGACTGCAGATCAACCCAAAACTAGCTATTAATCAACTCATTTATAAAACTCCCTTAAACAAACTCATAGCTTAAATAAAACAAGTGCAATTATATGACAGTACTTAATTGTCAACACTGCAATTATATAATCATAATCATATAACAATGTTTTAAAATGTGCTTGAGTCACAATTCCGATTTTTTTAATGTGCTTAATTTGTATCATTGTAATTTTTTTTTTTTTTTGAGAATCAATCATAATTGGGCTAAACTCATTATATAAATGTAATTTGTTCATATAATATCCTTGAGAATCTTTTTTCCTGAGAAGAATATCCTTGAGAATCTTAATATTGTTATTTTTTTTTTTTTAAATCATCAATTAACTAGTAAGTAAACCCATTATTGATCGATGCACCTTATATGGGTTAGCACCCACCTATATTTTAATCGGGTGCAAAACTTGGGGTTTCTTTACATAAGATATGTTTTGGTACCGGTATGAAAAATACCAACAATATAATGATATTTGGGTCATTGTTATATAATCAAAATTAACCAATTAGCTCTCTCTCTCTCATTTCAATTGATAAGTTATTCACTAATTTGGTTGATCTTTTTTTTTTTTTTTTTTTGAGGAAAAGGTAGGTGAGTTTTATTGGATTAATTCAGAATGGAATACATCTTCCAAATCACTAGGTAGCTATTCTACCCAAACATCAGTATCTACAGTTAGAACTACTCTTCTAGCTAGGGCATGGGCTATATTATTACCCTCCCTACGAATGTGTACAAAACAACTACTAACTAGAGAAAAACTAAGACATCGAATCTCATCTAATTTGGTTGATCCTAAATCCATATTCTATCCTCCATCTAATTGCTATTGAAGGAGGATGTGCCATTTAAGTTATTGGCTTTCAGTTCATTGACCATACAATGTTATAGTCGACCTTAGAAAGTCTACCAGAAAGGCTCTTAGTCTTAGGTCTTAGCAATTAGCTCATTAACCATGCAACCTTAGCTATGTTCTACAAAATTGACTTTTTTAAACCCTTAAGTATTTTGAATAACACAATTTTTTTTTTTGAGAATCAATTTAGAATAACACAATTGACTCTTTTGTTAGATTTCCGTTGCTTTAATTGGACGGAAAATGCCACAAAGACATGTTTTAAGCGGGAATTAGCTGCGGGAATTAGTTACTGTGCACATATTTGGCTCACGTGATATCCATGTGATCATTTATTAACCAAAAGAAGCGATAGAAGTTTAACAGAAGAATCAGATGTTGTATTTTAAATATCACAACTGTTTAAAAAGTCAATTTTGTAATGTATTTGATAACCATAATAACTTGTATTTTTACATTTTTTTTAAAGGACAATTTGTATCTTTACATATAACTCAAATATGAGGGAAAAAAAAAATGAAAATAAGGTTGAGCTTGATTTATTTTAATTTGCAAATGTTAAAAATATGACTTCTCTGACATTGAGTATAATAAGTGGCAGAGTATTAGATATTGAGTAGAACTAATATATAGTAAGATTAGGTGTAGTACATTAGATTCTCTAATTAGATTCAAACACGTGGTTGTTTTGCATTTAATTATTATTGAAAAAGATAATACTATTTTTATTTTATTGGTCAATATCAATTTATTGGATTTTGAGATTACCAATCAATGCATTCAGCTATTTGAATTTAATTGGGGAACTTCATGTACTGCACTTAAGGCACTAAGTTTTACCCTTAAGCTGTGTTTGGTTCTACGAAAAATATTTTCTAGAAAATAAATTATTTTCAAATGTTTGGTTACATTTCTGAAAATACATTGAAAAATATTTTCAAGTGTTTGGTTACGTTCCTGAAAGTGCTTTGTAAAACATATTTTCTACTACTTTTTCACATTTTCTCATCTCCCCCCACCCCCCCATATATAAAATATAAAAGGGGAAGATTTTAGATAAAAAAATCGTGATCGAGGACTGGGGGTGTCGGCGGCCATAGGCCACCAGTGACAATGGTTGGCCATTGGAGACCAAGAATTTTAGTGGGGGTATGCGGTGGAGGTTCAATTGATAAGTTTTGGGTGAGATGGAATATGGTTTACAAAAAATTAAAATTGTAAACCAATTTATGCTACAAGTATCTTTATTTTACGGTTAGCCCAAAAACAATTTCCGTTGCTTCAAATACGTGTGAGTACGAAAAGTATGTTCCAGAAATAATTCTTTGCCATTCATGTGGAACACCCATGTATGTAGAAATATTAAGCTTCCAAACCACTAACAACAAAGTGGCTGTAGTTTAGTGGTAAGAATTCCACGTTGTGGCCGTGGAGACCTGGGCTCGAATCCCAGCAGCCACACATTTGTCTATATTTTGCTATTTTTCCAGCCTTTTCTCTGGGGAGCCACACAATACATGCAGTGTTCTCTCAGCAATTAATATTCTCCCTTTTTTTTTAGTGTGGAGAATAAATTAAGTTCTCTAATGGTACGTTTGGTAGACTGTAATAGACACTGTAATATAATAAATATTCCTATAGCATAACTATTCGGTTGTTTGGTTATGTTTTTATTACAATGAATAGTTATTACTTATGAATAGTTATTCTTCAAAATGAGGAATAACTATTCCTTAAGATTCAAAAGTACTGAATATCTATTCCTTCATCTTATGTAATAACTTTTTAACAAAATTTTCTAAAAAGCTATTAGTTGCCACATCTTAAAAGAAAAGAAATTAAATTTTCCTTATTGTTAAGTATTAGCTTTATTTTGAACACTCTAAAATAAGTGTATTTTAGAAAATTTGACTTAAAAATGATTTAATTACACATTTTTTTTATACTCTACTAAATTGTGGATGCATATTCAGGATTCTATTTCTAAATGGTCACCAAACTAATGAATAGTAATACTTATTACATTCCAACTTAATGTATTTATTGTAATACTTATTCCTATTCCTATGTAATAATCATTACAGTGTACCAAATGTGCCATAAGTGGTAATGGCTCAGTTGGATCCCATGCTTCGAAAACTTGCACTTCGTGGTCTAGTGTCGTACCATCAGATACTGCTAGTGCCTTCAAACCGAAGAGAAATAACATTACAGACATCACAATCAAAGAAAGAAAGAAAGAAAGAAGATACTGTGACTATTGACTAAATCAAAACAAAACAAAAAAAAGCCACCAAACAAAACAAAACAAAACTAGTATATACTTTTATATGCTTAAAAGTAAGATGCCACATATGTCAGAGAGGAAAAGTATATGCCTTGTAGCTCTATCTTTGAGAGCTACATGTCGTTTGGATCTCTTTTCCTCCCTTGAATTTTAAAGTTTCAACCTCACCGGGGTCTTATTGGCCAAGGAAGCACGACACTGTTTTTTATACGTAACCTTCATCCTCTGAGTAAGTCACATTTGAGTGAAAGACGAATTGCTTTAATTTCTAGGGGAGGTAGTGGAAATATGAATTGACGTAGATACTAGAGAATTTCTACTTTCTAGCTTTTGTATTATCTGCAAATGCGATAATTTTTTGTGTCGTATATATATACACACACATATACTTGTAGGTAGGTGGAGTGAAACACGAAACCGTAGTACTGATCTGACAATCATAGAGGTCGAATGTCCAATGATTCACCATGCAAGAGTATGCAAGAAGATAAGATGCTACTCATTAGCTAGGCCTAGCTAGGCCAGAGACCAACAAATGGGGTACGTCGGCCATTCTAAGGTCAAGGTTTTTTCTTTTGGATAGGTTCCGAAGGTCAAGTTAATTAATTAAGAAAGTTACATACTAAGCTCAAGCAAAATTATAGAGTACTAGGATGATGGGAGCATATATTTCTCTATGTAATCAAGAGGCCTAGGTTCGGACAATACACCATCCCCTCATTAAGTTTTAAGGTGGTGCTTCCTATAGTTGTAAGGAAAATAGCTCTTTCACTCTGCATTAAATTCTAATAAAGGTTAATGAACCTTAATTAATACTAGATGACGGATGTCAAAGGAGGTGTCCTTTTCCATACCTTCCTTTTTTGGTAGATAATTAAGATTGGTTGTCAATCTCCATATCTGCTTTTTTGGGTTTGATCTGATATGGATTGCCTTAAGTTGGAGGTTTGGCTATTCTAGAGAAAAATTTACCATGCATTGGATGTATGTAACACTCCCTCTCATTCTAGAGGCAGTTAGATCATACTCAATTGTTTCGACCGTCAACCAAAGAACCATGCTTGGGGACTTTGATTCGCCAATCAAATTAAAGCTTGGCAGATGCCTTCAAGTCGGCCATGGGATGTGGCTTCAGATCGACCTAGGCTTGCCCATCTTGGGCTCTTGCGATTTTCTTCCTCCACCTTTTTCCACTTTAATTTTGCAACGAAAATGGTTCTTCATTGAATCTAAGGTCACATGCATTAAGGATGTTGGAAGTTAAGGATTGATAATTTGATATACAACAAAGTTCATTTGTAAATTATGTGAATTTGTGTGTAGAATTGGACTCTGAAGTGTGCTGAATTGGCAAATCCGACATTAAATCTGTAATAAATATATCGAAATATAGTAAGAATGTAGCTAGTATTTTTCTCAAATTATGATTAGTAAATAACATCGTATTCTAGGTTTTAAATTTTCCATCTTTTTCTTAGGTGAAATATTTTGTCTCTTTTATCAAGGAATATATACCGTAAGACATATTAACCCACCCCTTTACCCCCTTTTGTACAATGTGGTAATCTGGTTCCCTTTTGTTAGACCAAAATACATAAAATTAAAAAGGTTTGGGTTCCCTTTTAATTTAATATACATATATATTTTTTGTCATGTATATCTAAAAGTGTCTGAGCTATATAACATCATAGTGTTTGAATACTATTATACAGTGTGTATATCAATGTGAAAATGCATGCAGCCAGCAAAGCTCATATTATGCTTTCTTGATGAATTAATGGAATAATTTTAGCTGTCTCATATATTATGCTTTCGATAGATTCTTATAGCCATTTGGTTTAAAGCCAAGCAATCGCTTACCCAAAAAATAAAAAATATATATAAAGCAAAGGAATCCCATGCTCTGAGTTGATATGAGTATCAAATCCCTATTTTTTTTCTTCTCAAAAAGAGAAAAAAAAAATCCCAATTTTTAACTAATTTTGTTATTGACTAGACCGACATTTAAGTGCTCACAAGAGGCAGGACAGACGGCAGAGTACGTGTTGGATTTTGAAGGTGTTTTGATCAAAATAGTATTCACCAATCCAAGCAATGACATGAAAACAAAGAAAATATAAATAAATATATCTTCTTTTTTTTATTTAACCAAAAAAAATTCATTTTTTTTTTATACCGGAGACTTGAACCTCAGTCCTTGCCCCTACACTCCACAAAAATTTATACTTATAAAGTGACCATCGCGCCAAGAGTAGCAGCGGTATAAATAAATAAATCCTAGCAATGACATAAATAAATTAGAATTTTACTATGAGGGTAATGATAATTGGAAACCAAGCAAATCATTCCAATAGTTAGTCACAAGTCACAAGCTAACATTAAGGTGACCTAAGCTAAAAAGGGATGTGATTGTAACACCCCAAACCCATACCAAGGATTTAGATGTATGACTTGTTTTATAAATAATCAACATTTACTATAATGGAACAGAGCATAATTAAATACCCACAAATAAAAATCAAACCATCAAGTCTTTCTTATAAAATCCACCAAATTAAAACTTTAACAATAAAGTCACCAAATACAATCTCAAATAGTTTCAAAAATACTAAACTCACTATCCTAAGAAAACATAATAAAATAGTTCATCAACTAATATAGCTCCAAAAAAAGTTTTCAATCTATGGCTCCAATTATCTACCACCAAAAGAGATTTCACTGCTCTAATTTGAAAGGGTGGAGAAAGGGGGTGAGATAGAAGCTCAATAAGAGACTACATAACATGAGGATAGCTCTCAAAACAAAACAATAGTATCATTGAAAAAATATAAGCTTTACAAATAGTTTTAACAGTAATATAATATACTCTCTAAAACTGTCAGGAAGAAAACATTTAACTATAACACTGTAATTAGTAAATAAAATAGTAACCACTTTAATTGGCCAAAATACACTAAATAGGTAGAAACAATATAATATAGTAATAAACAAATTTTCCACTTATAAAGGCCGATAACAATAAAACAATAGTTTGATATGGAAAACATTAAACATTAACCAGATAAAGACATAAACTGCTAAACACTCAGTGAGTGATTCTCATGGGAAACAATAGCACTAACCTCAAAGAGGCAACACTGGCTTCAAAGGGCAAACAATAACACTAGCTCTGAATAGCAAACAATAACAATGTACCACACCACAATAACACTACTTCAGCCGAATACCAACACTTAACTCTGTGTTGGCAAAGGTTGCAGACTGCCTAGTTGACTGTTTGAAAACATTCTTACTTTATTATAATATTGTCAATACCAATCATATATCATATAATGAATATTTTCTCAAAATATAGTTTTGAGTCATTCTTAACATGTATAGTTTCAAAGTTATATACAAGAAGTAATAAAATTCTGGTTTGTATAATGCATTGACAATGGTATAAGATTTTGAAACTTCCCTTTTGCAAATATTTATATATATAAATATACACATCTTAAGAAACGTCATGTTCAAAAGTCTACTTACCTCTAGTTATTAAACCAAGTTTTACTTCAATTGTCCGGGACGATGTCAATTAGAACCTAATTAAGGATCAAATAACTCTATAAGGGCAGGTTTTGAATAACCAAAAAGTTCTCTTATAAAACTTTTCCTTAGCCACTGTGAAGATTTCGTAATATTAAATCTAACATAGCTTTCTAATATACATCATGTCTATACCATATTTTATATAATTGTAGTGTAATCCCTAATACTACAATCTGCTATACCTATATATATACCATTTAACACCATCTATGGATGTCTATATAGGCTTAACTTATAAAGAATGGTGATACTACTTCACATATATATTAGGATATCTTTCAAAATCAATAAAGTAATGTACGTTTGTATAGATACTTCCATGAGAGCCTATTTTCCCTTGAATATATCAATATAATTTCTAAGACTTCCACGCAACTATGAGATGATGAATCCTAAGTCAAAGATGCGTTTAATGATTCCAATAAAGCATGTAAAGTTAGATGTTTACCTCAGTACAATATTAACTTATTGGCTACTTTAGCAGTACCACGTTATTCTATTCTTTTCAATTTAGAGAAACCCTAATTCTTAGCTCCTAAACCTTTACCCTAAGTATTGACTTTTTTTTTTTTTTTTCGAAATCTTGCCGTCTCTCTCTACCTTTCACATGGCTAACTTAAAAAGACCCAGTATATATATATACCTCTAAAATAACACTCCTATTCGGTCTAGGAAAACCAACCCCACTCCAATTAGTACTCTTAAATAAATTCAGCTTTACATGTTAAATACATTTCCTACATGGGCTGAAATTTAAAACCCACTGAAACTTATCTCTTTAGCCTCCAAGAAGCCCATAAAACTTAATGGCATGTTTGGATGGAGGGGGGGAAGGAGAGGGAGTGGAGGGGAGTAGAGTAGAGTTAACTAAAAATAAACTAATTTTGTGTTAAATCTACTCTACTCTACTCCCCATTCCTCTCCCTCAATCCAAACGGACCATAAATAAGCTTCCAAGGCCTTAAATTCTCAATTAAACTCAAATTAAGGTTGTTTAGATAGGCTAGAATTCTAAAGGATTCCAATAACACTTAAACTCCTAATCCAAATACTATAGGTTTTAATCTTTTATCTTTTTCCTTAATTGATAAAGAGACTAAAAGTTAAATATGAATAATCTACAAAATAACTCTCCATGTTACATCTTCTTTTTATTTATTTATTTATTTTTTTTGTAGATATCATAATATAAAATAATGTCACATTCAAAATAAATTAAATAATTCATCAATTTCACTCTAAAAGCAATTAAATTAAATTAAATTTAAGTGAGGTAGGTGTTACAGTGATAGACAAGTCACATGTGGCCACATTAAAGGTGACCTATGCTAAAAAGGAATGTGATAGTCTGGTAGACATAAGATTGTATTACTTCTACAAATTACCTGTGGTGAATAATAATAAAAAATTAAACCCATAAAATTTAAAAGAAAATTAATTATTGAAATTAAAAAAAAAAAATGTACATGGAGAGGATTTGATATTCACTACAAAAAAAAAGTTCTGTGGCCACGTTTGTAAAACGCGGCCTTAGGTCCAAAAAACGTGGCCATAGGCCGATTTGGCCTATAGCCGCGTTTTTTTAGGCCGCGTTTTTAAATGTGGCCCAAACTCCGCGACTATAGGCCAGTGGGGGTCTATGGCCGCACTTTTTAACCGCGGCCTAAGACCAAGTCCTATGGCCGCGTTTCAACCGCGGCCTAAGACCAGGTCTTATGGCCGCGTTTTAAACGCGGCCTAAGGTGATAGGCTATGGCCGCGTTTAAAACGCGGCCATAGGTCCTTGTCTTAGGCCGCGTTTTAAACGTGGCTATAGGATCGAACCAATGGCCACGTTTAAAAACGCGGCTATAGCCCTTTTTTTTTTTTTTTTTTCTTTTTTTTCTTTCAAGTAGTTGTAAATAATACTTCTGTCTAAACTATCTTCATATCTATACTTCTAAAGAGCAACAGTAATTATTACTAGAAGTATTATTTACAACTCAACTAGAAGATCAACCAGATAGAAGAAATTTATCTTCCTTAAACAACATGACAGATTGTTGACTAATGACTATGGATTAATGAAATTAAACATAATACACCAGCCACTATATAAGGAAGTACTTACATCTGTGCTGCTCTTTTGGAAAGGGAAACTGCATTCCTGACACAGCAGAAAAAACTACACAATGAAGATAATCAAAAGAATTTTTCGATTAGTGGCATCCCAAGTTTAGAACTCAACCAAAATCAAAATGCCCTAACCTTCCAATTAATACCAGAAATTGTTGGTGTAAGCACCAGAGAAAACCAATTACCATACAAGTCCCAATCAAAACCAGAACAAGCAGTAACCTTTGCAACACTCTGTACTTCTCCAATGTCAACTTCAATCTCCACCCAATATTCCTCTTATTGGACTCAATTACAAACAACCTTTATGTTTTTTTCAAGTAGTTCAATTACATACAACTAATGGACAATATTAAAAAAAAAATCTATGCAACATATCAGTTAAATAGGCAGCAAGTATCTAAATTTTTTCAATCACAAGCACTTATACTTTCCTAAATTTTTTTAGAACAAAATTTAAATCCCATCAGACGTGCAAAATTCATTTGGTTATGCCTTTGCCTCTTTACTTTCTATATTTCTCTAACTACCAATGTAGATGAAGCTGATGGGCTTTAACCATTTTAGAAAACAGTTGGAAGAGATAATTAACAAACTAAAAAGTAAAAAATCTCACTAGAGATATTAGGATCTCTACGGAAACCTAGAGATATTAACTCTGGCATCATCCTTTAGTAACTAAAACACGTTTTTTTAAACCATCATTATATTCATTTATAGAAAGGTTGATACACGTTCATAGTATCAATCACTGTGAAACTGTAGCCCACTTCCAAGTTTCTACAGATAATCATTATACCAATTGAGTACTAAGCAAAGGTCTTTCTCAAACAAAGAAAAAAATGTATTAAGCAAAGGAAACATTGCGTACCTAGTGGAATAATGGAGATAGTCATGGGGAGAGTGAGCAAGGCTTTTCTCCCATACTCGATAGATTCCCAATTAGCGGTGTAATTATCCTTGCTCCCAATCCTATGATTTGCATCACATTGGATAAGTTTTTTAATCAAAATTTGCACCTCCCCAAAAAAAATAAAAATCAATTCAATAACTAAATTGATTATGACATGATTTGCAGACCCAAATCGGACTGTACAGTCTGACCCAGTTAACCGTGAACTTCTCATAAATGCAGTTCTTTTAAACCTGTATATCCTCCTCATATACAGTTAACATGCATATCCTCCTCATATACAAACAAATCATTACGTAAACCTGTATACTATGTTTTAAACACCAATCTCATAGACAATTTATTAATAATAGTAATAATATATATATGTTTATTTTTTAAAGTATCCTTCCAATATAGCAGTTGCAGCCAAATGTGTACGTTTGGTCAGGTACATAGAGTAGCTAGCTAGCTAGCTAGCTAGGAGTAGTAGGTAGCAATAGCATTCGATCTCTATCTACTTGGGAAGCATTTAAAATACTCACACTCTTTCTGAAAGATTCCACGTTTGCACTTCAATGAAGTTTCTGAGGGCTGTGACAACCCAGCCTTCGATTTCGAGGAGGGTCCCACAGAACTAGTGTTCATCTGTCACAATAATCAAATATCATGTAATTTATGATTAAGCACAATAATTTAAAAAAATAATAATAATCATGGTTTTAGTAAAACTATAAGAATTAAAAATCCAACAAGTGAGGTAATCAAACCTTTCTCAAGCTAATAATCCCCTACAGAAAACAAAATACAAAATACAACATAATTCAAAGATGAATCATGAATTGGTTCAATCAAAACTAATATGTCCTAATTTCAATGGTGCTACATACAGTATTGGATCGAACACAAAAGATTACTGGCACGGAACTGAATTGACACCTCTTATCTGGATGTGATACAAACTGTGGGGCCAGAATAAGTCAGCAGCCCCGGCCCACTCCAGGCCCAGCCCAACGGCCCATGCCGAGGACGCCTCGACGATCCGAGGTCCGAGGACCAAAATTTGGAGCCCAGTACCCAAGGAGCGTTGCCGAGGATAGTTACATCCTCGGCATGCCGAGGACAGAAAGAGGGCACACGTCACACCTTTAAGGGGGGTCTCCCCAAGCATCCAAGGAGCAAAAAACGAGAACCAATGGCCGGACATTGGTGCATGGCGGAGGAGCAAGTCCCAGGTGAACTGTCACCTCCACATTAAATGTCCTCAACTAACGCTCTGGCCGCATTAATGAGGACAGGACCTCTGAACAGTGCCGCCTGGGGCGCTGCAACCCACTGGAGGTATGGGAATGCGGCTGATGGGACAGACACTCGAGTAGAAGCCGGATTGATCAACAAATGTAGGGCTAGGATCAACTGAGTGAGGAGTATATAATGTAAAAATCCCTCTTATGAGGGGGCACGGACAAAAAACCAAGGGAAAAGGAATACTGTAGCAGAGTATTCTCTCCCAACTCCTGTAACCCTTCTGAAAAGAGATAATAGTAGTTTCCAGCTCCATAAGGCACGTCCGAGGAGCCCCATGGTGTGTTTAAGCCCACGTTCTAGTTATTGGCAACCACGTACTACCATGCATGGCCGTTGCCTTCCTTACTGAGGCCTAGCTCTTGAGTCCACAACTCTACAAATTTATTGAAGGGTTAGTTGGGCTTGGGCCCACTCTCTCGATCCTTAGAGAGCGCTCGAATCCACCCCCTACAATTGGCGCCGTCTGTGGGAAGAGCTTGTGTGTTGGTAAGGACAACAGTCGAGCATGGTAGGATCAGGCCCTCACCAAGGAACTCCCAATCGACCTGAACCGGCAAAGTCACGGCATCAGGGCAAGTATGGCGACCCCGGGGGCGGTCAGAACGACAACAGGAGGTTTCGAGAAGGAAGCGTGCACACTTCAACGGCGAGCGGAAGCCGGGGGGACGGGCACATTCCCCAGAAGCGCGACGATGGCCACGCCACACGTTCACAAGAGGCCCACAGCCATGCTTCCCGGAGAGGGGACGATAAGGTGGCCATGCAACGTGAGATAGACGAGCTAAAGAGGAAGCTGCGCCGCGCGCAACGAAGGCGATCTGAGCCTAGCCCTGACCCGCCCTCCGACGACGAAAGCGACGATGAATACCGGCAAAGGTCAAGGACGCCCCCCAGCGAGACTTTCTCCCACGAGGAGGAGCGCTACCAGAGGCGTAGGCGCGCCAACCCGACCCCAAGGGACTTGGGAGGCGATGCCATGAGCAGGGCGCTGGACCGGCTCTCCAGGTCACCCTTCACGCGTCGTATAGAGGACGCAGAGCTTCCCCGGCGGTTCCAGCAGCCAACTTTCATTGCCTACAACGGCAAGACGGACCCCGTGGAGCACGTGAGCCAGTTCAACCAAAGGATGGCGGTCCACTCCAAGAATGAGGCACTGATGTGCAAGGTCTTCCCATCCAGCTTGGGACCCGTGGCAATGAGGTGGTTCAACGGTCTAAGGACGAATTCCATAGACTCGTACAGGCAGCTGACCCAGGCTTTCGGCTCCCGCTTTGTCACGAATAGCAGGCCTCCTCGGCCCATGAGCGCGCTGCTGTCCTTGTCCATGCGCGACGGCGAGACCCTCAAGGCTTACTCGGACAAGTATTGGGAGATCTACAACGAGTTGGACGGCAAGTACGATGCTGTTGCCATCAACACGTTCCAGAACGGATTACCTATGGGGCACGGCCTGAGGACGTCCCTAACCGGTAGGCCGGCCACCAGCGTGCGGCAGCTGATGGATCGGATCGACAAGTACAAGCGTGTGGAGGAAGACATGCTGCAAGGCAAAGGCAAGGAGAAGGCTACCCCTCAAGAGAGAAGGGATTTCAGGTCGGACCGTTATGACAATGCCCGTCCGAGGAGGGATTTCGGTGGGCATTCTGGAGCGACCCATGCGCAGACGGTAGGCGCTGTGTTCCGAGAACCCGTGCACAGGGTGCTGGAGAAGATAAAGGACGAACCGTACTTCAGGTGGCCGAACAAGATGGCTGGAGAACCTGGAAGGCGCAATCAAAGTCGCTACTGCCAGTACCACCAGGATCACGGGCATAATACGGAGGACTGCAGGGATCTTTGGAACCACCTGGACCAGCTAGTCCAGGAGGGAAGGCTGAAGCACCTCCTCCACCATTCCAGCGGTCAGCAAAACCGGAACTACCAGGAACCTCGGAGGGACGCCGCCATGGGGCAACCTACCGGGACGATCAATATAATACTGGCTGCACCAGGAAGGACGGGCACACCCCCTCTACGAGTATTGTCTGTGGTCCAACTGCCCGCCGAGGACCCCCAGACGTGGCCAAAGAGGTCCAGGAGGAATCCTCCCCCAGCCCTGAGTTTCTCGGAGGAGGACAAGATTGGGACCATCCAACCACACGAGGACGCCCTGATCGTCACCCTCAGAATAGGGGGCTACGATGTGAGGAGGGTGATGGTGGACGGTGGCAGCGCGGCCGAGGTCATGTGTCCAGACCTCTACAAGGGGCTGGGGCTAAAGCAGGAGGACCTCACACCTTACAGCTCCCCCCTAATGAGCTTCGATGGGAAGCTCGTCATCCCAAAGGGCATGATCAGACTGCCCGTACAGACAGGTCCAGTGGTGGTGGAGGCGAACTTCATAGTGGTGGACACGTACTCTCCCTACACAGCCATCGTAGGGAGGCCTTGGCTACACGCCCTGGATGGCGTGGCCTCCACCTTGCACCAGAAGGTGAAGTTCCTGTCAGGGGACCAGGTTCTGGAGATCCGAGGTTGCCAGTCCACGGCTAGGCATTGCACAGTAGCTGCCATATCTCGTCGGATCGATGCGCAATCCTCGGCCCCATCCGAGGAAAATTCATAGCAATCAAAGACCCAGGTGGCGCCCCCAGGTGCACCTGCCGAGGATGCTAAATGCGAAAACCTGGAGAAGGTGATAATTGGCGATGATGCGGAGAAGTTTTTCCAGGTCGGGATACAACTGCCTCCACGGGAGAAGGAGGAGTTACTCGAATTCCTCAAGAGAAACCTTGATGTGTTCGCATGGGATCCCTGCGACGCCCCTGGGATTGATCCATCCTTCATCTGTCACCACCTCAACGTCAACCCATTTGCGATCCCCAAGCAGCAGCCACCTCGGCGCCCGTCTAAAGAGCACGCTGATGCGATCAGGGAAGAGGTCGATAAGCTTAAGCACGCGGGGGCTATCAAGGAGATCTTCTACCCCACATGGTTGGCCAACACTGTGGTGGTCAAGAAGAAAAGTGGGAAGTGGAGGGTTTGCGTAGACTTCACGGACCTGAACAAAGCTTGCCCCAAAGACCCCTTCCCGATGCCACGAATAGACCAGCTAGTGGACGCGACTGCAGGCCATCCTCGGATGAGCTTCCTGGACGCTTTTCAGGGTTACCATCAAATTCCCCTAGCCTTGGAGGACCGAGAGAAGACGGCATTTGTGACACCCATTGGGAACTACCACTACAAGGTCATGCCGTTTGGCCTGAAAAATGCCGGATCCACCTACCAGAGGATGATGACGAGAATGTTCGAGCCGATGTTGGGCAAGAGCGTCGAAGTCTATGTTGACGATATGGTGGTGAAAAGCAAGTTGGTGTCCGAGCACTTGGGAGACCTCGGCCGCACATTTGGCGTCCTGAGGGAGCACAAGCTCCGCCTTAATGCATCGAAATGCTCGTTTGGCGTAAGCTCTGGCAAGTTCCTGGGGTATATGATCACTCACCGGGGGATCGAGGTCAACCCTGACCAGATCAAGGCCATCCACAATATGAAGCCTCCGCAGAATCCCAAGGAGATCCAAAAGCTTACCGGGATGATCGCGGCACTGAACCGGTTCATTTCCAGGTCGGCCGACAGGTGTAGACCCTTTTACCTCCTGATCAACAAGTGGAAGGGATTTGAGTGGTCTGAGGATTGTGTCGCAGCTTTCCAGCAACTCAAGGATTACCTCTCCCGACCGCCTATCATGTCCCGTCCCGAAGTCGACGAGGTCCTATACGCGTACCTTGCTGTGGCGCCCCATGCGGTGAGCCTAGTGCTGATACGGGAAGATAATGGCGTTCAAAGGCCAGTCTACTACGTCAGCAAGTCGCTGCACGAAGCGGAGGTGAGATACCTACCCTTAGAGAAGGCCATCCTGGCTGTAGTCCATGCTACGAGAAAGCTCCCCCATTACTTCCAAGCTCACACCGTGGTTGTCCTAACCCAATTGCCTCTGAAGTCTGTGCTCCGGGCCGCTGATTACACAGGCAGAATAGCGAAGTGGAACACAATTCTGGGAGCTTTTGACGTCAAGTACATGCCTCGGACCTCCATCAAAGGCCAGGTTCTGGCAGACTTGACGGCCGAGTTTGCCGAACCAACTGAAGAGGTGACGGCCGAGGGTAAAAACCGTAACGAGAAGTCAGTTGGGGCAATCTCCATCCCAGAGGCACCATGTTGGAAGGTGTATGTGGATGGCGCGGCAAACCAAAGGGGGTCTGGAGTGGGGCTGGTCCTAGTATCCCCTGAAGATCATGTCATTGAGAAATCCCTAAGGCTCGGATTCGCGGCCACGAACAACGAGGCCGAGTATGAGGCATTAATACAAGGGATGATCATGGTACAAAAGATGGGAGGAAAGTCGATAGAGATGTTCTCGGATTCGAGGTTGGTGGTAGGCCAGGTGAATGGGGAGATGGAGGCCAGGGACTCCAGAATGCAAGAATACCTGGACCAGGTCAGACGCTTGCGAATGGGGTTTAGCCTCTACAGCCTGTCTCATATCCCCAGGAGCGGGAACAGCCATGCCGATTCATTGGCCACGCTCGCGACCTCCTCGGCAGGGGTTCTGCCTCGGATAATACTCGTGGAACATCTGGGGAGGGCAAGCGAAGTGCCAAGGGAAGGGATCCCCGTCCACCAGATTGAGGTGGGTTCCAGCTGGATGGACCCCATAGTGAGATTCCTGAAAGACGACATCCTACCCGAGGACAAGTCGGAGGCCGAGAAAGTTAGAAGGAAGGCCCCTCGGTTCTGGTTGTCCGAGGATCACAAGCTATATAAGCGCTCCTACTCTGGACCATACCTACTGTGCGTCCACCCCGGAGCGGCGGAATCACTACTCGAAGAGCTGCACGAGGGAATATGTGGGAGCCACACAGGGGGGAGATCCCTGGCTCACCGAGCCATCACTCAAGGGTATTGGTGGCCGGGAATGCAGCAAGAGGCCCAGGAGTACGTCAAAAAGTGCGACCAATGCCAAAGGTTCGCCCCAAACATCCACCAGCCAGGAGGGGTCCTCAACCCGTTATCCAGTCCATGGCCGTTCGCCCAATGGGGCTTGGATATCGTGGGACCCTTCCCCAAGGCACCGGGGAACAAGAAGTTTCTGTTGGTGGCCACGGACTACTTCACCAAATGGGTCGAGGCCGAACCATTAGCCAACATCAGGGATGTAGACGTGAAGAAATTCCTTTGGAGGAACATAGTTACGCGATTCGGGGTCCCTCACACCCTCATCTCGGATAATGGACTCCAGTTCGATAGCAAAGCCTTCAGGGAGTACTGTTGCGAACTGGGGATCACGAACAGGTACTCGACGCCAGCCTACCCCCAGGGGAATGGACAGGCCGAGGCAGTCAACAAAGTCATCGTCAACGGGCTTAAGAAGAGACTGGATGACGCCAAAGGGAGATGGGTAGGGGAGCTGCCCCATGTCCTCTGGACATACCGGACCACGCCCCGACGCTCAACAGGGGAAACGCCTTTTGCCATGACCTATGGTGCGGAGGCAGTGATCCCCCTGGAAACCAACTTCCCGACACTAAGGACGAGCTCCTTCACCCCAAGCAGCAATGATGAGCTACTGGGGCGGAGCCTGGACATGGTAGACGAACGAAGAGAGCAAGCAATGATCCGGCTGGCCTACTACCAGCAAAAGCTCAAGCAGGGATATGACACCAACGTAAAGCTCAGACCGCTAGCACCGGGAGACTTGGTGCTGAGAAAGGTTGTAGGAACTGCCAAGAACCCTTCCTGGGGAAAGCTCGGGCCTAACTGGGAGGGCCCCTATCGAATCACCTCGGTGGCAGGGATAGGAGCGTACTATTTAGAAGATTTAGACGACAAATCTGTACCTCGTCCGTGGAATGTAAACAACCTGAAAAGGTACTACTATTAATAAAGGAGTCACTTTGATTCATATTGTTTGCATATCTTAGTTATTTGCCTCGCGTCCTAATCACTTTAAGAAAACTAAGTGTTAGACAGAACCAGGGAACTGCATGGTCCTCGGACTCATTCCCATGGGGAAACTAATCACTTTAAGAAAACTAAGTGTTAGACAGAACCAGGGAACTGCATGGTCCTCGGACTCATTCCCATGGGGAAACTAATCACTTTAAGAAAACTAAGTGTTAGACAGAACCAGGGAACTGCATGGTCCTCGGACTCATTCCCATGGGGAAACTAATCACTTTAAGAAACCTAAGTGTTAGACAGAACCACGGAACTGCATAGTCCTTGGACTCAGTCCCCCGGGGAAACTAGCTACTTAAGAATGCTAAGCTTTAGACAGAACCAAGGAACTGCATGGTCCACGAACCCAGTCCTATGGGGAAACTAACTGCTTCAGAAAACTTAAGAGTTAGACAGAACCAGGGAACTGCATGGTCCTCGGACTCAGTCCTATGGGGAAACTAACCACTTAAATAAAACCAAGTGTTGGACATAAACATAGGACTGCCAGGTCCTCGGACCTACGCCTAAGGAGAAACTAACTGCTTTAAAAAAAAAAAATCCTAAGTGTCTACTTCAAAATTTCACCTTACGTTGTAATTATCAAATGCTGCAATTGGCCGAGGTACAAGTGGAGTCAAAGTTATACAAAAAAAAAAAAAAAAACTGAGTAGCGTGCAAGTAAGAAAATGGCCACAACAAACAGAAAAGAAGATAAAGTGTTCATTTCATTAAGCACAAGGGAATTGCACCCAAGAAGTTGCATTACAAATAAAGCAAAAAAGGGAAAAATAAAGAGATGCAGAAATATAATGCAGCAGGCAGAAGGGCCATAGGGCCTAAGTGGCTGCTTCAGTGGGTGGCTGGCCCGTAGCTGCCTCAGGGTCCCCTGAGCCCTGACTGATGGGAATGGCCTGCAGAGGCACAGCAGGAATAGCCGCCCCCTCGGCAGAAGAGACCTGGGCGGCAGGTGAAGGCTCTACAACCTGCTGAGGCGCGTCCTCGTTGGAGCCATCACTTAAGACAACCACCATGGGGGGATTGCCCCCTTGGATTGGCTCATCAGCAACCCCAGCATCCGAGGCCTCTTCGCCCGGAGTAGCAACGGTTTCCACAGCGGCCTCCTCGGCTTCGGAGCCATCGTGGGCAGCCTCGCGGATAAAAGGAGAGTAGTACACATTCTCCTCTTTCCACAAATCGGAAGAAGCATCCACTCCAGCCTGCCTGAGGGCTTCGTTCCAAGTTTCGGAGCAATAGCGCCTACATAACCCAGGGACTTGGGCTTTGTAGGTAGCTGCTGTCTCAGCTGTCCCGGCAGCGAAGGCTGCCTCCTCAGCCTCCTGCTTAGTGGCCCAGGCTTCCTCCCTGCCATGCTCGGCCTCAAGCTTGGCCCTCTCAGCCTCCTCTTTGGCCCTCTCAGCCACCCTCTTGGCCTCCTCGGCAGCTGCCACTTTCTTCGCCAGGCCAGCTATCTGATCCTCGGCGAGCTTCAACTGCTTCTCTGCCTCACCCAGACGCTTTGTCTGAGTCTCGGCCTGCCTTTGGGCACCCTCGAGGCCCGAGGTTGCGCTCTCCTTGGCCTGGGTCATTGCCTTCAGCTCCTCCCTAGCCTTGGCAAGGTCCTCCTCCGACTTCTTGAGGGTCCTGGTGGCCACCATGCGCCTATCGCGCTCCTGATCCAGGGCCTTCCCATGTTCAGAGGCCGTCTCTTCCAGCCTGAAGGTGGCCTGTACAGCCTGCCAAACGAAACAGACAAGTTGCAATTAACCGAGCTCAAAAGAAATGAAGGCAGGAAAAAGGCAAGAAAAGCACAAGTGTTAAAGTCTTACCATCCCCAAATACCGCTTAAGGCAAAGGAAGACGTCCCTACTCCTCATGGTCCCGAGCTCCGTCATGTCCGCAGGCAGGAGCAGGCACCTCTCCACAGCGTCGGCAACGTACGCGCCCTCACCTTCTTTAAAGTCCCTGAGGGAGGAGTCATCCCTCAAGGGAGCCCCGTGGAGCATCGGGGCGGGAAGCCAGGCCTGAACCTCAGGCGGGGCAGCGACCTGTTTCTCCTGAGTTGAGGGGCCTATCCTCAACTGCTTCGGTGGCCGCTGATTGCCCTCGCCCTCCCGCGTGGGCCCAGATTTGTCCTCTATGGTCCTCTTACCCTTATCCTTCTTCTGCTTAGGGTCAACGGGCTCGGGCCTGGACGACGGGCTCGCCTGAGGTGGAGGAGGAGGAAGCTTGGGCTGTGTTGAAGCTGGCCTGGTCTGAACAGGTCGATTCTTCGGAGATGGGGGAGGGAGCTTCGGCTTGGACCTCCCCGACGGCCCTTCCAGTAGCTCGGATAGGCTTGGCTGGTACTTCTTCTTGTAGCCCATCCTGCGCCGAGAAGACTTCTGTGCCGCGAAGAGGTCTGCCTCGGTTAGACGAGGATCACCCAAGTCACCAGGTGGGTCCTCGGACTGATTGAGTTGCTCAAAAACGCTGAAATCCTCCTCGGCAGCACCAAAGTCTCCAGGCTCCCCTTCCCTCTCTAAGTTCTCTTCTGTGGCCTCTGGGAACGAATGGGAAGACGAGGGGACTGCTACCGTGACGCCTTCTGAAGTGGAGGTGTCCTCGGGAAACTCAAACCCGTCCTCGGTCACCAGTATTTTCTGTAGCCGAGGATCGTTTGCTCTGATTACGTACTTCGGGGCCGCGAATGACTTCTGGAGCGGAGTGTACCCCAGAATCTTGTGCGCAGCTCTGACTTGGTGATCTTCCTCTTCCTCGAAATCCGCCGACCTGAGCGCCTTCTGCAAGTCCTCCCTATTGATCAAGTTATAATGGCGCGCATAGGAGTGCAGATCTGCAAAAGAAAAGGGGGTACAAGTCCGTGGTTAGAGGCCAAACAGTATAGGAAAAAAATGACGCAAAGAAAGAAGCTAGAATCTACAAATCCCCTTTCATTCCCCTTGCCCCACCTGGTTCTCCCTCCTCCGTCGGGCAGTGAAGGCCATCGTGCCACGCCCCGGACACGATGAGGAAATCCTCATTCATCCCCTTGTTGGACTCGGGGAGGCACTGGATAAGCCGGACCCTGTCGTCCCTCGTCCTCATGTAATAGGACTTGTTCCTCAAATGCTGAAGATTGTAGCAGTAGTTGACATCATGATGGGTCAGCCTCAGACCCATTTTTTCGTTAAGGGCGTCCACGCTGCCCAGGATCCTGAACATGTTGGAGGCGCACTGGGTGGGGGTCAACCGGAAGTAGGTGAGGTAACCCCTCATCACTGGCCCCATGGGGATCGTCATCCCCCCTTCAAGGAAAGCGATGATAGGAATCGCCACTTCGCCCTCTCGCCTCATGAGGTACCACTCCCCCTCCCTACAATACCTTAAGCCCACATTGGCCGGTATCTTGTAATCGGCGATGAACTTCTCCATCGCCTCCTCAGTGTCAACAAACCTCTTAAGTCTACCCATCCTAGATGACGCCTAAGTGGACTAAAAGATGAACAAATGAAAGAGAAGGACAGAGAGACTTACAGAAATGAGGAGGAGACCTCGGACTGGCTTTTTGTGCTGGAGGTGGAGGTTTGGCTGGACTCAGAGTAAAGACGCAGGAGCTCTCGATTGCAAATGAAGTGTGAAGAAGCGGTTCTAATGGGTACTTATACCCTAGAAAGGAGAGCTGCGCAAGTTTTCCCGCCCACAAATGCCAAACGCATCCCCACCGTTAGATTGTCATCTGTCCGTTGAACGTGGGAAACATAAAGCCGCCCGAATTTAATGCAAGACACGTTACGCACATCGAAGCGCCAGTAACGCACCTTGGGCAGCTGAAAAGGCGCCAACGCTGACGAGGGATAAGACTTGATTAGACGCGGAGCAGGTCCGGGGATATCAAAATCCTCCTTCCGCCCGAGGATGCGGACAGCACGATTTTGAGGGGCTATTGTGGGGCCAGAATAAGTCAGCAGCCCCGGCCCACTCCAGGCCCAGCCCAACGGCCCATGCCGAGGACGCCTCGACGATCCGAGGTCCGAGGACCAAAATTTGGAGCCCAGTACCCAAGGAGCGTTGCCGAGGATAGTTACATCCTCGGCATGCCGAGGACAGAAAGAGGGCACACGTCACACCTTTAAGGGGGGTCTCCCCAAGCATCCAAGGAGCAAAAAACGAGAACCAATGGCCGGACATTGGTGCATGGCGGAGGAGCAAGTCCCAGGTGAACTGTCACCTCCACATTAAATGTCCTCAACTAACGCTCTGGCCGCATTAATGAGGACAGGACCTCTGAACAGTGCCGCCTGGGGCGCTGCAACCCACTGGAGGTATGGGAATGCGGCTGATGGGACAGACACTCGAGTAGAAGCCGGATTGATCAACAAATGTAGGGCTAGGATCAACTGAGTGAGGAGTATATAATGTAAAAATCCCTCTTATGAGGGGGCACGGACAAAAAACCAAGGGAAAAGGAATACTGTAGCAGAGTATTCTCTCCCAACTCCTGTAACCCTTCTGAAAAGAGATAATAGTAGTTTCCAGCTCCATAAGGCACGTCCGAGGAGCCCCATGGTGTGTTTAAGCCCACGTTCTAGTTATTGGCAACCACGTACTACCATGCATGGCCGTTGCCTTCCTTACTGAGGCCTAGCTCTTGAGTCCACAACTCTACAAATTTATTGAAGGGTTAGTTGGGCTTGGGCCCACTCTCTCGATCCTTAGAGAGCGCTCGAATCCACCCCCTACACAAACATAGATTGGTGCAATGCATATAAATTATATAAAATGAACAGGTAGAGAGATACCAACTGAACTCAACAAGAACTCAATCAGGAATAGCAGCAGAACTAGATATTGTATATTTACATAAAGACACACACACCATATAAAAAAAAATTCAATTTTAGAAGACTTGTACTTGTAGAGATATGCAAAAGTTTATTGTAGCAAAATTCTGGGGAAAATGGCAGCATAGAGCAAAACATTTATATTAAAAAAAGCCAATAGATTAGCAATGAAATAAAGGCCAAATTCACCACTGTTGAGGAGGAAAAGAAATATCGCACTACACTTGAAAAGACAAATTCCCCAAATTCCCCAAGCTTCTTTCCAAGTCAAGACAAATATTGCCTATGTGCAGCCCCCAGTCTTACTTCAGTGATTTATAAAACTTTCCTAACAAGCTGTAATGTTTCATGCAAACAGATACCGGTCTTATTTCATTTGTGTTCATCCACTACCAAACTACCCCATCTAAACATTCAAGAAGCAAAAATGAATACCAACTCAATTTTCTCAGTACAGTTCAAAACACAAACTGACTACCATTATCTATCCACATAAATCCCAGCGAACTCAAGCAATCCAATTAAGTCAAAATCAAAGCAGAACCACCAAATAATAAATTCTAAACAAATCTAATCAAATACAACTTTCAAAGCTTAAAAAACCAATCTTTAACAAACCCCATAACAAAAATGCTTTAAAGAGAACCACCAGACACAACCACCAAAACCCAGCACTGATCTCACAACCAGAATCACGCCGAATCAGCAACCACCAGACCCATGCCGATCTCGCAACCACCAGACACCATCACGGCAACAACCAACCCCACCACCACGGCAACACCATAAGAACCCACCCAAAATCAAACCCATTCCAAAAATCCAACCCAAACCCATCGGAACCCAGCCACAACTACGGCCCCATGCCATCACTGCACCTCCACAACCAAAACCCCCATGCCACCACAACCTACCACGACCCAGACCAGCCGCAACCCACCAACCCAAAACCCACTCCCACATAAATCAAAACCCCACACCCACACCACCAAACCACATCAAAGACCACCACACAACCTAGATCAACCCACACTACAAACCCAGATCGACCCCACCATCACAAACCACCCCAAAACCACCAACCAGAGTGAGAGAGAAGAGAAGGAAACATTGAGAGAGATATACCTTGAATAGTTAGCAGATCGGCGGCTAGATAGGCTTTGTCGGCGGCAACACATCGAGCTTGAACGGTGGCGCAAAAGGCACAACGATCGGCGATGAAAGAGAGTAGGAAGGATTGAGCTATGGCCAGCGGCGGATGAAGGGGCTTCGTCGGCAGCGGTACCTGAGAGGATAGGCGGCACGTAAGGGCTTCGTCGGCGACGGCAGCAGACGATGGCAGATAGTGAGAGAGAGTCAGAGAGGGGTTAGATCGAAGAGAGGGTGAGGGGAGGGAGAGAGTGAGAGAGATGGAGGCTGATGATGTGCGAAAGGAGAGGGTTGGAAATTTCTAACCTTCCTATTTATACAAAGCCTAAGGCCGCGTTTTTAAGCTGCGGCTATAGGCAAACTCTGAAGCCACGTTTAGAAAACGCAGCCCCATCTTAAACTAAAGCCGCGTTTTGAACGCAGCCATAGTTAAGAATTAAAAAAAAATAAAAATGCAGGTCCTATGGCCACGTGTTTTAAACGCGGCTATAGAACCACGCCCAAAAATGCGGCTATAGCCCCAAAAAACGCGGCTTTAGATGTGTTCTATGGCCGCATTTTTAAAACGCGGCCTTTGTTGTTTCTTTAAGCTGCGTTTTTAAAAAACGCGGCCTTAGCCCGTCTGTAGCCGCGTTTTTTCAAACGCGGCTTAAAAAAACGCGGCCTAAGGCCCGCGTGTTTTGTAGTGATTCAACTAACTAACTATTTTCACATATTTTCGTGATCACAAATAACAACCAAATCTATTTGGAGTGAAATACGATGGGATTAATACAAGAAGTCCCAACATATATCTTACAAATTTTATCCATAGCACCTAAACAAACTTGATCAATTTTGAAATAAAATCTAAGTTGGATATTAATTTATGATATTCAACAAACTAACTATTTTCACATATTTTCGTGATCACAAATAACAACCAAATCTTTTTGGAGTGAAATACGAAGTACCTTTAAAAAAAAAAAAATTAGAATCGAAATACGAAGTGCTTAAAACAACGAGTCCCAAATTAAATATATCTTACAAATTTTATCCATTCTAATTTTAAAATTTATTGCAATGCACCTAAAAAACCTTCCAATTCTAAAATAAAATCTAAGCTAAATAATGATTTATGACAAAACTTAGGTATGGATAAATGCTGCATTAATCAACTTAGGTATGGATAAGATTCTTCTCAAACAAAGGTATGGATAATGCTCATAAAAAAAAAAAAAAAAAAAGAGGTACGGATAATGGATTTTTTTTTTTTTGGGATAAACAAATACACACACAAATGAGATAGAATAAGGTTCTAATATTGGACAAAATGATATTTGCTTTAATTGTGCAAACCCTTTCATTCTATTATATATATGTTGACGCTTAATTGGTGCAACCCATTTTACACTTTTCACATTTTATAATTCAAGAAATATAAATATTGTTACTTAAATTTTTTTTGCAACAATTAATGAAAGAATTGGCACATTGTGATTGGTAAATGTGGTGTTTTTGGTAAGTCATATAAAAATGATATCATTCAAAAGAATAATGTGTTGATCATCTTAATAAATTGTGAAAAATATAATGTGTTCATCGGAATTTTCTGTACCAATGCTCCTCATTCCAAACTCCACCCAATCACAATATAACACTTTTTTTTTAATTATAAAATAACCAAAATATAATAGAAAACAAAAATTCAAATACATGTCTTATTATTATAAGGAGTATCTATTCTATACTATACAAGATTCTCGGTTTGATTTTCAACATTTTTCGTACTAAAATACCTTCACATAAATTCTCAATTTTTAAACTCTCTAAAATATCCCTATTTTTTAGTTAAATAATTTTGAATTAAATAACCGGATAAAATAGTAATTTACTAGTAGGATTTTTATTCAGCACACCTCAGCCACGGTTTTCATGCTTCCATAATCACAAAACGTATAATAACAAACTAAGACTGGTAGAATCTTTTGAAACAATACTTATCTAACAAAATCTCTCTTCTCAGTCCTCACTACTCTTTATATATACAACCTTTCTTACTCTCTTTTAACGCACAGAAAGCAAGAGAGATAGTTTGGTATTTTTTTTTTTCAGAGAGAAAAAAAGAAGAGTGAAAATTATGGAGCTTGATCTTTCTCCAAAGTTGGCTAGGAAGGTGTACGGAGGCAGTGGTGGGTCATATTATGCGTGGTCTCCATCTGAGCTTCCCATGCTGCGTGAAGGAAATATTGGTGCAGCCAAGTTGGCCCTTGAGAAGAACGGTTTTGCTCTTCCTCGTTACTCTGATTCTGCCAAGGTTGCCTATGTTCTCCAAGGTATATATATACACAGTTGTTATCTGATTTTTATAGATTTTTGTTTTTTTTTTTTAAGCATGTCTACGTTTGTGGGTGTTAAGTTTTATTTTCGGATCAATAATATATTGCATCTTCTGTTGTTGTCTTTTGTTTTATTCTTTTGGATGAATCTGTGAAATTAAAATTTGGGGTATTCAATTTAATAATAGACAGCCCAAAGTGGTTCTAGTTTAGTGGTAACCATCATGGGCTAGCTAGGTGGACTAATCAAATCATCCATTGCTTGTTTTATACTCTATTGTGATATTCTGCTTTTGTTATGGCTTTTATTGGTCCATCTTTTGTCATATTCTTAATTTTTATTCTAAACTTTATCCGAACCTTATTTTTTGGGTGTTTTTACTTGAGATTGGTTTTTTGATTGGACTAAAAGAAAAGTAAAAAAAAAAAAAAAAAAAAAAAAAGGCAGTGAGGTTGTTCTAATTATTATGGAAGAATAAATTTTTAGGCCTTTAAATGTTTAAAGGAACAATGCATTTGGACCAGTTTGTAAATATGATTTGATAACTTGATCTTTGTAGAAAGTTGTATTGTGCTATTGCATGTAGCATCAGGAACATTCATTAGTTTTCTTTTCTGATGTAGTTAATTAGTAATTTTGCTGAGCATATTGTCTACATAACTTTTTGTTACGGAGTAATGGTAGAGTATGAACCAAATTCTGTCACCAATCAATGTTTAGTATCATGTAATATCTTTGTATTGCAATTGTAATATCATTTTGCTCATTGATTTTTCTTTCATTTTGTATAGGAACTGGTATAGCTGGAATTGTCCTTCCTGAATCAGAAGAGAAGGTCCTTGCAATTAAGAAGGGTGATGCCATTGCCCTCCCTTTTGGTGTTGTTACATGGTGGTACAACAAAGAGGACACTGAGCTAGTTGTTCTGTTCATGGGAGATACTTCAAAAGCTCACAAATCTGGAGAGTTCACTGATTTTTTCCTAACGGGAACCAATGGGATCTTCACAGGGTTTACTACCGAGTTTGTGAGTCGAGCATGGGAATTGGATGAGGATATTGTTAAGGCCCTTGTTGGAAAGCAATCAGGCAATGGAATTGTCCAGCTTCATGGGAACTTTAAAATGCCTGAACCAAAGAAGGAACATCGAGAGGGTATGGCATTGAATTGCGAGGAGGCTCCATTAGACGTGGACATTAAGAAAGGTGGAAGGGTTGTGGTATTGAACACTAATAACCTTCCTTTGGTTGGTGAAGTTGGGCTTGGAGCTGACCTTGTTAGGTTGGATGGGAGTGCTATGTGCTCTCCTGGATTTTCTTGTGACTCAGCATTGCAGGTGACTTATATTATTAGGGGTAGTGGCCGTCTTCAGGTTGTTGGTGTTGATGGCCACAGGGTCTTGGAAACAACTGTTAAGGCAGGTAATTTGCTCATTGTGCCAAGGTTTTTCGTTGTTTCGAAGATTGCAGCTCCTGATGGTATGGAATGGTTCTCTATCATCACCACCCCCAAGTAAGACTTTTTTCAAATTCTTAGCCACATTGTTGCATTTGTTTTAGGCTATTGTTATATATCTAATCAAATTTTTTTGTGTGCTTGTTTTTATTGGGTTCTCTTGGCTAATTGATCTGCTAGTACTAGACACAATTAATTCTTTATCAAGCCTGTTGTGTATTATCATTATCTTAGTGCAACAATTGATTCTTTATCAAAGAACTTTGCTTAGAAGTTTCATGACTCATGAATGATTTTGGTTTTCTGTGGCAGTCCAATATTCACCCACTTAGCTGGAAGGACTTCAGTGTGGAAGGCTCTATCTCCTCAAGTGCTCCAGGCTGCATTTGATGTGGATGCCAATACAGAAAATCTTTTCCGCTCAAAGAGGAATTCTGATGCCATTTTCTTCCCTCCACCAAATTGATAAAAGAACTAGCTTAGTTTTGCTAGTTTCCCCTCTACCGAATTGATCAAAAAACTAGCTTTGTTTTGCTAGCTTCTTAATCGCCTCAATAAATAGGGCTTTCGTTGTCTTCGGTTTATGGTTGTAGACTTGTTAATATGGTTTTGATTCTGGATGTTCGTTTCATTTTAATGCATAACTCTTTCCATTTAATTCTAGTCACCAAATAATTTTGTATAGCTGAGCTTATGGCCCTGGTTGTAGACTTGTTAATATGGTTTTGATTCTGGATGTTCGTTTCATATTAATGCATAACTCTTTCCATTTAACTCTGGTCACCAAAAAAGCTCATGGTAAAATTGGTTTGGTTCCTTTTTTAAGGTTGTGGAAGTCTAGAATGATGAAAATTCACAACTTAAGAATTTGGTTTGGTTTTACATTGGCTAGCGAACTAGGGGCCAAACTGGGATTTAATAAGCACCATTGATTCTTTAATTTGGAGAAATTATTCAATACAACAAGACAATGGTTAGATGGTCCTCCAATCCTATAGAAAGAAATTATTTCAAATCAACTAATTTGAAGAAGTTCACATAATCATTGAAACCCACAATGATTTGTATTAACGGGAAGACCGAAATTTTTTTCCCGTATTGTTTCCATCTAACAACATTGGCCTATTCAAAGCAGCGCCCTTTCTAATTTGAATCAAAGATCATGATATAGTTTTTTTTTTAAATGCACTAACTTGGTTGGATTTTATGTATGTTTAATTTATAGAAGTTATTTCAGCTATTCAGAAAGTTTGAAGTTCTATGTGCTGCATGTTGGATGTTTTAAAATTGCGGAAATAAATTGATCTTTCAGAATAAATCTCTAAACTCTGGTGGTCTATGGTCTCGTGTTGCTACTTACACTATGGAGTTCATGGAGGACAATAAGATAAACCTTGTTTCAATATTGAACCTTGGGCTGCTTAATGGTCACTCCCTCTTTGGATAGGATGTCTTTTTTAGAAGTGGCTAAATCGTGAAGGATATTAAGCTGATTTGTGAACAATTTGTTAGCGTATCCTTTGTTACTATTCCTTTAAGATGTAATTGTGTTGCTTTAGCTCTTATTAGTATTGCAAAAGAGAATGAGGAGGTCAATTGGTGCTCTTTTCTCTTTCACATTGTATAGCAAGGTCTACCATTATTTCCTCTCAAAAAAAAAAAAAAGAAAAAAAAAGAAAAAAAAAAGGCCACCACTATCTTCAAATAAAACTTTATAATGCACAGAGCATGGAGCTCTAGTAACTAGACCAAAACAACGAAGTACTAGTGATAATGATGGATAATATTCTTTGATGCGCAAATCAAACAATTCATCCACCCAAAAACCTGACACTGAAACCAATCTAAAGGCAAGGAAGAATATTATAGGCATATACTATAACATCATAATCAAACAGTCTTTCACTTTGACGGAACAAGTCTTGAGAAGGTCAGGTTATTTATATGCAACAAGAAGAGACCACAACAAAAGCCCAGGCAATATTTATCTACTTTGGTCAGAGCCAAAATTGTGGATGATTGTTAGGGGGTGAATCATGAAATGGATTGGACTGACCCAATATTGCTTCATCAATACTACGGCACAACCAATTTGAGGCAATACTACGACACACTCAATTTCATAATTTGTTACTTGTGTGACTATGAATGATAGAAAGTGTTCACCCTAAACCCTAAAGTGGTGGTTCATATAATCTGTAGTGGATAGAAAGTGTTCATCACTCACAATTGCACAAATCAATAAGTTATGGAATTGAGTATGTAATTTGGGTGGAACCGAATTCTAAGAGTCCGTTTGGGAATAGTTTATTTAGCTGAAACTGAAATTTTTTTGCTGAAAGTACTGTAGATAAAGCTAAAACATAGCTAAAATAGTACAAGTTGTCATCTGAATAGTACCAAAAAGTGCAATGAGACTCATGAATAATAGCAAAAATAAGCTAAATAGTAAAAAAATCTAACTTTTTAAGCCATGCCAAACACACTAAATATCAAGTGGTTGTAATTTTAAAATGATTCCATTTTATTTAGATTTTTCGTGATGAAAAAGAGAAACGAAAGGATCCAACAAATGTTTCTTCTTCAAGAACCTCTGTGGACATTTATTAAATTGAATAGCAACATCAATAATTAAACAATAAATTACAATCCACAATCATAGTCTATCAAGCTAAAATGTTAATGATCTCAAAACCTTGATTTTTTTTTACTCGCTTTGAGGGACTACCCTTATCAATGTGAGATACTGAGATTTGCAAGGTTGATAGATATACCTTTTTGCATAAATTTACAAGGGTAGGAGTAGGAGTACTATGGTAGGTCATAGGTATGTTAAAAAGAGTTTCTTCTCATTTCAAGATTTTTTCAGAAAAAAAAGAAAACAATTTCAAAATTTATCATCTTCCCTTATGATATCACTTAAATGATAAAAAAGGAAGAAGACAAAGAACTTAAGAAGATAATTTAAGCACACAAATGCAGAGACTTCAAAATACTGTATCAGCAAATGTTGCAAATCTTTCATTGAGCTACAGCTGCAAGAGAGCATTAAAAATTCTCTAGTTTGTCTATAAAAAGGATCTTTCTCAATCTTAACTGCCTTTGATTTGGTCGCACTCACATACATTGTTGATGCTAATGCCTGATCTACAGAAACTGAATATACAAAGTACATTATCGTTGACTCCTGGTCATGCAAAATCATTTAAAACTCCTTCCCCTTCCTCAAGAAAATAAGAAACTACATCATAATGGTGATTCAATGAAAACCTTGCTCTAATTTCTGCCTTATTGTTGATTTTCACAAATTGCTTATCACCTCCATGTTCCATAATTGAACTTTTCTCTGCCCTTACAACTGCTGCTAAGGAAGACCAAGCTTCACCCGGCTGCTCATGGACCGAACACATGACGAAATAAATCTCTCTCAACCAGCTTGAGCTTGCTCCTAAAATCCACCCTTCTTGAATTTTTTGGTTTCTCTGACTTAAATTCACTCTCCCTGACCCGAACCAGACTACGTAGATCAGAAAGTGAACACACTAAAGCAGAAGTTCCTAATGAAAGTAGGCTTATCACATCATCAATGAGACCAAATCCAAATTGCAAGCCACCCATGTGTCTATAAGCTGGAGAGCATATTTGCTCCAAGCAATAAGAGACAGTTCCCAACATAGTTTCTGGATGCCCACCTTGACCCAAGACTGAGGACACACTCAACACCACCAAGGCTGACCCTACGACATCTGATTGCTAATCTCCATTGTAGAGACGAAGTGTAAAACAGTAGCTATATAAAACATCTACAAGGTGAACGGCTAACAGAGGGGATGGCTCTGTAGAACTTATACCAATGGTAACTATAATAGTAATACAAATTATAACTATGATAGGAACAAAACATAATAATTGGAGTACGTTAACAAAATATAAAAGCGACCGACATACTAACAGACAGAGTAATAATGACCTTTTAGAATTAGTTAATAATAAGTTAAAAGCCTTAGAATCAATTGATAGACTTGTGACATACACTAAAGCAGAAAGGAAAGGTAATAGTTTAATAGACTTATTAGAAAAGATGAAATCTTTAGACTCACCTTTAGAAAAAGAAAGAGACTTTGAACCCCATCATAGATCACCTTCAGAAAAAAAACATGATAGATAATTGGCATAATAGACAAAAGAGTAGCTTAATATGTACTGACATACCTATAAACATGACATATACAAAAGATGATAAGAAAAATGACTTGAGGACACTAAAAACAACTTTGACAAAAAAGAAAGAATATAGTTCTATGCATATAGCACAGGAAAAAGATAATATGATAGATACAGAAAGAGAAAAAGATATAATAAAGAAAGGAATAGTAAGAAAAGAGATAGAAAGAATAGAAAGACAAGATAATAATAGTTCTATGGAAGCAATACGGAAGAAGTTAGACATGATAGATATAGAAAGAGAAAAAGGTATAATAATGAAAGGAATTGAAAAAGAAAGACAAAAAGACAATCTAATAGACTTAGTCAATAAAGAATGGAGACATAATAGTCCAAAAGAAAATGATAGACTAAAGAAAGAAATTGACCAATGCAAGACTCTAGGCACTCCAAGTATCTCGGCCTCCCTTCCATTATTGGTAAGTCCAAGAATGAGGTCTTTGCGGAAATAAAGGAGAAAGTGGGAAGGAAGCTCTCGGGTTGGAAGGAAAAAATGCTCTCCATGGGTGGTAAAGAAGTCCTTATAAAGGCAGTTGCTCAAGCCGTGCCCACATACACAATGAGCTGTTTTCTTCTTCCAAAAGGATTATGTGATGATCTTGAAGGCATGATGCGTAATTTCTAGTGGGGGCAGCGTCATCAAGAGCAAAAAATTTCTTGGGTTGCTTGGAAGAAAATGTGCAAGTCCAAGCTACACGGGGGAATGGGGTTCCGAAACCTCCAAGCTTTCAATTTGGCCATGCTTGCTAAACAAGCTTGAAGATTACTCACCAGACCGGACTCATTGATCTCAAGAATATACAAGGCAAGATATTTCCCATACTCCGATGTCCTCAATGCCCAATTGGGGTGCAATCCATCATATGCCTGGCGTAGCATCCATTGTAGCCTAGAAGTGATTCGCAAAGGTACAAGATGGCGGGTTGGTAATGGTAAAATGATCCACATATGGGAGGACAAATGGCTCCCAACACCCACAACATACAAAGCAATCAGCCCAGCCCGAGATTTTAATGATTTCCCTATGGTCTCTGCCCTTATTAACCAAGACACAAAGCGTTGGAAAGCTGACCTTGTTAGAAGAACATTCCTTCCTTTTGAAGCTGACACCATACTCGGCATCCCTCTCAGCTACTCCCTCCCGGAAGACGTGCTTATATGGACTAGGAACAAGAGGGGAGAGTTTTCGGTTAGGAGTGCATATTATGTTGCCCTCACAATTGTTGAGTCCAACCATGAAGGCGAAAGCTCAAATGGCGACCCTCGAACTCCACTTTGGAAAAAGGTGTGGCATCTCAACCTGCCTGCAAAGATTCGTATTTTTGCATGGCGGGCATGCATGAATGCACTGCCTACAATGCAAAACCTAAGGACTAGAGGGGTCAATACAGAAGGCAGGTATCCTATGTGCGATCAATGCATTGAAAATACCTCGCATGCCCTTTTTGATTGTGACATGCCTAGGTCTGTCTGGAGTTTCTGGTCGGGTAGGCTTGCCATACTAGAAAACAGACAAATGGACATTGTTGATGTGGCTCTTCAAGTTATCAGTAATGGAACTTCCTAAGACCTTGAGACTTTTTTTTGTCACTGCTTGGTATATTTGGTTCAATCGAAACCAGGTAGTTTTTGAATCCACCTCCCTCCCCCCAGGTTAGATTTGGGATTCTATTTTAAAGCTTTCAAAAGATTTCAAAGGTGCCCTGGCACCCACAATTCAGTAGCAAGGCAGCCAAGCCTCACACTGGTCTCTCCCCCCGTCTGGTTTCCATAAAGTAAATGTGGATGGAGCCACAAGCCTTGATGGTACAACTTCAAGCATTAGGGTGATTATTTGGGACTCAATTGGACACATTACCGCGACGCTGAGTAAACCCCTACCAGCCTACTACCCTCCTAATGCAGTTGAAGCCATTGCCCTGGAAAACGGCATCATTTTAGCCCATGAGATGAATATCTCCCATGTTGTCATTGAGTCAGACTCCGTTTCCACTATGCAGTCAATCATTGCAAAGAAAACAGGTGGACCCCTTGGCCATATTTTTAGTGGAATCCATAGCTCTCTCCTCTAATTCGGTAGCTGGAGCCTCCATCATCTGAAACTGGATCACAACAGAGCAGCTCATGAGCTTGCCTAGCTTGCAAAAGCTACGGGCGCAGCTCAGGTCTGGAAAGGAACTCCCCCTCCATTGCCTCACTCTTTGCTTTCCCTAGACCCCCCTTAAGCTTTGTACTACTTGAGCTCTTTAGCTCACCTCCGTTGTATTTCCTTTTCTATGTTGATGAATGAATGACAAACTTCTTTTCAAAAAAAAAAAAAAAAAAATAGTCTATCATTTTCTTTTGGACTATTATGTTTCCATTTTTTATTGACTAAGTCTATTAGATTGTCTTTTTGTCTTTCTTTTTCAATTTCCTTCATTATTATACCTTTTTCTCTTTCTATATCTATCATGTTTAACTTCTTCCATATTGCTTCCATAAAACTACTATTATCTTGTCTTTCTATTCTTTCTATCTCTTTTCTTACTATTTCTTTCTTTATTATACCTTTATCTCTTTCTATATCTATCATATTATCTTTTCCCTGTACTATGTGTATAGAACTATATTCTTTCTTTTTTGTCAAAGTTGTTTTTAGTGTCCTTAAGTTATTTCTCTTATCATCTTTTGTATATGTTATGTTTATAGGTATGTTAGTACTTATTAAGCTACTCTTTTGTCTATTATGCCAATTATCTATCATGGTTTTTACTGATGGTGATCTATGATGGGGTTCAAAGTCTCTTTCTTTTTCTAAAGGTGAGTCTAAAGACTTCATCTTTTCAAATAAGTCTATTAAAATATTACCTTTCCTTTCTACTTTAGTGTATGTCACAGGTCTATCAATTGATTCTAAGGCTTTTAACTTATTATTAACTAATTCTAAAAGGTGATTATTACTATGTCTGTCATTATGTCGGTTGCTTTTATATTCTGTTAATGTACTCCAATTATTATGTTCTGTGTTCCTATCATAGTTATAATCTGTATTACTATTATAATTATAATCATTTATATCACTATCAGAATTAGAATCTGTTTTATAACTATCCATGTTACCATTTAACCAATTATTGTCTATATCTCTTATGCTATAGTTTTCATCATAATCATCTATATCATCATAGTCCATGTTTCTTATTAGTGTGTGCCTAGCCTAAATGTGACCTAGTAACAAATAATGAGCTGGTAAATGTATTTATTCTATTTCTAAACAATTAATAATTACTGGCGGAACTTATTACTAACCACTGGTATCCTTGCTATCGGGACCACCTTCTCGGGAAACTCCATTGTGGGACCACCCAAACAACGCTTGTCCGTTGGCTAACAAAACGGGCTGACCAACGCAATTCTATGGTTTGCCAACGAGTTCTGAGGTTGACCAACGCTACCAAGGACCAAGTAGTGGCTGTCTAGTAATAAATTGTTCCTAGTAACTTCTTAATTGCAAAGAAATAAAACTCACACATCTACCATCCATGGCTTTGATACCATTTACTACCTATGCCTTGAGACAATCCTCAATGGCTAGAGGAACACAGGCAGTACCTACCAGAGTTAACTGCTATCTCTGGATGCATCACACCTGCCCAGCTGCCAAGTTAGGACTTACGCTGTCCAGGTCTTACGTATACCACTGCCCAATTTATAAACAGGTGCCGCAAAGCCAGGTCATTACAACCCGCACGGCGGAGAGCCCTCCTTTTGAAAAAGAAAAGAAAATTTTCCAATAAGCACTAAAGGTCTTGGTCCATATACAGCTATCCTGCTGGTGTAGCCATGTAAGTGGAAGTCTTTGTCTAATTCTTTATGTACTTCATAAATCTTGTTACTCATGAAATTAGACCATTCTTGTGCCAGAGCATGTGGATCATCAAGTGATAAATAAGTATCTCCTATATACCAATTGTAGTCAGGGCTACACCCATAATCACTGATGAGGACCAAAATGTGTGCTGGCCGAGCCTCCATATAATAACTAGTGTCCCAAGCTGGGAGAGTGCTCCAGATAGCAAGCTTCATATAATTAAGTCCTCCAATTTGTGCAGCTGCTTCTTGGATGACTTTAGGAAATAAACTAATTTGAATTCCAGAAGTTAGGATTAATTTGTTGATAAACCCTACTTCTAGCATTTCAAATAACCATGAAGGATCACAGATCACTGGATTCTCTGTCTCAGTATTGATAAGTAATCCTAGGTAGGGATGGCATCCGTCATAAATTCTTTCTGTTTCTCCAAAGCTTTCATACCATGTGGCTTTGTGGGATAGCCATATGTCATTTGTCATGTCTTCTATTCTGATAAATGCTATAGAAATTAAAACTTTAAAATGATACATCCATCTGTCATGTGAGCTGATTATAGCTTTATGGGTTAGTATGTTCTGTTGAACTTCAAAAGGTAAAGTTCTAATGGCAAGTCTCGTTTTTTTTCTGAATCTTAGGGTAGAGCTTTGAAAAGTTTGTTCCCATAAGATAGCTTTTTAGAAACTGGGATTCTTTCAGTTATGTCTTTGTGGAGCTTGAATCTCCATCCTCCTTGCCAGGGAGTTGACTACCAAGTGCTTCAATAAATGCACTGGTGCTAACAAGATGTAATTCCAAAGCCTTAAGGGTCTTTTGGAATAAGGATTTCTGTTTAAGGGTGAAGGCTGCTTGGAAATTATCAAGAAGTAATTTAATATGAAAAAGAAGGTCCGTAAATTCTCCATTCTAAAATGTGAGGTCAGTACGAAGTACTTCTTACAGTATTTCACTTTTTTCTCCACATGAATACATTGCTTATGCTAACAGTGTATCCTGAAGGGATATTGTCTCAATTGAGACGCCTTCATGCTTATCCGAAATCTTCGTTGAAGCCTTTTGGATTTCATTGGGTTGCACCACTGGTGCTTTACCCTTTCCTTTCCAGTCTGCCCCGGAAGGTCTTTTATCCATATTAGTCTACAATTGACCTTTGATAAAAGGATTAGTTGCTATGTCATTCTGTCTTAAAACATTGTGAGAGTGCCTTTTTTTCTTAGCACACAGGCCCAAGTAGAGACAAGGATCCCAGGCCCAAATACTTGTTGTTTTGGTGGACTGGGCTTGGTTCACCGCAGCTAAATGGGGCTGATTACGAACCAAGTTGTGCGCAAGTCATATAAAGCTCCTCAAGATGAAAAATGCAATTCCTCTTAGTATCCTGGGGCATACTGTCGTGGGATCCCGGGACGTACTAGGCCTGTAAAAACCTAGAATCTCTGGTTCTCTGAACTATATGGTCTTTTCCATGTTTATTATGCAATAGAGTTTTGTCCTCTCCCTTTACCTCTATGGGTGCTACATAAAAAAACACACTTATACAATACACATATCTCCAAATAATTGTTAGTTTCTTAGATTAGGATATACATTTTAATACATATACATATATGTAAATGAGTTTCATGAAAATGATTCTGCCACGAGGATCCTGGCCCCAATTCTCACAGACTTGGTGCTTTTGCACAAGACTTGTGGGATTTGGAACTCAAGTCTGAGTGGCTTTGCTTGAGCTTTGCCTTCCAAGACAGTTAGATGAGAAGGATTTTAGCAAGAAACAGTAAAGGAAGAAAATGCAATAAAGAAATGCACGAAGTAATTGTTAGAGATCCTCAAATCAATATGAGGTATTTCATTATTTTCTTGATTGTGGATTACAATATGCTCACTAAGACGTGATACAAGGTTCAACTAAGTTCAAAAATTACAGACTTTGATAGCTATTCAAGCTTCCAAGACTTGCAAAGTTTGAATTTGTTGAATCCGAGTATGTGCTATAGTGGCTGTCTCTGGGATACCGGGAGCGGTTCCTCTGTTTTCTTTTGATTTTACAGAGCTTTTCCAATGGCTTTGCTGTGATATCTTTTCTCAGATCAAAATGGTGATGAATGAATGTCCCTCAGCATGAGTTTTCTCTTCCTTTTATAGTGCGACTCTAGGGCTTTGAGGCACGAGCGATTTCTCTCTTTTGCCCCTTGTGAGCTTGTACTGTGTCAGTTACCCAGAGGCTTGTCCTTTCCTTTTTCCTCATAATTTCTTCCTTTTGGTCCGACCAAGCTGAAAGCCCCTAGCTGGTTTTCCATTTCAAGGTTCCCTCTGTTCGCTGATTCTTCAGCTATTTGGCCATTTCTTCCACTTTTCCAGTTTTTTGGTTGCACTCCATCCTTGTCATTTTCCTCAAATAGTTGGAATATTTTACTGCTGGGTTGAAAGCTCCTTCCGGTTACCTCTTTTTTTATGGTCTTCTCATTGTTGGTTCCTTGAGGCACAGCTCTTGCGTTTTGCTTCGTACTTTCTGATCCCACTGTATGTCTGGGTGCATGAGACCCGCATGCTCTTTGTCTTTTATCCCTCTTTTAAACTTGCTTCAATCCACTTTAGCTGTGCTGCACGTCCGAGGATCCCGAGCCTCTGGCAGCCTCTGGGGATCCCGGCCCAGCTCTTTCACTGGAATTTGCTGGACTTTTTAATGGCCTTTTTTGCTGGAAATCTGAACATATATAAGGCCTTGATGTTGATTCTTCTTGCTGCACGAATTGGGCCTTCTTTATTTTTTTATGGAATGGGCTTTGTTGTGAAATTTTGGACCTCAACAAACATCATTTTGAAAATTAACATCTTTTTGTACTATTTCTTCAAAATTCTTTTTGAAAACTTCCTGTAAAATTCCTTTAAAAAGGTTTTTAAGAAAATCACTTTTGAAATCTAAAGTAATATTTTTTTTCATATAAAATATCTTTCTCAACACTGCTATAATTCTACTGGGTAATAGTATAATAGTCATGGTAAAGTCTATTAATGTTGTAGTGACTTAAAGGGATAAAATCTGTCACGGTTCTGTCTATTATATATATTTGTCTTTGCCAGGATGTGTCAAATAATGTTACTTCATCAATTCTTTCATTATTGTTAATAACTGTTTCTGTCAGGGGAAAATATGTCAGGGATTTGTAATTGACTCTATTGGTTAGGTTTAGTGGATTATTTCTATATTCATTCAGGAAATTACCACAATTAATACTTTCTTTAATTCTGAATAAAGGGGATTCTAGCAATAGTTGAGAAACTTCTTTTATTAAAACATCTTTATGTAAGTGTTTGAGATTACTGTAAAAGGTATAAATATGTCATTTATTATATTCTAAGGTCTACTTGGTATATTTGTCAAACCAAAGGATATGTCAATCCATTCATAAATCATAAAGGAAACTGTAAAAGTGGTGCTATTATTCTTTTTATTAAATTCTTTCTCACAAAGTAGTTGTATTATATGTCGGTGTCCATGTCTGTTCTAATTAATTTAAGATGTCCACAACTTTCTGATTTTAGTTGGTATAAAGATGTTTTTATTTCAAAAGTTTTAAGTATAAATGATTGTCAAGAATCTCACTGGAAAGAAAAATTTATTGCTGGTTTACCTTACTTTTTTGCTCAAAAAGTTAGACTTGACATAGCTAATAATGACGGAACTATAGACCATCCTAATTTGACTTATGGTGACATAATATCCTCAATCAATAAAATAGGTCTATGGTTATGCAATGATTTAAGATTAAAAAATCAAATAGAAAAAGAGAAAAGATATGCTAAAAAAGAATTAGGAACTTTTTTCTGAACAATATGGCTTTGACCCTTTGATTGTTCCTTCTAGAATAAGAAGAAAAGAAAAGACAGATATTGACAGATATAAAAACAATAGTAGAAAATATAATAAAAACAGGTTTAAAGATAAGTAAGAAGAGTCTACAAGAAATAAATCTGACAGACATAAAGAAAATAATTTTATTTGTTTCAAATGTGGTAAAAAAGGACACACTAGTAAATACTGTAATTTCCAAAGAAAAATAAACAAACTTGGCATAGCAGATAAACTAAATATTAAATTAATGAATATATTAGAACAAATAGATAGTGATGAGATAGATAATGAAATTCACCAAATAGATAATAGTGATATCACTTCTTCATCAACATACATTTCTTCAAGTAATCAAAAGGTTAAATTATGTAATTGTAATAATCTTGATAATTGCTATTGTAAAAGAAAACTCAAAAGAAGTATTTTAACAAAACAAGAAGGCATAATAATGGATTTAATAGACAGACTCCTGAATTTACAATCCAAGAAAGATTATTTGTCTAAACTAAAGGAGTCTTTAACCCAGACAGACAGATCTGAAATAGAACTAAAAGATTATAAATCAACTTATAATTTTGAAGAAATTACTGACAGATTTAAACCTAGTAATAAACTAATAACAATGACAGACTTACAAACAGAAATTTCACTTTAAAAGAAATGACTGAGCAAATAGTAGCACAAGTAATTAGCATAAAAGATAGAATTAAATCTATACAACAATAATGTAAGAAGAGTCTACAAGAAATAAATCTGACAGACATAAAGAAAATAATTTTATTTGTTTCAAATGTGGTAAAAAAGGACACACTAGTAAATACTGTAATTTCCAAAGAAAAATAAACAAACTTGGCATAGCAGATAAACTAAAGATTAAATTAATGAATATATTAGAACAGATAGATAGTGAAGAGATAGATAATGAAATTCATCAGATAGATAATAGTGATATCACTTCATCATCAACATACATTTCTTCAAGTAATCAAAAGGTTAAATTATGTAATTGTAATAATCTTGATAATTGCTATTGTAAAAGAAAACTCAAAATAAGTATTTTAACAAAACAAGAAGGCATAATAATGGATTTAATAGATAGACTCCTGAATTTACAATCCAAGAAAGATTATTTGTCTAAACTAAAGGAGTCTTTAACCCAGACAGACAGATCTGAAATAGAACTAAAAGATTATAAATCAACTTATAATTTTGAAGAAATTACTGATAGATTTAAACCTAGTAATAAACTAATAACAATGACAGACTTACAAATAGAAATTTCACTTTAAAAGAAATGACTGAGCAAATAGTAGCACAAGTAATTAGCATAAAAGATAGAATTAAATACAACAATAATGAATCCCTCCCCCCCCAGATAGACATTAATACCTTGACAAAAATTCTTACAAAGATGAATTTCTAAATATAATTGACAGAATGATATTCCAAAAATGGTATACTGAAGTAACATTGGTTGTTCATGAAGAATTTTCATTAACCGTTGTTGCACTTGTTGATTCAGGTGCTGACATGAATTGCATACAAAACGGATTAATACCTTCTAAATATTATGAATCAATGACAGAAAGATTAACTCAGGCTAATGGTGATAGACGTAAAATTAATCATAAATTAACAAAGACATACATATATAATAATGGAATTAAATTTAGAATACCTTTCTTTTTAACAGATAAGCTATCCTCTAAGGTTATTTTAGGAAATCCCTTTTTGGCTTTACTTTATCCTTTTTCTACAACAGATAATGGAATATATACTAATATATTTGAATCAAAGGTATTCTTTAAGTTCATCTTACCCCCAATCCCCAAAGACATACACTTATTAAAAGAGATCTCCATTTTTAAAAACATGTGTACTAATATTACTCTCAGTATATATATCCTCTTCAAAAGAAATTTTTATCTCTTTAAAAATTTATTTTTAGAAAGATTTTATATTGAAAGATTTTTAACAAAGTCCTTCTCAGACAGTCTCAGAGAAATATGATTCTCTCTCAGAAATAGACAGCTAACAACCTTTTTGAAAGAATCTCTTTAGTAGCATTCAAGCTACACTGAAGCTACACTATTTAATTTTGCATGAAGGCGTTCATTCAAGGCGTACTTGCACTTTGTTAATGGTCAATTGCTTGGCAATCAAGATAGCCATCCTAAGGCTAATATCCCAGACCGAATACTGCCAACTTATTTAACAAAAATCTTCAACAAAGATTTCAAAAAAAGCATGAAGGCATCTCTCCAAAGACAACATCCCTTTAGAATACAATGTCAACAATGACAGTGGATTCACGTGGTAAACCATAAAGACAGATGACAGAACGACTGACAGAGCAATCGAACTAACAGACATGATTACAGATCGGCTACTATAGCCACTTGCAGGCAAATGGACTAACAAATAGACAAATCTTAAAAGAAAGACAATTATGACAGACCACTGTTCACTAGCACGCGTGAATAGTTTGATAGTTCGCGTGGATAGCTTCCAGATAAATCCAGACAGAGACAGACAAATATCAGAGGTCACTTTGTGACAAAAAGACAGATTAGAGGTCAATTAGACTTCACTTTATGACAAGATACTGTTCACTAGCACTCGTAAATAAAGCCCTGACAGATTTTCAGACAGATTACTGCTCGTGAATAGTAAAACTCTTTTACTGTTCACAATATTCTACAAGTTTGCACTGACAGGTTAACTCGAGTTAACTTTACCTACTCAAGTTACTTTTGAAGACATACCATAGTTGATTTAATCATAAATGTTGTTACACTCATTTTTTCACAACAGTTGAAGAAATGACATTTTATGATTGGTAAATGTGGTGTTTTTGGTAGGTCATGAAAATGATGTTCCATTCCATTTATCATCTCAATAAGTTGTGAAAAATATAATATGTTTAGCATTACTTGAATAAAAAATTATGCATCAAGGTGGTGCCCTATTCTAAACTCTACCAATCATAGCATGACACATACCTTTTTATTTTTTATTTTATATATTATATAAAATAAGCAAAATATAAATTAAAACAAAAATTCAAATACATGACCTATTTGTAGTCGTTAACTTGTGCTATGCATGAGAACCTACCTATTTGTGAGGTAGACTAAAATAATTTTGTAAAATCTTAAATCGATTAAGAAACTACACCATTGCATGATTTGCTCTTGTATGATTTCAATCTGTGTTACAATTTGATGAAGAAGCCATTGCTTGAACGTACAATGGTTTATAAAAAATTTGTCAGATAGATTCAGATACTGCAAAAAAAAAACTTAAAAATTCAGATATTAAAACTTATGAAAGACAAAAAAAATATATTAAAGAATTGCTTAGAAATTATTAAAACAAAACAAAATATATATGACTAAACAATAGAGAAATATAAGAGAAAGATGGGTTACATTCAAAAGAATAATCCATAACTATCACTATTAAAAGGAATCAAAAGATTCAGAGCCTATAAATTATATAGGGATAATTACAGCAAACCCACCTAAGGTTTGGCCCGTTTGCGCTTTGCCTACCCGTGGTTCAAAACTTATCAATTTGCCCACCTGTAGTTCATTCCGTTTGCTCCCTGTTACCCACCTCCCCCTTAGATGTTAGAAAAACACTTTTTTATTTGAAATTATAACATAAAACGGATCAAAACTTCTTCCCCTTAGGAAATTTCTCACAAAACCTAGAACTTCGAAGTTCCTTTGCATTGAGCTGGGTTTGTGATTTTCTGCATGTGTTTCAAGAGTATTTTCGAGTTTCCAGCAATTTTGACTTATGGTTGTTGCGAGGCTTTTCTAATTTGAAGCTACAGCAAATCAGGTATGAAATTTTGAAATTTTTTGGGTTGGGTTTTCACCTTTTGATAAATTGGTACGTTGGTATAGCTGAAATCTGTGGGTTTTCACCTTTTGGGTTGGGTTTTCACCATTTCAAGGATGGCAACTGTTCTTGTAGAGGTTTCTGGTGAATCAAGAGTGAGTAGGGGGTTTGAATGTAAAGGAGTTATTATCTTAAAAGAGTCGCAAATCAAGTTGATTCTTAAGAAATGATTCATAAGTTGTTGTAAAATGGTTTGTTGACTGAGACAAACATGCTTGGTTAAGGACTTATGGTTAAGATCTATTATACATATTGGGTCACTTAAACAAAGACATAATTCACAGTTCAAAAATTGTGATTGCACTTCTACATAGAAGCTCCTTATGTCTCTTTACAACCTGGAGAAGTTTATGAATCATGATGTCTTGCGTAAATGGAATTTTCTTGAAGAATCCTTCCGTTTCATGGCTTTTGTATATAGTCAACATGCAGGTTTTGTCTTGCATTGTAAGTAGAAGCCTTTTCCTGTCTCAATAGATCTTTGGAGGCATAGTATTTATTTCATATGAAAATAGGTCTCGTGAGAAATTTTTTGAGGGGAAGAAGTTTTGATTTGTTTTATGTTGTGATTTCAAATAAAAAAGTGTTTTTTTAACGTCTAAGGGTGAGGTGGGTAATGGGGAGCAAACAGAATGAAGTACAGGAGGGCAAAGTGATAAGTTTTGAACCACGGGTAGGCAAAGCGCAAACGAGCCAAACCTCAGGTGGGTTTTCTGTAATTATCCCAATTATATATATATTTATATGACTACATAAATTCAAATGTTAAAACTTCCAAAATGCCAAAAAAGACATATAATTAGAGAATAAGTTATTGAAACAATTCAAAAAGTATATGACTATTCAAAAAAGAAAAATAAGAAAAAGAAAAAAGTACACGAACCCATAAAGTAATAAGTTTTAAATTTTAACGGGTCTAAACTTTAAACGAATCTTATCAGCATGTGGCCCACGCTAAAAAATGTTGAGTAGGAGCCCACGTTGAAATAAGGAAAGCCATAACTTCTCTTAATATATCGTATATAAATTTTATGTCCAAGAAATTAACATACTTTCATATTGTAAGGCGAAGCAAAGACATGCAGTAGTAGCAACCTTAAATTTCAATTATTGCAAGCTTTTTTATCATGTATGAAAATTAATTTTTAAAAAATACATGAAAAACCATAAAATAATTTTATTTTAACAAAGTAGAGGAGAAGAAAATAACAGAAGAAGAGCTCATATTTCTACTCTACTTTAAAAATATATATATGTTAGGGTTTGCACTGCTTTTATAGTATTCATGATTAACCTCGCAAATTTGAAGATAAATTATCAATGTTTGAGTTTGAGTTTAAGTTTAAGTTGGACTTGTTAGAGAAATAAACTTTCACTCCTTATTAAGTTTGGACTAAACAAAAATAATTTTGTTTAAAAAAATGATAATGATGAGTTTGAGTTTAAGTTGGACTTGTTAGATAGATAGAGTTTCACTTGTTAGGATTGAAATATATGGTTTGATTGTATAGCTGGATTCAAGGTCAGCTAGGCCTCCAAGAATTGGGAAAAAAGAATAGAGAAAGAAAAAAGAAAAGAACAGAGAAAGAGAAAGAAAAGAACGGAGAGAGAAGAAAGAAGAAATTGTATTTCAGAATTACACTTTGCTTGATTAACCCTGGTACAACTCCCTGGTCTCTTTAACCACACCTCACAGCTGTCACCAACCCACTAGTTTGTAACTAACTCTAACTACCCTTGCACAGTCACTAACCACTGACACTAACCAAGCTGTATACCCTACAACACTGATATGCAAGCCTCATATGTACACTTAGGCACTAAGGCACTAGGCACTTGTACTACTACACACTACACTATCCAGCTACTACCATACAACCATCCTATAACCCAATGTACAAACAACATACAAAACTATGCTTAACATCACTTCTTTTATATATATATATATATATATATATATATATATATATATCATCTACTATATAATAAAAGTTGGGCTTAGAAGCCGTGGTTGCGTCAAGTGGCTTCACCAAATTACAGATTTTTTTTTAGATTTTTAAATTTTAAAAAAACATATATAATTTTTTCTTCTCCTATAATTTCTAAGTTAATAAAAATCTTAATTTGATTACAATCCAAATTCTTCGTCTAATCCATCTAATCCTCATTTTTTAAGTGTAGTGTATTATAATCCAAATTCTTCATCTAATCTATCTAATCCTTATTTTATTATTATTATTATTATTATTATTATATACGTACGGTGTATTATAAAAAATAAAAAAAAAGTAGCAACTTTCTTATTTTTTATTACTACACTACACGTATTTAGTTGGTTTTATTTCTTTGAGACGTAAATTTAGTTTGTTGCTGTCATACAACTAAAACCTATAAGTGTGTCTATTTAAATATATTATCAACAAAGCCTAAAATAATAGGATAGAAAGAAAAAAAAAAAACTAAACCATGAACTATTAAAATGTGTAGTTGTGACGTAGAGGTATAGCTAATCCCGTGAATTAAAAAAAAAAAAAAAAAAAAAAAACCAATTTCATTGGGAGGATTTGTTGTCTACTTTTTTTTTTTGAAATATATTTTGTTTTAATTTTTTTTTGGATAAATGTCAAATTTTTGGATTAAAAAAAAAGAAAAAAGAAAAAAGAAGAAGCTAATAACATTAACAAATACGTAACAACTTGATTTTACAATATAACCAAAAAAAAAAAAAAATTGTAATTAACCTTAACATCAACTTCTTCACAACTTAAATGGAAACAACTTCTTATCAATTTTTTTTTTTTTTTTTTTAAACTTTACTGTGGTTGGATAAATATAAGAATAATTATAGATAATAGTTTTATTATACCATGACTCTCATCTTTAGATTTTCAAGTTACTATAAATAATAAGGTCAGGTTCATGATTTTTTTATTAATATTTTGAATGTCCAAGTATCTATCATTTTTTAGGGTTATTTTTTATTTGTTTTTTTTTTCTCTCAAATTCAAAAAATAAATTCCCAATTTTGTTTTGTTTTTGTTTTTGTTTTTTGTTTTGTTTTGTTTGTTTGTTTGTATATTTTTTTTTTCCTTTCCAGGGAGTTTCCTTGAGGTTTCCAAGCACTCGATAAAAAAATACTCTTGGTATCGAGTTTTACACATTTTGTTTTGATAGAGTGAAATCCAGTGCCTTCTCCCTCACTTTCAAAGACAAAAATTCAATCCTTACGTAAGTTTATCTACTTTTATTTTTTAATATTTAGTAATTTCGGTTGTTCATAATTCTTAACTATTACATTGAGGTTGAATTCAAGGTTTTTCATTTAAATATGCGCTTTACATATGCAAACTCCCTTTATAATTTTTTAGGCATCTCCTTTTATATTAGTTGCATAGTTATCTACTATATTCTATTCAATTAATTTTGGACTTATATATGATTTTTTTTTTTTTTAAAAACTTAATCTTACACAATATGCATTTATTATATAACTTAAAGTTAAAGGTTACTTGATTCTCAAAAAAAAAAAAAAAAAGTTAAAGGTTACTTCGTTGAAAAAAATAGAGTAAAAGATTACTTTATTTTTATTATCTATTTAATTTTAAATTAAAATATTTTTTTTTCATTAATTTACATATGATAGTCATGCATTGCACAGGCATAGTACTAATAAATTAATATATATATATATATATATGTGTGTGTGTGTGTGTGTGTAAATTTTCTTCTCCTATAATTTCTAAGTTGATAAAAATCTTAATTTGATTAACATCCAAATTCTAGATATCAAAATTTTTTCCCTCTTTTCACGTGTATATATATAGTTCATTTTTATGGGATAGCTTTGTAACTATCCTAAAGGACCTAAACTACATTAAAAGAAACCCTAAAAAAAAAAACTACATTAAATTTTTTTTTTAAAATTAAACGTACAATATGAGAGGGAAGGCATAAGTTTGAGTTTAAGTTAAACTCTATCAACTAGAAAATTATAGTAATTTCTTTTCACGCGTATATATATAGTTTGTTTTTTATGGGATAGCTTTGTAACTATCCTAAAGGACTTAAACTACATTAAAAGAAACCCCTAAAAAAACTACATTAAAAAAAATTTAAAAATTAAACATACAATATGAGAGGGAAGGCATAAGTTTGAGTTTAAGTTAAACTCTATCAACTAAAAAATTAGAGTAATTTTTTTTTAGATAGAAACAACACAACCTAATTATTCTTATCAACTTTCTCAAAAAAAAAAGAAGAAGAAGTTATTCTTATCAACCTTTTCTCTATTGTTTTATTAATTTTTTAGATAAATACAAAAGCTTAATTGTGGATATGAATTTTTTTTAGAGATAATGAAATAACACTACTACCTCAAATATATAACACTACTACCAAAAATATAATTTTATCAGGAAAAGAATATGTAATTACATAAATAGTGTTTTATATGTAATAGATTTTTCTTTATTTTTATCTTCTCCATCTATAATATATCTTCTTCTTCGTGGAATAAAACTCACACCAAATTGTGAATCCTTGAATCTCCAAGGAAACGTCCCTTCCTCTAGCTACATAGGTATGTATTTATTTTCTTTTCTTTTCCATTTTTTTTACAATACTGCATTCTAATTCATGAGTAAGGAGCAATAAATTCAATGATAATAATAAATAAAGCCTTTTGGTAAATCTATAAATGTTATTTTCTACGAGTGTATGTCTTTGGTACGTGTATACATATATATTGCGTATTATATTGTTTATAGGACCTTTTGCTTTCTATACTTTGTGTTTTCTTACTCTTATTATGAGCTAGAAGCCTAGAACTTGCATTTTATGAATTTGGAAGAATAAATTTTTAAACTCTTTTAAGAAAGGTAGATTCATATGTTGGCTTGATTTCTAAATCATGAGTTATTCTCTTTTGATAAATAATTCTTATATATATATATATATATATATACATGTTGTAGTGGTTACCTAATGATGTGCAATATATTTTATTCAAACACACTACATATATTATGTATTAGGATAATTAATTTAGAGTTTCAAGTTTCTCACTACTTAATTAGTAGAGTATTTCATAAATAACCCCCCCCCCCCCCTTTTACATTTAATTCTAATTAAAATAATTTTTCATTTTTTATAATCTATATTTAACATCAAAATATATTTTTTAATTTATATATGATATTATGATATTCAAGTCATCAAAATATACTCAAGTCTTATCAAAATATACTCAAGTCATCGATGGCTTGTTTTACTGTATTATGATATTCTGTTTTCGTTATTGCTCTATCTTTGTCATATTCTTTTTTTTTCTAAACTTTATCCAAACTTTTTTTTTTTCAGTGTTTTCACTTGACCTTGGTTTCTTAATTGAATTTAAAGAATATATATATATATATATATATATAAGTAATCAGGTTGTTCAACTTATTATGGAAGAATAAATTTGTAGGCCTTTATAAAGGCCAACAAATGTTGGAAGGAATAATGCTTTTATACCAGGTTATATTTGAAAAGGTAGTATCGTGCTATTATGCATGTAGCAGATGATTAAACATTTAGTAGTTTTCTTTTCTGATGTAATTAATTTGTAATTTTGCTGAACATATTGTCTACATAAATTTTTCTACAGAATAATGGTAAGTGTATGAACCAAATTCTGTCAGCAATCATTGTGTAGTATCATGTAATATCTTTGTATTGCAATTGTGGTTTACCTCTATGTTAACTTGGTGCTCATTTTTCTTTGTATAGGAACTGGTGTAGCTGGAATTGTCCTTCCTGAATCAGAAGAGAAGGTCCTTGCAATTAAGAAGGGTGATGCCATTGCCCTTCCTTTTGGTGTTGTTACATGGTGGTACAACAAGGACACTGAGTTAGTTGTTCTGTTCATGGGAGATACTTCAAAAGCTCACAAATCTGGAGAATTCACTGATTTTTTCCTAACAGGTTCCGATGGAATCTTCACAGGGTTCACTACTGAGTTTGTGAGTCGAGCATGGGACTTGGATGAGAATGTTGTTAAGGCCCTTGTGGGAAAGCAATCAGGCAATGGAATTTTCCAGCTTCATGGGAACTTTAAAATGCCTGAACCAAAGAAAGAACATTGAGAGGGTATGACATTGAATTGTGAGGAGGCTCCATTAGACATGGACATTAAGAAAGGTGGAAGGGTTGTGGTCTTGAACACTAATAACCTTCCTTTGGTTGGTGAAGTTGGGCTTGGAGCTGAACTTGTTAGGTTGGATGGGAGTGCTATGTGCTCTCCTGGATTTTCTTGTGACTCAGCATTGCAGGTGACTTATATTATTAGGGGTAGTGGCCGTCTTTAGGTTGTTGGTGTTGATGGCCACAGGGTCTTGGAAACAACTGTTAAGGCAGGTAATTTGCTCATTGTGCCAAGGTTTTTTGTTGTTTCGAAGATTGCAGCTCCTGATGGTGTGGAATGGTTCTCTATCATCACCACCCCCAAGTAAGACTTCTTTCACATTCTTAGCTAGCATTTATTTTAGGCTATTGTTTTATATCTAATCAAATTTTTTGTGGGCTTTTTTTTAGCTTTTGGTTCTCCTGGTTAATTGATCTGCTAGTATTAGACACAATTAATTCTTTATCAAGCATATTGTGTATTATCATTATCTTAGTGCAATAATTGATTCTTTATCAAGAACCTTAGCTGTAGAAGTTCCATGACTCATGAATGATTTTGTTTTTCTGTGGCAGTCCAATATTCACCCACTTAGCTGGAAGGACTTCAGTGTGGAAGGCTCTATCTCCTCAGGTGCTCCAATCCGCATTTGATGTGGATGCCGATACAGAAAAACTTTTCCGCTCAAGAAGGACTTCTGATGCCATTTTCTTCCCTCCACCGAATTGATAAAAAACCTAGCTTAATTTTTCTAGTTTCTTAGTTGCCTCAATAAACTTACAGTGTTACCTGTAGGGCTTTCGTTGTCCTTTATGTTTGGTTTATGGTTGTAGACTTGTTAATATGGTTTATCTTTCCATTTAACTCTAGTCTCCAAATAATTTGAATGTGTCGTTGATTCTAGACCAAATAATTTGTATATGTCGTTGATTCTGGATGTTCATTTCATTTTAATGCATATATCTTTCCATTTAACTCTAGTCACCAAATAATTTGTATATGTCGTTGAGCTGAGAATAAAGTTTAAAAAATCCTAGCATAATCAACCCATATGACCAGAAAAGCTTTTGCAGACCCAACTCCTTATATCAATGATAAAACCACTAAACAGTTTGTCAAAAGCAGTACTAAGTTGAAATAAGCACCTTTTAGAATCCTACTGAAATTGCTAATTCAAATGTTGATCAGGGGCTTTGTCAGAAATAGAACACAATTTTGTGAAAGTTCAATTAAAAAACACTACAAAAAGTAGCACTGCTATAAATCATCATCTCAGACATTGCATAGCATTTTATCAATTTTAAAGCATTATTCTCAATAGTTCAATGAAAGTGCTATAAATTATTCCTAAGCTTTTGATTCTACAACATTCCTAGGACTTGCAGTGCAATTTTGGGCATGGTTCAGGTTTTTTGGCAGTAAGTATGCCTCAATACAGTTGTGCTGCAGCAGCACTAACCTGGACCACAAAAGAGAAGAGAGAAAAAAAGTCTAATGATTATCAACTTTAACTTGCAGCTGTGTTCTTAATCAATGTTTTGTTTTTATTTTTTATTTATATATTTTTTAAAGAACTTTGATCGTAGACCAACACTGCTTCTAACTTTGGGTGCTTGGTCACGGACTCCACCCCCCTTTACTATACACAAATCTCTGCCACCCCAATTAACCAATTTCCTTCACCCGCAACATGGCTGGTATGGCAGAATGTAGGCAATTTAGCTTCATTTGTTTTTTACTTTGATTTTTTTACCCTAACATGTCGAAGGGTGCTTTATAAAATGATTTTTGAAATAGATTTCATGTCTAAAATATTCTATCTGACAATTAGTGACAACCCAACAGTCTCAAAGAAACAAAACATAGAGGTAACATACCATCCTCATCCATGCTTCATTTTCTGAATGGAATCGTTTCAGTATATCTAGCATTATCCGTTTAGTTTCATCATTAGGTCACATCTGCCGAAGTTCCTCAGCTACATTCTCTCGCATGAAAGACTCAGTACATCGAAAACTATGTGACTGTCAAAAATATATATACTATAATTAAACAATAAAACAAAACACCAACAATGTCCTCCAAACAAAGAAAAGAAAAACTTATGAAGAATCTTCAAATGATACAAGCTTGGCGTAGAAACTAGAATGCACTAGAACACAATTGTTATTTGTTAAGCTACATTCAAAGTAAGCAATAGAATCAAGATCTCACCAACCCCCTCTTTTTTTTTTTTTTTCTAAGGCAACTACAAAAAATTCATAAATCAAAGTAAGCATATAGAAAACACTACTTGCTCTTACAAATTAAAATACATGTAACTTTTGCTTTCAAAAGAACAAGAATTAATTTTCAAAGAACATCAACCAAAATCAAACCTCATGCCTTCAACACAGAATATAGAAAAAACATAATTACAAAAATAGGGAGAAGCAAATTCCACTTACCCTGTAGCACTGGAGGAAGCAGTATCGTGAATTGCAACAAGGGCATGTATATTATGATAATTGCTTCTGGCACCTAGCAGGAGAGAGAATGATGAATATATATAATGAACTACTCAAATAACCTCAAATTAAATATAAAAACTTGAAACTTTACAAATACAATAAGAGCATAATATAATTCAATATAAGTAAGTCATACAAACTTATGTCATGCATAAGCAGTGGCAACGGATAGTTTATAGAGCATATGCATATAAAAATAGGATTTGTTTAACTTTAGCATATACTTCACTATGCACCAAAACTAATACTGATATGCTAATTGCATTTGAATAAAAAATTCAAGCTATAACATTTTTTATAAAGAAAAAGAAAAGAAGAGAGTCTGGGGAAGAACATACACATGGCAAATTATCTGGGAAGGAGGGTTCAATGGGGATGAGTTGGACGATTTATCAGAGGTGAGGATCGTCCTGTCCATGACTAAAAGCTTACTAAGACTTAGTACCAGTGAGACCAGTTGCTTGGTTTGGATGGTTCTCTCAATTCAGCTTTGAAAGCCCTTAGAAATTGCAGTTGGTAGAGCAGAAGAGTCTCACAGGTCCATCTTTTAAATTAGAATCCACCTGACTCAATTAATTGATTGTACCTGGAAAGAAAAGCACCAAGGGTTGGTGTGAGAGGCAAGACTAATTTTTGTTTAAAAAAATTAAAAATCATCATTAATGATAATGTAAGCTAAAGAACATTAAAATCATCCCCCAAAAAAAAAATTATGAATTTGACAAAATGCAGTTTACACCCTCTGCATCTCTACTAGCTGAATGTATGTGTATAATCTATATATTATATATGCTAGCCTCTTCACACAAGTGCACGTGTAGAGACTCTAAAAGAAAATTTAGAAAGTTCCAAATTTTGCAAATCATTGAATTTGTTAAAAGCATTAAAGTTGATCATTGCAATAAATAAATAAAAAAAAAATTAAAATCGAGAGCGATTGATTAAAACAAAAAAGGAAAAAGAATTCTCTTTATTTATTTATTTTTGGCCTATCCGTACACAATCTCAGTTATGGACACAATGAAACAAAACACAGCTCCAACTAACTGACTAAGAACACTGCAACTACAATTCAATAAGCTCAGGTATACAGAACAGAAATGGAATCCCCAGTAACATGACCTTTCTTTAGTAGCTACATGCGCTTTTATTTTATCTCTCATATGAAGGACTACAGACTAGAGTCACTAGACAAAAATTTCTTCAGACTTGACTTGTTCACCTTGGACAGTTTTGTTTCTTTGAATCCAAATATGGCAGTGTATAGTAGCTCCCCATGTCAGCTTACTAATAACAGCTTGTAGACTACTCCATTTCCATTTGTTCAAACCCGAATCCACCACCTTTTTCCATTCAGTTGGTGGGTTAGAGTTCAAACAAAGATCCATGATCTTTTTCCAAACTCTCTCAGCTTATGTCTCCCATATTTTTTTGTAACTCTACAAATGTGACATTGCTCTTGCTCCATTGGTAACTGTACAAATTATTCAAAAAATTTATTCTAAGAAAAATATCAATTTAGAGATGGCAAAGAAATGACAGGTCCAAGGAAAAAAAAATTCTTCCAAGTTCCAATTACAAAAGAAAATGGGCAAGTATATATCAAAATTCTTGGCATGCAAAACTCAACAAAATTTAAACTCTTCACGTATTCGAAACAACACCTGTGCAACACAGAACAAGAAGACCTTAAGAGAGTACCAGTGTGGTACTGGCCAAAGACCTTCCAAAGGATAAATTAGAAAACTTTCATAACTTTTTGAGAGAAATTATGTGTACCTTGTTTATAGTAGTGTAGAACCGACTTCTATTTCTTGAGCAAAAAGATCTTTTCCTTATGGAAAAGATTCTAATAAATGTTCGTATTTTGCGGGATTCTTTCCATATAGGGTCTCTATTAACCAGGGGCTGTCGTAGGCCGCAAGGTATTTTCATTTAGATTCTTTGGAGTTCACTCGAGCCATGTGGGTGCCACGTGACCATGGTATCTGTCGGCCTCGAGCCCATGTACACAGAATCCGTCCATATAGGGGAACCCTCCATCACGTGATCTTACCGTCCAGTACCTCAACTTGTCATCTTATTTTTGATAACCCATTAGTTCTGTACCGTCAGGTTTATTTGAATCGATCCGTCAACCCTAATTTTATCCTCTTCATAAACACAACTTCATTTTGTCTCAAAATCAAATGGGAAGGTTTGTGAGAAACATAGAACGGGAAATCTTGTTAGAATATAAAAGCAAAAGGCATAAGAGAAGAGAACTCCTTGCATGAGAGTCTGCGCTGGGCAAAAGAAAAACATGGTCTTCCGAGGCGGCGGAATATCAAAATATAGAGGGAAGACCAACCAGTTTAGTTGCAAGCTTATTAAGCCCAAAAGAGTTAAGAGGCCCAAGTTTATCTCTCTTATTAAAATTTAAATAAAAAAATTATTTTTCCATTTTTTCTTTTTCTTTTTCATTTTATATGTTTTGAATTCCAAAAGGCATTCGAATAATAGTAAAATAAATTTCTTAATAAAGTTCGACAGAAAATAAAAGCACAATTGAAAAAAAAAAGTGTTTTAAGTTTGTATTGGAAATGTGAGAAGTGTAATTCTTTCAGCTTTTTCTTCTCCCTTTCTTTCTTTTTTTTTTTTTTTTTTTTTTTGAATTATAGGTTTATAATATATATGATAAATAACATTCAGTTGCCAAAAATTAAAAATAAAAATACTCAACTGGAAAGCTTTTGACATAATTAAATTTAGTTATTATCAATTAACACTTCATTAACTTTAAGAATAGGTGCCGAAAAAATAATAATAATAATAATAGGTCGAAACTCTCTAAAAAAAAAATTGGGGGCAATTTAGTTATTGTGTTGGACGGGGAGTTTTTACTCCTATTTTCTCTCCTTTATTTTGCATTCTCCCTATTCCATCTCCAACCAAATATACCTGGGAGTTTTTACTCCTATTTTCTCTCCTTTATTTTGCATTTTCCCTATTCCATCTCCAACCAAATATACCTTTAGGGTTCAAGTCACCTCATTTTTAATTGATGATTTTTTTAATAAAAAAAAATAAAGAATAGGGTAAGAATTGAAGAATCAAGTTTTTTAATCTATTATTAAGAATGTTATATTTTTTATTTAAAAGAGAGAGTAACATATTTTTAATTGGACAAAGTTTAGCTACAAATTGGTTGTAGCTTTAGGCTACAACCTTACTCAATATCTTTTAATTGGAGATGAATTTTGACAAATTCACAATTGGATTACATCTTCTAAAAAATTAATGATCAATAACTATGTCATCAATAAATTGTTTTAATTGCAAGTTTTTGAAGTTTAAAGTTATACATAAAATATAAGCTTATAAATCATATAATAAATAATATCCGATTGACACAAAATTTAACATGGGTATTAAGAGGTAAAGAACATGTAATTCAATGATTAGATTTTTAAAATATGTAATAATATTTATTTTATTGAGTAAAATTGTAGTGTTAAGCTACATCTAATTTTGTAGTATTTATTTGGTTAGATACTTTTTAAAATCTCAAATATTTTTTTAAATCACAAATATACTTTTACACCTTAAAAAATTTAAATAAAATAAACCAACGAAAAGATCCAAACTAAACAACATTAAAGCAAAAAAAAAATTTCTTAGTTCTGAGAGGCGCGTAGCTATCTATGAGAGTGGCGAAGAGAGAAGTGAGGGTGAGAGTGAGAGATGGCACCGTTGAAATCTCTGGAGCAAGACTATCCCATTTTAGACTCCAACTTCCAGTCCTTCTGTGCTTCTCACGACATTTTCTCAGGTCATCTGATTTTTTTTTATTTTTTGGGGGCTTCAATTCGTTATAGAGCATATATAAATTGAACTTTGGTGACATCGCTTAGGGCAATTGTTTCAGATAAATCACCATGAATCAATGCCAGCAATACAAAAATTTTGAACTCTTTCCCTTCTTATATGAATTATAATTTTGCTTCTGGCTCAATCTTTTACATTTTTGCCACTTCTGGTTTTTTTTACAGTTGAGGATTTACTCTTGCATGACCTCTACGTATTAGCTGCTTTTGCGGAACAAGAATCATGCTCTGAGAGATTAAAGCAGGTTAGCTTCTACAGAAAACTTTTGTTAAGGATTACATTTCAAAAATTTCTTTTTTGGGGGGGTTTAGAATTTTATCTAGCATTATAAAGTAGGTAATTTTTAACCTGTTTGATCATTTTGAGCAATTAGGGGATTACCCAAGTTCTCTCTATCATTGATGGTCAGCATCAGCCATGGTTGAATGGTATGGAGCTCTTGGAAGATGCTCAAAGGAATAAACATGTGTTGTCCACTGGATGTGAAGGGTATTTGAGCATAGACATTGTCTTATTTCTTTTGCTTCAATGATAGTTTGATTCTATTTGAATACTTGATCAAATGTTTCGGGTCTAGCCCCGATTGAAAAATAAAATGTTTTGGGCTGTGTCACTTTTAGGATCGATTTGTTACTTCATGGTGGATTGCGTGTGGGACAGTTAACGGAACTTGTTGGGCCATCGTCATCTGGTAAAACACAAGTAAGAAACACTTCATTCATGATAACAATTAGTTTTCCTGATGAATGCAAATTCCTCTGGATCATGTCTTCATGAATCTATTTGGGTTTTTTTTTTATCAGTCATTGTTTTGTTGTGGTATGCTTAATCCTACTATATGATCCGGACATCAATATGCAATGGTAACTCTTCTCCCATGGCATGGATATTTCTTGGCTTTAAACACTTTGGTTGGTATTCTTTTATTTATAGCATATGCACTTAAATCATAATTTTAAATGTACAGTTTGTATTTAGTGTACAACTTATACACCCTCGTTAATGTCTAGGTTTGCCTACTAGCTGCCTCAAATGTTGCAAAGAAACATATCGGCAGTGTTGTATACTTAGATACAGGCAACTCTTTTTCGCCCCAACGTGTTACACACTTTATTTGTCAGCATTCTGATCCTGCCATTGATCAGGTTAAACATATTACCACTCTTTTTTTTTGGGAGTGGGGAGGGGGGGGGGAAGGGGTATCTTTAATCTGCTTTGCAGTGTAAGCTTTTTGTCTTAACTAGTTTTCTCCTTTTGAAATTATGTTTTAGGCTAAACACAGAACTCTCCAGAAGGTAATGAACAACATATCTTGCAAATCAGTATTTGACATATTTACAATGTTTGATGTGCTACATCAGCTAGAGTTCAATCTGAGATCTCAGGTTTGCATCGGACATGAAGCGCTTTGGCTGGTCTATTTTGGTAGAATTTCATTTTTGGATTATTAAACATATGAGAAATGTTTCAGATGCAGGGAGGAGATTGTAAGGTGCAGTTGCTTATTGTTGATTCGGTGTCGTCAATGGTTACACCAATCCTTGGAGGCAGTGGTTCCCAGGGTATACATTCTTGTATGGAAATCAGTGTCACCTTTTAAAAAAATAAAAATAAATTTAAGAAATAAATTATATGCCTTCACCAAAGTTTTATAATCGATCTTTCTCTCAAAATGTAATAGTAACATTACTTTTATGACTGCAAAACTTCATCAGCTTGATTTAATTGATTGATACTCTTTGGTTCCTAACAAATTCTCTTATCTGTTCAGTACGTAATATATCTTTGTGTTGGCAAAGCTATTCAATGTAATGTTTTTGGGTTCAGGCGGTATCATTTTAATATTCCTCTCTCTCTCTCTCTGGTCTCTCTTTCTCTCTAGTGATTGTTTGATAATTATTTTATGATTTTTCTCATCTACATTTTAAATATAAACATTTTGTGCCAAGTTTTTTATACTTTAAGAATTCAGTCGAGTTTAAACATTGATGCAGCTATCATACATTTAATCACTTAATTGTAAATCTTAATTCAGATTTTACCTACATTATTTCTTGAGTTAACAGGGGAGTTACTGCATGTTTTAGAATTACAGTCAATTTTTGAAATAAAATCATGCAAGTTTGTTGATAACCATTGAGCAGGGCTTATTTATTGTAACCAAATAAGTATTTTTGAAAGTACTATTTGTCTCTAGGTAAGAGGGAATGTAAAGAGACTACAACTATCTTGAATGTACCGTTGTGTTCCAGCATAGCAGTTTGAAAGCCCTAGCCTATTGTGTCACACTCATGAGAAAGTGGCATTCTGTTTTGCCATAGACTCTGAGTTTATGATTTTCAACCATAACATATCACCCCAACAGTACCACCCCCTCCCCCCCCCCCAAACAAAAAAAAAAAAAACCAAATTGGGACATGAGAAGACATTTCTTTTTCTTGTTTTTGTTTTGATTTTTTTTTTTTTTAATTTCTTTCTCTGATTCTTTAGGAGGAATTCTATTTTTTCAACTCTATTATCTTAAGTATATTATTTGTTTCTTGTCATTTTAGGATGTTGCTTTGTCAGAGATCTGTCATGTTCAACTAACTTCAGTTTAGTAATTGACTGGATTGGTCAATTAATACAGGGCATGCGTTAATGATTTCTGCTGGATACCTGTTGAAGAAATTAGCACATGAGCATAATATTGCAGTCCTGGTAAGTTTTAAAATTATATTTATTATTTTATTTTCTCGATAACTGAGAATCCCAGCTTCTTTAATTGTATTCATCAATGCAGTAATTTAAACCCAATTTTCTCCTTGCTAAAAAATTATTTTGAATAGGATCCAACTCTATGGATAAAGCTAAAAGCCAGTGATCTTAAGAATGGGTTTAGAAACAAGAAAGGGAAGAATCAGAAAAAAGGACGAAATATAGTTTAAGTAATTTTTATTTGCATGTTATATATTTCTCACTGTTCATTTGTTCACAGTTGTAGTCCACTCTATTTAACATAATCTTCCTAGAAGACCTTGATCCAATTTATCAGTTGCTAATGCAAAAAGAATAATGTATTTTATCCAGCTTGTCAATATAATCTTTTCATTGACTGGCACCTTCCTAAACTTAATTTTGACCTGTAAAAATAATAATAAATTGCTAAAACTATAACTTGAAAGGATAGCCTATTTCCGCCCTAGTATTGCCTTACATCCTTTCTGTTTATTGAAGTCCAATTGTCATGGCATTGACTGGTTGCATAAAAAATGGAGAGTTAAGGTTATACTTCTGGAAAAAGAAAATTTAGTTTCCAATGCTTTCAATTATTGATTTTGCTGGGTATAGCATACCTTGGAATAAGACTGCAATTGGATTTTTGAAGGTGACTAATCACACAGTGGGTGGAGATGGAGGTATCTCTAAACCAGCTCTTGGAGAGAGTTGGAAAAGCATCCCACATGTTCGGCTTCTGCTTTCCCGTGATCATGGAGGCAGCATCTGTAATGTTTCCATACTTAAACACCCATCCATGGTAGAATCCTTTGCAACTTTATTCACAATGTGTGCCATAGACTTACCTCTCTCTCTCTCTCTCTCTCTCTTTGTTCAGCCTTTCTATCACACCGTGTTTACTCCATATGGTATTTCTTTTTTTATTCACCCTTTTTAATTTTTTTTTCCTCAGGCTGTTGGTAAGGCTTCAAGGTTTATGATTCACAACTAATGACATAGATTATGGAATAGAAATTCTGTGTCCCACTTTGGGTGTTCCACTTTATTCACCCACTGCAATATGTCATGTATTTGATTTTTTTTTTTTTCTATTTTAAATTTTGGCTAATTTATAAAGAATATATATGTGTGTGTGTGAGACATAAAGTGGAAAACCCAAAATGGGATAGAAGATTTTTATTCTAAATTATGCCTCTATTGTGGAAGTGAAGTGTTTTGTAATGATATCAAGAATATTATCAATAGTGAAACTGATACTTAACTTTTATGTATTTGTTTGCTTTTTTTTTTTTTTTTGTCACAATGTTCGTGAGTTTTCCAATTATTTGCATGGTATTTGTTTTTCCTTATACTTACTAGTAGAAATAACATAAATGGTGGAAACCTTTCCAAATTATGGAGAAATATTACTCGTGCTAGTGAAAAATTATATTTGTACTAAACTACTATATGGTTTATAGTTTGTTTATATTTATCTGGTAAATGAGACTTTAATTTTGGACTTTTGGGATGGTTTGAGAGCATAAAGTGCAAACTAAATGAGAACAGTGGATAAGAGACAAGTGATAAATTACTATTTCAGCTAGTTTTTACTTTTATCTACAATACTTTCAACAAAAAGTTTTCAGTTTCAGCTAAATAAACTGTTCTCAAATGGACTCTTAATTACTCAAGATCCAATGGCTAATGCAAAATAAAGTACATTTGTCAGGTTACAAATAACCATGAATGGGATTAAGGTGAACATATATACATAGGAAATTTGGGAGAGAGTGACGAATATAGTTTAAAACACAAAACAACAATATCGTATAATTAATTTAAACAGCAATATTGCATATCTAATTTAGTTTTATGTTACCACGATCTGCTATAGAAGCTGTTTCTTACTTAGATGTTGAATGGAAAAACATTCACTCCCGTAAAGATCTTAATATGGTTTTTATAGACCTATTTCACCATTCAAATAAAATATGATGCGGAAATATCTTAATGAATATATAAAATAAGAGGTTTTATATGAACTCCTTACAAAATTTATATCCAATTAAATAAAATTAGAATAATGGCATTGAAAAAAGTGGACTTTCAAAAGTCCACATTTACAAAGTTTGACATTATTTGAAATTATGAATAGTATGATACTAAATATACATATTTCTAATATTTAATCCAAGCCCTAAAATATGGATTTTCTGCTATTAGATTCAAAACTTGGGTGAAAATATTGCTTGTTTTAAAAAAAGGGTGAAAATATTGCTTTTTGTAAAGTTCTTGTTACACAATGTCATCAACATCTTTTATTATTATTATTATTTTTTTTTTTGCGATTTTTACTTTATTCGACTTTTCATTTTCTTCAACTCTTTTTAGTTCAATATTTCATCTCCTCCAACCATTATCATTTTAAATATTCCATTTCATTCCATTTATGCATTCTTAATTATTTTTTTCTTTGTATCTTTTTAAATTTAATTGTTTTACTTTATTCAACCTTTCATCTCCTTCAATCCTTCCTCTTTAATCTTATTATTCATAAAAATTTCATACAACTTCTGTCGGGACTGGAAAAACTGGCGGCCCAAGCCCACTTAGAATAGTGGCTGGATTAGTCCAACCATGGCCCAAAACAATGAATTTGTAAAAGAGGGAAACAAACAACTAAAGGGGGGCTTTGCTCGAAGAGGAAAATAAGGAAGAAAAGGCATATATTATTAAATGGATGAACCACTTTTTCAATACAAGTTGGCCTGAGGAGGCCACATTTACATAAGAAATGTTATTATTCAGTCTCTTTTCTCTCAGTGTTCTTCTCGTTTCTTCTCTATATCTTGGTACTTGTGTTTGGATAATTTTCTTTCAAACCCTCCTTTGATTATATACTTCTCCTTCCCTCATATCTCAACCATCCATCCTTACCTAACAAACCTCCTCTCATGACACTTGTCTCTTTCTAAATCTAAAAAAGGTGGTGGAAGGAGTCTGCTTAGCTGTGACTTATACTGTTCAGGCCACTTCCTCATCAATGCAACTGATAAAACTGTTGCCCATCATTTAATGCGAAGGCAACAAGCTACTCCAAACTAGAAACTTCTCTTATGATCACTGATTCTCTCTCTTCATATCCTTCTTTCCACCTAGAACGCCTTAGAGTCCTATGATTCATCCCTTCCTCTCCTCGGGTGACTTCCCTCCTCGGGCCCGTGAACCGCGACATCCCCACACTTATACTGCAACTCTTCAACTTCATCCTCGGTCCTCGGACACCCACAATAGCCCCCTAAAACTTTTGCTATTGACCCTGAGGCAAAGCAAAGTTTTAGCTACATAAGTAAACTATACACGTGTCACGTGCGTTTCCACGTGATAACGTCCTTTCACCAAACTCCAGCATGCTCCTGACGCTTCGAAATTCACGATTTCACAATAATGGCGTTAGGCGGCTACTTGTCCCCCCACGTCTATGGCTCGATTAGGATCCTACGGTTCCTATCATTCCTCATTTGTGGGCGGGAAACTTACCGCCCATTTTTTTACCCCTATAAAAGGAGAATTTGGGGCTGGCTAAAGTTCATTTACGCATTCTGGCAATTTGAGTTAAAGCAACCTCCTGAGGATAATTTTTCCCTTTGCTCGTAGGTGTGTTCATTCTCCTGTTTTTATTTTTGCACAAGTTTACTCTTTCATACCATAAAACTCCATAGGTAGATACGCTAAGTTAGTGGATACTCCCGAGGCTAGGGCTGTCTTTAGGGCACAATATAGGATTCCCAACGGTGTTGAAATCCAACACTGTGAATATGGTGAATGGCTAGTCTTGAATAGACTTCCTGAATCCGTGGTCATTCTTATGATTGCTTTCATTGAAGGTGGGGTGGAACTTCCCATGGGAAGGGTTACTAGGGATTATCTAATAAACTATAGGTTGACCCTCACTTAATGCTCCCCAAATGTCTTTAGGGTCCTCGGGTGTGTAGATATGCTAAATAGGAAAATGGGGACCTACCTTACCTGGCATGATGTAAACTGGGTATACAACTGCCAAAAAGGGAAAAAAAAAACTAAATATTACATCAAATGTAGAGTTCTCGCTGTTAGGTTAATCTCTTGCCTACCTGACTCAAGCAAGGGTATGGATGAGGACTTCTTCATCGTTTCAGGAGACTGGCACGATGGACTGCATTGTCCCACCCAAGAAGGGGAATTAGGTAGGGTTCCCGAGGACCATAGATGCACATAGGATGTTACCTGAGTTCATTAGTATGAAAATTTTCTTTTTTATTTTTTTTTATTTATTTTTACTCATGATTCTTATTGTTTTCCTTGGCAGACGAATACCACATCGCCCCGGCCAAGCACCTAGTGAACTTCACAAACCTGAACTGGATCCTCAAGTCAAAGATCTTCTTGCACAAGGACGATCAACTCTAAGCTGCTCACGTCATCCTCGGATACAAGCCCTCCACCAAACGTTTTCAGAGCCCGAAGAATGTCATTAAAGCCAAGGACGCTCGGTTGGCTTTAATAGACGTAACTGTCCTAGGCTTCCTATTAACTGAACCTCCTCCCGTGGAAACTCAAGACGCTCTGCTCCTAGCCCCCATCGAAGCCAGGCTCCTTTTCTCACAAGAACCCCCCATCCCCTCGAACGACGAAGTTAAGGAGCCCACACCAGACCCTATCCAGCAGGAAGTGACAGATAAGAACTTCAAGGACTTCTACCAGTAAGAAGACCTCGAAGATGCTCCTAGCACCTCACACCTCCCCCTACATCTTGCCCAAACTAGCTCTAGTCAAGAAAAAGCTCATATTCCAGAAGGGATGGGGTTTGAAGAAAAAACTTCAAACCTCATGGCCCTACTCGAGGCCCACACTGGGAATGCATCCCCAACAATCCTAGTAATGCTTGTGTTACCCTAACCACCTACCCCTGCTCCTGGGCGGGCATCCTCTAGTGATGCAGCAAACAAGAAAAGGAAAATGGGCTCAAGATGCAAAGGCCTTGAGGGTGTGAGGAAGGAGAAGTCACCCGCTCCTCTCAGCAGCCCTCAACCAAAGAGGCCCAAACCACCAATGCCCGATAGAAAAAGGGTACCTCCACTAGTACCTCAAAAGAGCCTGAGGGTAATAGCCACACAAACCTTCCCCTTGGAAACTCTTTTTCATAATGAGCTCAGGGGTCGGTTCTGGATGATGCCAACCTAAGAGACCACCTGAAGGGCAAGTCGGGTCTAGTGGTTGAATGTTTGGAGGAAGCCCTCCTCCTGCCTGAGGACATGCAAGAGCTCAGGTCCTTCAGAAAACGCGAGGTCTTCCTGTCTCTGAAGAGAGACATTGCCAAGGTACATGATCACTTCCTTCTTTACCTAAAGTAGATAACACATATATAAACACCAACAAGCATTAACCTTGCAGTCTATACAAGTAGCCTTCGTGGCTGAAGAATGGGTGGACTAGGCTCTGGAGTAGGCTTTGGACTAGGCTTGTAAGGCCGAAGGCAGTTGAGAAGGCCCACGCTAAGACTAGCCAAAAGCTTAAAGAGACTCTCACCCGGTTGACCGAGGCAGAAAAGTCTTGGAAAAACGCTGAAGCTGCCTTGTCCAGCTTAGAAAAACAAGCTGCAGAGTCTCTAGAGGCTCAAAGGAAGGCTGGGAACAAGCTGTCCTTAATCGTGGTGGAACTTAAACAAACCTAAAAACAGCTAGTAGTCAAGGATGCCGAGATGGCTAAGGCCGAGCAGGCGGCCTATGACGCAAGTATGACTAAGATTGCCTAGAGTCTAACTGCCCAACTCAGGGACGTTGCTCGAGCCTTCTACCTCGAGGTATGGGGTTAGGCCCTTAACGTGGCTGGGGTAGACACTGAATCAGAGCTTAGGGCTTATGATAAAGTATACTACCCTCCAACCTTACGCTTGGCCCCCAACTCCCCTCAACCCTCCATGGACCCTTACGCTGCCTCCACCTCCTCCTTGGCCTAGCCTGCCAACATTCCAGCTAACACACCAGCCACAGAAAAAAGCCAGAGTAGCCTGCTCCAACGACTGTGGTGGATGTGGAAATAGAGGAGGTGGCTGAAGTGGCCTAGCTGAAGAGGAAGAAAAAGGATTCATTCTTGCTATAATTTTCCTAGGATGGTTTACTATGTAATTGAAAATATTGTTTAGAATGATAGGGACTTTTCATAAAAGCACAAAGAGAAGAGTTTTTGAAACACACACACAGACAAACACTGTGTCGTCCATTTGAAGCTAAAGAAAATGATGTCATTAAGACAATACTTCATTCTTATCAAACTAAAATTAATCTCTTCAAAGTTGTAAGCACAAAAACAAAGTTGATAATTTTGATTTATATGATATTAACACTATGAATTTCAGTGCAATGTTTGGTGACAAGCTTTTTTAAGCAATCAAATGAGAATTCACTATCATCAAGGGATGTGTACAACTTTAAGCAGATAACAATGTTTCTGTTTCTGCAGAATAGGTTTGGTTTCTCTGTTTTGTTTTCTGCAGAAATTGTTTTCCTGCATAATGTTTCTATTTTTGCAGAATCGGTATGGTTCCCTTGTTTTTGTTTCTGTAGAAACTGTTTTTCCTGCATAATGTTTTTTGTTCCTACAGAATAGGTCCGGTTTCCCCTGTGTATAGGGTTCTTATGTACTGTTTCAAAAAAAAAAAAAAAAAAAAAACCAACAACAACAACATCTATTGAGACATATCTGACCTTATCTCCATTGAAGCACAAAACCAAAACATATCAGTCCAAGCATTCTCAGTAGATATCCATTAATACAATCAGTCCTTATCAAATAGAGTTTGATAAAATAATGAAATTTGAAATTTAAATAAAATGTTATCCGTATATTCAAATCAAATTGTAATCTCTACAATAATATATATACAAGAAAGCTTCTATGGAAGAGCTTCCCATCCCAGCCACTCATTCAAGAATTTCAGCAAACATGTAAAATACAAAATCCAACAACCCTAATTATTTACTGACTACAACCTTTACATCGTCCAAAAACGTTTTTATTTCCACATGTTTCCTAATGGAACAAAAATCAAACACCATTATCACCATAGACAAGTCACTTTGTTTTTCTCCACACTTTACTCCCACATCAAACCCTCAAAACATTTGGTAACGAAAAAACCCAGTAGATTTCCTTTCCACAAACCAATAGAAGCAGAATTGGTTTTTGAAAAAACGAGCAAAAGTTTCATAGAGACGGATGTGCCTGTAACTGATGCTAAGTGAGGATGAAGATGAACACTTAAGATTGAGACCACATAGAGGAGAGAGAGAGAGAGAGAGAGAGAGAGAGAGAAAAAAGCGGCAACCAAAGAGAAGAAACAAAAGTTTCAGAAGAGAGAGAGAAAAAAAAAGTATGATTTTAACGTACATTAACTCAGGGGTTATCTTACTTAATGGGAGAGACTAGCTGTCTAAATTTTATTGATAGAGCATGGAGTGAAGCACAATTGATAAGACAGAAGATTTGGACTCATGCTAATGCTCTTAAAGCATTATCATCAACCTTACCAATTTAACATTTTAGCATATATTTGTCTAAACCCAACCAAAACAAATGTGCGTCAATCTCACTAAGTTAACAAAAGTTTTTAACAATGTATAGTGTACTTGTTACTTGTAGTAAGGCATTGATCATCGCTACATTAAAAAGAAATAATTTTTTATTCAATTTCTCACATCCTCTCTCTCTCTCTCTCTCTCTTCTCCTTTTTTCTCTCTCTTCGTCTGACTGTCTCTCTTCTCTCTCTTCGTCCTATGATCTCTTTGGTAACTTAATCAATTAATTAGCCAAATGAATTAATTAGATTCAATTACATGCAATAAGCATGATAGCATAAACAAATCACCAACTAAGTTAAATGCAGTGGAAAATAAATTTGACACAGGTGATTTGTTTACGAATGGGGAAAATCACTGAGGCAAAATTCTACCGGATGAATTTAAGGTCACCACTCTTGAGAATCCACTATTATCAAAATAAGTAGTTACAAGTAAACAGAATCACAGTACCTATTACCAACCTACAATTGAACCCTTACCCCAATACCCAATTGGACTTGTAATGTAGCGGCAATCTCTCTTTTCAATGCACATCTCCAATTATGTGACTAACCAATGATGCACGGATCCCAGTACGTGACTAACACACCAACATGAGGAAGATGTTGGCTACAAAGTTCTTTAGTTCATCCAACAATGAAGATCAAGAAGCTCCTTGGTCACAAAACCCTTGGCGTAAAGACGCAGTAGCTTTCTAGAGAGAATATGAATAGGGTTGTGAAAAAAGAAACCCTACACAAATACTCATGAATATGCGTGAAATCAGATCTGAAAATTCTAATTTCGTAATTCTCTGATTCTTTAGGAGGAATTCTACTTTTTCAACTCTATTATCTTAAGTATATTATTTGTTTCTTGTCATTTTAGGATGTTGCTTTGTCGGAGATCTGTCATGTTCAACTAACTTCAGTTTACTAATTGACTGGATTGGTCAATTAATACAGGGCATGCGTTAATGATTTCTGCTGGATACCTGTTGAAGAAATTAGCACATGAGCATAATATTGCAGTACTGGTAAGTTTTAAAATTATATTTATTATTTTATTTTCTCGATAACTGAGAATCCCAGCTTCTTTAATTGTATTCATCAATGCAGTAATTTAAACCCAATTTTCTCCTTGCTAAAAAATTATTTTGAATAGGATTCAACTCTATGGATAAAGCTAAAAGCCAGTGATCTTAAGAATGGGTTTAGAAACAAGAAAGGGAAGAATCAGAAAAAAGGACGAAATATAGTTTAAGTAATTTTTATTTGCATGTTATATATTTCTCACTGTTCATTTGTTCACAGTTGTAGTCCACTCTATTTAACATAATCTTCCTAGAAGACCTTGATCCAATTTATCAGTTGCTAATGCAAAAAGAATAATGTATTTTATCCAGCTTGTCAATATAATCTTTTCATTGACTGGCACCTTCCTAAACTTAATTTTGACCTGTAAAAATAATAATAAATTGCTAAAATTATAACTTGAAAGGATAGCCTATTTCCGCCCTGGTATCGCCTTACATCCTTTCAGTTTATTGAAGTCCAATTTTCATGGCATTGACTGGTTGCATAAAAAATGGAGAGTTAAGGTTATACTTCTGGAAAAAGAAAATTTAGTTTACCATGGAATATGACTGCAATTGGATTTTTGAAGGTGACTAATCACACAGTGGGTGGAGATGGAGGTATCTCTAAACCGGCTCTTGGAGAGAGTTGGAAAAGCATCCCACATGTTCGGCTTCTTCTTTCCCGTGAACATGGAGGCAGCATCTGTAATGTTTCCATACTTAAACACCCATCCATGGTAGAATCCTTTGCAACTTTATTCACAATGTGTGCCATAGACTTACCTCTCTCTATCTCTCTCTTTGTTCAGCCTTTCTATCACACCGTGTTTACTCCATATGGTATTTCTTTTTTTATTCACCCTTTTTAATTTTTTTTTCCTCAGGCTGTTGGTAAGGCTTCAAGGTTTATGATTCACAACTAATGACATAGATTATGGAATAGAAATTCTCTGTCCCACTTTATTCACCCATTGCGATATGTCATGTATTTGATTTTTTTTTTTCTATTTTAAATTTTGGCTAATTTATAAAGAATATATATATATATATGTGTGTGTGAGAGAGAGAGAGAGAGAGGGAGAGAGAGAGAGACATAAAGTGGAAAACCCAAAATGGGATAGAAGATTTTTATTCTAAATTATGCCTCTATTGTGGAAGTGAAGTGTTTTGTAATGATATCAAGAATATTATCAATTTTTTGGAGAATTTTTTTCCTTCTTAAGTATTTCATTTTTATTTTAGATTGAGGGAGCTGTATTTCAAAAACACATAATAGCTTTGATTATATATATAGTGAAACTGATTCTTAACTTTTATGGTTTGTTTTTGTTTTGTTTATTTATTTATTTATTTTTTTGTCACAATGTTCGTGAGTTTTCCAATTATTTGCATGGTATTTGTTTTTCCTTATACTTACTAGTAGAAATAACATAAATGGTGGAAACCTTTCCAAATTATGGAGAAATATTACTCGTGCTAGTGAAAAATTATATTTGTACTAAACTACTATATGGTTTATAGTTTGTTTATATTTATCTGGTAAATGAGACTTTAATTTTGGACTTTTGGGATGGTTTGAGAGCATAAAGTGCAAACTAAATGAGAACAGTGGATAAGAGACAAGTGATAAATTACTATTTCTGCTTACTTTTATCTGTAGTATTTTCAACAAAAAGTTTTCAATTTCAACTAAATAAATTATTCTCAAACGGACTCTTTAATTACTCAAGATCCAATGGCTAATGCAAAACAAAGTACATTTGTCAGGTTACAAATAACCATGAATGGGATTCAGGTGAACATATATACATAGGAAATTTGGCAGAGAGTGATGAATATAGTTCGCACGAGCTCTTCTTTGTTCTCTGCGTGGGTTTCCCGAACCCATTTTGTGGGTTTTGTTGTTGATAGAGGTCATCGTCTCAAGGTCTCCGGGCGCTGATCTGAAGATTTGTCTCGGAAGGACTGTTTTGGGCTCTGATCTCAAGGTCTCTGAGGATTTGTCTGCGGTTGGGGGAGGCTTTTGCTCCGTGGATCAATCCATTCCTTGGGTCAGCTCTTTGCAAAAGGGGGAGCTTCTATTTCATTTCAATAGCACCTCATCTTGGCTACAGGTAAATCAGTCTCTTAAAGGGTCTCTGTTTTAGGCGTTTTATGTTAGATTGTTGAACCTTTGTAGTAAAGCTGAATTATGAGTATATTAAGTCTTAATTGCCGTGGACTTGGGGACAAAAGTGCTGTTGGAGAACTGTCTAGGCTCATTCAAGTCCAACGGCCCCGAATTGTGTTTCTGACGGAAACTAAACTTAAAAAGAAAGCAATAGAAGAAGTGAAGAATGAATTAAAAATAGATAATGTAGTGTGTGTAGATAGAATTGGAATGAGTGGAGGTTTGGCTCTGTTTTGGGACTCAGAATGGGATGTGACCTTGTCAAAAAGCCATATTGATGTTATTATGACAGAGAAGGATGGGGTTTCATGGAGATTGATAGGTATTTATGGGCACCCTAAAAAATTGAAGCGTATTGAGACATGGAATTTGATGCGCCTACTTCACCAACAAGCCACATTGCCATGGATATGCATAGGTGATTTCAATGAGATACTCTCAGCGAATGAAAAAGAAGGAGGGGAACCAAGGAGTGAGTGGCAAATGGCAAATTTTCGAGAAGTGCTCGACAATTGTAGATTAAGAGACATGGGTTTTAAAGGTGCTCGTTTCACATGGTGCAATGGGAGAGATGAACAGGATCGGGTATATGTTAGACTCGATCATGGGGTAGCTAATCAAGAATGGTATAATCTTTTTCCTCACTTTGATGTTCATCATTTAAGCTTTTCAAATTCTGATCACATGGCCATTGGGGTGCGACTAAGAAGGCAATCGCAGACTCAATTTGGGATGTATAAAAAACAATTTCGGTTTGAGGAAGCATGGGTGAAAGATGATGGCTGTGAGGACACAATTGCAAATGCTTGGTCTGTTCCCTTCAATGGAAGTCTTATGTTCCAGGTGTGTAATAAAATAAAAGAATGCAGAAAGAGGTTGTTAGCCTGGAGTAAAAATTCATTGTATTCCTTAGGCAAAAAAATTGAGGAAAAGCGAAATAGGTTGCAAGTGCTTGAGGAAAACAATAGGGATGCATCGTGGGCTGAATGTGAAGCCCTTAGGCATGAAATTCGTAATTTAATTGAGAAAGAAGAAATTTATTGGAAGCAAAGATCCCGTATCAGTTGGTTGCGTGAAGGTGATCGTAATACAAAAATTTTTCATGCGAAAGCAGCTGCAAGGAGGAAAAAAAATTTAATTGTCTCGCTAAAGGAAATGGATGGTACGGTGATAGAGCAACAAAGCGACATAGAAAGGAAGATAATTCAACACTTCTCAACTCTTTTCCAATCTTCAAATCCAAATGCTATTGAAGAAGTGGTGACCCATATTCCTAGAGTAGTTACGGAGGAGATGAATGGTTGGCTTGTGAGAGATTTTCACCCAGAAGAGGTTCGATTCGCCTTATTTCAAATGCATCCTTCAAAAGCTCCAGGCCCTGATGGTATGACTGCTTTCTTTTTTCAAAAGTTTTGGCATATAGTGGGTGCTGATGTAACCAATGCTGTGCTATCTTGTCTAAATTCTGGTATCATACTTCGTAATATAAATAATACCCACATAGCACTAATTCCTAAAACCAAAGACCCTGAATTCATCACACAATACCGCCCCATTAGTTTATGCAATGTGCTATACAAAATCATATCTAAAATGTTAGTTAACCGACTAAAGCTTTTCCTCCCAAATTTAATTTCTGATTCCCAGAGCGCTTTTGTCCCGGGGAGATTAATTACAGATAACATACTAGTTGCATATGAAACTTTGCATAGCATGAAAAAAAAGAGGGGAGGCAAGATAGGTTGGGTAGCCATTAAACTGGATATGAGCAAAGCTTATGACAGGGTTAAATGGGATTATTTAAAAAGGGTGATGGAGAAAATGGGGTTTCATGCAAAATGGGTGCAATTGATTATGGCATGCATAACAACTGCCCATTTTTCTGTGATAGTTAATGGTAATCCTACAGGTTATATCTTGCCTTCAAGAGGACTGAGACAAGGTGATCCTCTGTCACCTTACCTCTTTTTGTTTTGTGCTGAGGGGCTTACTGCGTTGCTTAGAAAGGCGGAAACAGAGGGAATGATAAGAGGAGTGGCAGCTAGCAGAGGTGGCCCATGTATTTCTCATCTCCTATTTGCTGATGACAGCTTATTTTTTTGCCGAGCCTCAGTAGAGGAGTGCCAACAAGTCAAGCCTTTGCTTAATTTATATGAGGCTGCCTTAGGACAAAAGGTTAATACTGAAAAAACTTCTCTTTTCTTTAGTAGCAATACTGGTCTCGAGACTCAAGAAGCAATCAAACAGGCATTGGGTGCAGAGACAGTCCCAGAATATGAGAAGTATTTGGGGCTACCGAGTATAGTGGGGCGTAACAAAAAAGCAGCTTTTGCTCCAATCATTGAAAGAGTTTGGAGTAAACTAAAGGGATGGAAGGAAAAGATGTTGTCTCAGGCTGGAAGGGAAATCTTGATTAAAGCCGTGGCACAAGCTATCCCCACATTTGCCATGGGATGTTTCTTGTTACCGAAAGGTTTGCTTAAAGAACTTGAAGGGATGATGAGCAGATTTTGGTGGGGTCAAAAGATGCAAGAAAGGAAAGTTCACTGGTTGAGTTGGGCTAAGCTTTGTATGCCCAAGTCAATGGGAGGACTTGGGTTCCGGGAGCTTCATTCTTTCAACTTAGCCATGTTAGCCAAACAAGGTTGGAGATTAATGAAAAATACCCATTCCTTGTTCTATCGAGTCTACAAATCAAAGTACTTTCCCAACACATCTTTCTTTGATGCTCCTTCACCTAATTCTGGGAGTTATGCATGGAGAAGTATAGTGGCGGCCAGATCTGTCTTGGATAGCGGTTTGAGATGGCGAGTGGGAACCGGAAATAAAATTCGAATTTGGCAAGATCGATGGCTTCCTACTCCACCATCATTCAAAGTGGTAACCCCATGCTCCACAATGTCAACAATGGCCACAGTAGATAACCTCATCGATCCAATTACTAGATCTTGGCGTGCATCCTTGATTGATCATGTTTTTCTCCCACATGAAGCCGAAGTTATTAAAGCCATCCCTTTGAGCAATAGAGTGGTGCAAGACATCCAAACTTGGACATACACAAACACGGGTGAATACTCGGTAAAAAGTGCATACAAGATGATACAAACTCAACAATTGAGATCTTCTTATGGCCAATCATCCAATTACTCACAGTGCAATAAAACTTGGAAAGCGATTTGGGCTGCCAAGGTATGTAATAAAATCAAAACATTTATTTGGAGAGCTTGTAGATATATACTGCCTACAAAGGTTAATCTTGCTAGAAGAAAAATATTGTTGGATGCTGGTTGTGATTGTTGTGCGGGTGGGGTGGAGTCAACGGACCATATACTGCTAAGCTGTACATATTCTGATATGGTTTGGAAGTCCACATGCTTATGGAGGACTATGTCTCATTCCACAAATCTTTCATTTGTGGATGTGGCTGATCAAGTTATGCAAAGGAAAAATGACCTGGAGATTGCAATATTTTTCACAACCAGTTGGATGATCTGGATTAAGCGGAATGAGGCTCGCTATGGTACTCCACGTCCTGACCTCTCTTCTCTAGCCAAGTCTGCTGCAGCTTATGCTATAGAATATTTGGAAGCTAATTATGGTAATTTGTCTTGAGGTTGTAAGATAACTTTGGTTCCTTTGGCTTTCCTTGTTGTAATCTTTCATTTAGCAGCTATATTTGTTAGGTGAAGGAAATGTTATGTATCTAGTCAGGTTGTTTCGGCTCTCCCTTTTGCTGCCTTGTTATTGTATATTTCTTCTCTTCATTTGAATAAATTTCTGCCGTTTATTCTAAAAAAAAACACAAAACAACAATATCGCATAATTAATTTATATAGCAATATTGCATATCTAATTTGGTTTTATGTTACCACGATCTGCCATAGAAGTTGTTTCTTAGTTGTCGAATGGAAAAAAATTCACTCCCGTAAAGATCTTAATATGGTCTTTATCGACCTATTTCACCATTTAAATAAAATATGATGAGGAAAGATCTTAATGAATATATAAAATAAGAGGTTTTATATGAACTCACAAAATTTATATCCAATTAAATAAAATTAGAATAATGGCATTGAAAAAAGTGGACTTTCAAAAGTCCACATTTACAAAGTTTGACATTATTTGAAATTATGAATAGTATGATACTAAATATACATATTTCGAATATTTAATCCAAGCCCTAAAATATGGATTTTCTGCTATTAGATTCAAAAATTAGGTGAAAATATTGCTTGTTTAAAAAAAGAAAATATTGCTTTTTGTAAAGTTCTTGTTACGCAATGTCATCAACATCTTTTATTATTTTTATTTTTATTTTTATTTTTGCAATTTTTACTGTAGGGGTTGGATTTGAGCACTTCTGCTACTGGATGAGTGGACTCAGACCTAACTAGCCCAATACAATGAATTTATAGAGAATGAGTTTAAGAATTAGGCCTTAGTGCAGATTGCAACAACTAAACATGGTTATGAATGGATTGAATGACAAGGATGTGGGCTAGAGTGTGAAAGTTTGTCCTCGGCCCTCCTCTGAAGGGCTTGCTGTTCTTCTTATTTCTTCAGTATTTGGTTACAAGGGTTTCGAAGACAAAACAAATTGTTGCTGTGTTTTTTGTTTTTCATCCTCCTTCTTCCTAGAGGATTTCTTACATTATATACCCCATTCCAGTTGATCTTGGCCCTCCATTTGTTGATCATGCAGGTCACTACTCAAGTGTTTGTCCCATCAGCCACCTTCCTAAACCTCCTGTGAGTTGCAGCAATCAAGGCAGCACTGTTCAGGGGTCATTTCCTCATTAATGCGGCCAGGACGTTAGTTGTGGGCATTTAATGTGGAGGTGACAGTTTCTCCTTGAATTGCTCCTCCACCGTGCTCCCATAGCTGACCCGTTGTACTTGTCATTTTCCTTGGGATGCTCTGGGAGGCTGCCTTTGATGGCATGCTGCTCTTCCCCTCTGTGATCTTGGTTGGCCGAGGACAGGATTGTCCTCGGCGATGTTCTAGGGTACCTTGGACTTGCTTCTTTCGTCCTCGGGCATTTCTTCCTCTTCGGCGTGGGCCTTGGGCTTTAATATAAAGTGGGCCGCGGTTGCCAAATTCTTTGACTCCAGAGTCTCTTCACCTATCCAAGGCACTTTTCTGGCACTTCGGTATACGGAGCGCGCCTTCATTAAATTCTAGCAACTCTGTGCTCCTCACGTTCAACGGTGTGATGGCAATCAAATGGTGGGGATTCTTTTAACTTTATGGGCGGGAAATCCGCACGACCCTTTTTAATTGGGGGTATAAATACCCATCTGAACCGATTTGCCTCTTTACTTTTGCACTCAAGAGTTCTTGCGCACATATCTTGAATTCGGTCAAGTCTCCAACCAAACTCACGTCTCTTTTCAGCATAAAAAGCCTGTTCGAGGAGTTTTTCCTCGTTTCTGTAAGTTTTCTTTGCCCTCTAATTCACGATTTCTCTCTTTCTTTCGTCCTTCCCTGAGTCCTTTAGCCGTTCCTAGGGATGGGTAGGTTTAAAAAGTTGGTTGAGTCTGAAGAGGCAATGGAGAAGTTCATGGCCGATTATAGGATACCCCGTAATGTAGGTTTAAGATACTGTGAAGAAGGGGATTGGCATTTTAGGAGGCAAGAGGGGGAAGTAGTGATTCCCATAATTGCCTTCCTAGAAGGTGGTATGAGAATCCCTATGGGGCCAGTGATGAGGGACTACGATAGGCATTTCCAGTTAGCTCCCATCCAGTGCGCTACCAACGTGTTTAGGATTTTGGGTTGTGTGGATGCCTTAAACGAGAAGATGGGTTTAAGTTTAACCCACCCCGATGTAAACTGGTGCTACAACCTCCAACATCTAAAGGGTAAATCTTACTATATGAAGACGAGGGATGATAAGGTTCGGCTTATTCAGTGCCTTCCCGAGTTCAGCAAGGGGTTAAATAAGGATTTTCTCATCGTGTCTGGGGAGTGGCACGACAGCCTGCATTGTCCGACTGAGGAGGGGGCACCAGGTGGGGTATTCAGAGTAGGAGAAGGTTGGTCTTTTGTGTTATCACAATTTGTACCGTTCGGTTTCTGACATGAATGTGCTTTTTTTTTTTCTTTGCAGATCCACACGCCTTTGAACGACACCTCCATCTAGTCAACTGGGAAGGTTTGGAAACCATCCTTAGGGTGAAGGTCTTTGTGAACGAAGTTGACAACCAAGTTAGAGCCGCACACAAGATCCTCGGGTACGATCCCATCTAGAAATCCTTCTCAGCTTTGAAGTACATGATTAAAGCCAAAGATCCTCGGCTTCACAGAATCACCGTAGCAGAACACGAGTTCTTGATTCCTGAAGGATCTCCTATCCCAGAAGGCGTTCCGTTGGCGGGCCCTTCTTCATCCCATCAAGTCGTAGAGGTTGAGGGAGAAAGAGTAGAAAGGGAAGAAGAGGTTGTTGATTTTGGCCCGTTCGAGGACGAATTTGGTGTTTTCAACCAAGTCAATCCATCCGAGGATCCATCTGGTGACTTGGGTGACCCCGATTTGACCGACGCGGATCCCTCATCAGTACGGACTTCTTCTCGGGCCGAGATGGGTTTTAAGAGAAAACCTCAAACCAATTTGCTCGACCTGATTGAGGGCCAACCGGGGAAGGACACGCCGGGGAGGTCACAGTCCAAGCTCCCTCCTCCGCCGCCCAAGCTTCAGCCTGTTCAGACCAGGTCATCTTCCACCCAGTCCAAGCTTCCACCTCCTCCTCCTCAGCCAAATCTGCCTCCAAGGCCCGAGCCTACTGATCCCAGACATAAGAAGGATCCTAAAGGCAAAAGACACATGGAAGTTCATACATCTCGTTCCTCCCAGGAAGGGGATGAAACTCAGTGAGCCTAAAAACAGCAGAAGACGGGGCACAGAGGCCTTGATAAAGAAGTTGATGCTCAGCCTGAGCCCCAGGCTTGGCTCCCTGTGCCGATGCTTCACGGGGCTCCCCTGATGGATGATGCCTCCCTCAGGGACTTCCGAGGAGGTGAAGGTGCTTACGTGGCCGATGCTCTGGAGAGGTCCCTACTACTCCCCGCCGATATGTTCAGACTAGGTCCAGGGCCCTACTCCGTTGATTTTTATTCTTTGGTTTCCAACTTATCGTGTACTTGTTTCAATTGGTAGGCTATCCAGGCCACCTATAGGTTGGAAGAGGCTGCCAATGACCGGAGTAGGGCCCTGGACCTCGAGCGTGACAAACGCCTGGATGCCATGCGGACCCTTAAGAACTCTGAGGCTGATCTCCAGAAAGCAATGGAGGATCTAAAAGAGATGACGAGGGCGAGGGATAGCGCTGTATCAGGCCTGGATGGCACCTAAAAACAGGTTGAGGAACAGACAAGGCGCCTGCTCGAAGCTGAGGATCAGCTGAAGATTGCCAAGGAGCACATCGTTGATCTGAAGTAGAAATTGGCCGAGGCAGAGAGGGCCAAAAACGTTGCGGAGTGGGCCAGGGATGAAGTCTTGAGGGCTAAAGTAGAGGCTGAGTTTGCCAGGACAGAGGCCGAGACCTCTAAGGAGAAGGCCGAGGAGGAAGCTTTTGCCTTGGGAGTGGCCGAGACTGAGGCCACTCTCAAGGCTCAAGTACCCGGGGTATGCAGGCTCTACTGTTCCCAGTCTTGGAATGAAGCCCTCAAACAAGCTGGGGTTGAGGCTTCATCATATTTGTGGAAGGTAAAGAGTGTATATTTCCCTCCTGCCATCCGAGAGACTTCCCCTTCTAGCTCCGAGGCTGATGTTGCTTCTGGGGAGGCTGAGACCGCTCTACCTGAGGCTGCTCTGGTTTCCACCGCTCCTGATGAGCTAGCCAAGGAGGGTGAGCTTTCTGGGGTAAAAGAAACAAGTGAAGGCCTGAACTCTAAAGTGCCCCAGAAAATCGCAGAGTTTACGGTCGATGCTCAAGTCCTTCAAGCCAAGGAGTCAGCCCTCCTGGTTGAGCCCCTTCAGGCTGTTCCCCAAGAAGCCATCCCTTCGAGCCAAGATCCTCTAGCCTCTAACACAGCCTCTCAACAACCCTCCACGGACAAATTGGTCATAAAGTTGAAGAAATAGGCTGCCCTTATTTGTTCGTACTGCCTCGGCTGTTGTTTCCCTTTCTTTATTTCCTTTTAAGTGTACTTGAACTTTCACAATGAAACAAGCCCTTTTTGTAATAGAATGTGCTTATTTCTTTTAATCATAACACCTTATTATTCATTACATTTTCACGCTTTTACTAACACTTGACTATCCTTAGTAGTGTGCTCCATCCTTTATTAATCGGACAGTTGAGGATATTAAATTCACCACATAAATTTTAATTCGCATTTAAACTGATAATTGAATAACTTTAATAACGAAACTTGTCTTCTGTTAAGTGAGTCACCAAAGAATTTATGTTTATAACGTAGACCTCATGGTAGGATGTGCAAGCACACATTTTTCATGAACTTACTAACCTCAAGGAAATATTGCAGCGTTGATTTTAAAGGAAAAGCAATTGAGGCTTTAAGTGATACCTTAGGTGAAGTGACCCATGTGTAAACTGAAATGCTTTAAGTGATACTCATGGACTTGTGTTGGTTACACCTTTATCGAATGTGGACAGGGCAAGTGGTCCGAGGCGCCAGACTCCCCTTTGGCTGTATTTGTAACTCAGACGAATGCTTAAGCTCGTTAATTTCCTCAAAGGTTGTGGTCCGAGGAGCCACATAACACCTGGAATCTGTTTTACGCTCAGGCCCTTGTTGAAAGTAGTTAGTTTCTCCATAGGTTTGAGTCCGAGGACCATGCAAGACCTTGGTCCTGTCTAACACTTAGATTCTTCATGAAGTAACTAGTTTTCCTGTAGGCTTGAGTCCGAGGACCATGCAAGACCTTGGTATTGTCTAGTACTTAGATTTTTCTTGAAGTAACTAGTTTCCCCATAGGTTTGAGTCCGAGGACCATGCAAGACCTTGGTTCTGTCTAGCACTTAGATTTTTCTTAAAGTAACTAGTTTCCTCATAGGTTTGAGTCCGAGGACCATGCAAGACCTTGGTTCTGTCTAGCACTTAGATTTTTCTTGAAGTAACTAGTTTCCCCTTAGGTTTGAGTCCGAGGACCATGCAAGACCTTGGTTCTGTCTAGTACTTAGATTTTTCTTGAAGTAACTAGTTTCCCCATAGGTTTGAGTCTGAGGACCATGCAAGACCTTGGTTCTGTCTAGTACTTAGATTTTTCTTGAAGTAACTAGTTTCCCCATAGGTTTGAGTCCGAGGACCATGCAAGACCTTGGTTTTGTCTAGTACTTAGATCGTTACCAAAATACAAGACATATAATAGACTTAAAAGTTGAAATAAAGAAATGCTTTTATTAATAATAATACCTTCTCAGGTTATTTACATTCCATGGACGAGGTACAGCTTTTTCATCCAAGTCTTCTAAGTAGTATGCACCTATCCCTGCTACTGAAGTAATTCGGTATAGTCCTTCCCAATTGGGTCCCAGCTTTCCAAAAGATAGGTTCTTGGCAACACCCACAACTCTCCTCAACACCAAGTCCCCTGGTGCTAGTGGTCTTAGCTTCACATTGGCATCATATCCCTGCTTGAGCTTTTGGTGGTAATAGGCCAACTGGATCATTGCCTTTTCTCTTCGTTCATCGAGCAGATCTAGGCTCTTCCCTAGTAGTTCATCGTTACTGTTTGGAGTGAAGGAGCTCGTCCTCAGCGTTGGGAAGTTTGCCTCTAGAGGGATAACAGCCTCGGCCCCATAGGTCATGGCAAAAGGTGTTTCCCCTGTTGACCGCCGTGGTGTAGTCCGGTAAGTCCATAAGACGTGTGGCAGCTCTTCTACCCATCTTCCCTTGGCGTCGTCCAGTCTCTTCTTAAGCCCATTGACTATGACCTTGTTGACAGCCTCGGCCTGCCCATTTCCCTAAAGATAAGTTGGAGTTGAGTACCTGTTTGTGATCTCCAGTTCGCAACAGTATCTTCTGAAGGCTTTGCTGTCAAATTGGAGTCCATTGTTTGAAATGAGGGCATGGGGGACCCCGAATCGCGTAACAATGTTTCTCCAGATGAACTTCTTAGCATCCACATCTCTAATGTTGGCCAATGGCTCAGCTTCAACCTATTTGGTGAAATAATCTGTGCCGACTAACAGATACCTTTTATTTCCTGGCGCCTTGGGGAAAGGACCTACAATATCCAGGCCCCACTGGGCAAACGGCCATGGACTGGACAAAGGGTTGAGGACCCCTCCTGGCTGATGAATATTCGGGGTAAACCTTTGGCATTGGTCACATTTCTTAACATATTCTAGGGCTTCCTTCTGCATCCCCGGCCACCAATATACCTGGGTAATGGCTCGGTGCGACAGGGACCTTCCTCCCGTGTGACTCCCACAGATCCCTTCATGTAGTTCTTCAAGCAGCAGTTTTGACGCTTCAGGGTGAATACATAATAGATATGGCCCAAAATGGGAGCGTTTATACAATTTATGGTCCCCGGACAACCAGAACCGAAGAGCTTTTCTTCGTATTTTTTCAGCCTCTGACTTCTCCTCGGGTAGAATATCACCTTTGAGGAATCTCACTATAGGGTCCATCCAACTAAGACCCACTCTAACCTGATGGACACTAACCATGCCTTTTGCGACCTCATTTGTCCTATCCAGGTGTTCGACAAGAATAACCTGAGGCAGACCCCCTGCCGAGGAAGTAGCAAGCGTGGCCAATGAATAAGCATGGGTGTTTCCACTTCTGGAGACGTGTGACAAGCTGAAAAGATCGAAGCCTGATTACAAGCGTTTGACCTGGCTTAAGTACTCTTGCATCCTCGCATCTCTGGCTTCCAACTCTCCCTTTACCTGGCCCACTACCAATCTCGAGTCCGAGAACATCTCAACTGCTTTTTCTCCCATTTTCTGCACCATGGCCATTCCTTGTAACAATGTCTTATACTCGGCTTCGTTATTCGTGGCCGAGAACTCAAGCCTCAGGGATTTTTCTATGATAGCTTTCTTAGGAGATACTAGGACTAGCCCCACTCCGGACCCCCTTTGATTTGCTGCGCCATCAACGTACACTTTCCAACATGGGGGTCCCGGTATAGAGATCACCCCAACGGATTTTCTATCCACATTTCCACAGGTGGTTCAGCAACCTCGGCCACCAAGTCAGCCAGGACCTGACCCTTTATGGAGGTCCGAGGCATGTACTTGATGTCAAAAGCTCCAAGAATTGTGTTCCATATGGTAATCCTTCCAGTGTAATCAGTAGTCCGAAGTACAGACTTCAAGGGTAGTTGGGTTAGTACAACCACTGTGTCGGCCTGGAAATAATGGGGAAGCTTTCGCGTGGCATGGACCACAGCCAGTATGGCCTTCTCTAAGGGTAAGTATCGGACCTCAGCTTCGTGTAGTGATTTGCTCACGTAATAGACTGACTTTTGAAGGCCATTGTCATCTCGTATTAACAACAAGCTCACAGCATAAGGGGCCACAGCAATATATGCGTATAGGACTTCATCGGCCTCAGGACTAGACATGATGGGTGGTTGGGATAGGTACTCCTTGAGTTGCTGGAAGGCCACAATACAGTCCTTGGACCATTCGAATCCTTTCCACTTGTTGGTCAAGAGATAGAATGGTCTGCACCTATCTTCCGACCAGGAAATGAATCGGTTCAAGGCTGCGATCATCCTAGCAAGCTTTTGGACCTCCTTGGCGTTTTGCGGTGGTATTAAATCATTAATAGCCTTGATCTGATCAGGGTTAACCTCAATTCTCCTATGAGTAACCATGTAGCCTAAAAACTTACCTAATCCCATGCCAAATGAGCATTTGGAAGCATTTAGGCGCAGCTTGTGCTTCCTCAAGACATCAAAGGTGCTGCCGAGGTCTCCTAAATGCTCGGATACCACTTTACTTTTCACCACCATATCATCAACATAGATTTCGATGCTCTTGCCCAACTGCGGCTCGAACATCCTCGTCATCATCCTTTGATAAGTGGACCCTGCGTTCTTCAGGCCGAACGACATTACCTTGTAGTGGTAGTTCCCAATAGGTGTCACGAAGGCTGTTTTCTCTTGATCCTCTAGGGCTAGTGGTATTTGATGATAGCCTTGAAAGGCATCTAAGAAGCTCATCCGAGGATGGCCCGCAGTTGCATCCACCAGCTGGTCTATCCGAGGCATAGGGAACGGGTCTTTTGGGCATGCCTTATTTAGGTCCGTGAAGTCTACACAAACCCGCCATTTTCCACTTTTCTTCTTGACCACCACAGTGTTGGCCAACCATTCGGGGTAAAAAACCTCTTTGATAGCCCCTGCACGCTTAAGCTTCTTCACCTCGTCCCTAATCGCATCGGCGTGCTCTCTTGATGGGCGTCGGGGTGGCTGCTTCTTGGGAGTGATGGACGGGTTGACATTGAGATGGTGACAGATGAAGGCTGGATCGATCCCTAGAGCATCACAGGCATCCCATGCAAATACATCAATATTTCTTTTGAGAAACTCAACCAGCTTCTCCTTCTCCCGAAGAGGCAGCTGAGCCCCGACCTAAAAGATCTTCTCTGGGTCACCACCAATGACCACTTTCACCAGGTCCTCGCACTTTTCCTCCTCGGCCGTTGTATTCGGAGGCGACACCTGGGCCTTTGATTGCTATAAGTCCCTTTCAGTAGGGGTCGAGGACTCCGCATCGAGCCGATGTGAAATGGCAGCCACCATACAATTCCTTGGCGTGGATTGGCAACCACAGATTTAAAGAACCTGGTCCCCTGACGGGAATTTCACCTTCTAATGCAAGGAGGTAGCAACAGCCCCCAAGGTATGGAGCCAGGGTCTACCGACAATGGCCGTATATGGAGAGTAAGTGTCCACCACGATAAAGTTCACCTTCACTATCTTCGGGCCGGTCTGGATGGGCAGCCTAATCATGCCCTTTGGAATAACAAGCTTCCCATCGAAGCTTATCAAAGGAGAGCTATAGGGCATTAAATCTTCCGGTTTTAATCTCAGCCCCTTGTAGAGGTCGAGGTACATAACCTCGGCCCCACTGCCATCGTCCACCATCACTCTTTTTACATCGTAGTCCCCGATTCTGAGAGTGATCACCAGTGCATCATCATGGGGCTGGGTGGTTCCAATCTTGTCTTTTTCTGAAAAACTCAGGATTGGGTGAAACTTGATTCTGGCCCTCTTCGGCTTTGGTTGGGACTCCTCGGCAGGTAGCTAAGCCACATATAACACTTGTGAAGGGCGCGTGCCTGTTGTTCCTAGCACGGCCAAGATTACATTGATCATCCCTACGGGTGGCCCTAGGGTAGTGTCTCTCTGGGGCTCCTGATGGGTCTGGCCATGATGACCATTGGAGTGATGCAAAAGGTGCTTAAGCTTTCATTTTTGGACTAGCTGGTCCAAGTAATTCTAGAGGTTCCTACAGTTCTTCATGTTATGTCCGTGGTCCTGGTGGTATTGGCAATAAAAGTTCTGATTGCGCCTTGTGGACTCTCCCGCCATCTTATTCGGCCACTTAAAGTATGGCTCGTTCTTGATTTTCTCCAACACCCAATGTACTGGTTCTCGGAATATAGCATTGATAGTCTGTGTGTTGGTTGCTCCGGATTGCCCCACGAAATCTCTCCTCGGGCGGTTGCTGTTATATCGGTCCGACCTGAAATCCCTCATCTCCTGAGGGATAACCTTCTCTTTTCCCTTGCCTTGCAGCTGGTCTTTCTCTACTCATTTATACTTATCGATCCGCTCCATCAATTGGCGCACACTGGTGGCAGGCTTGCTAGTCAAAGATTTCCTCAAACCGTGCTCAGCTGGGAGGTTATTTTTGAAGGTGCTGATGGCGACATCGTCGAAATCGCCGTCCATTTCATTACACATCTCCCAATATCTGTCCGAGTAGGCCTTTAGAGTTTCTCTATCATGCATGGATATGGATAATAACACACTCAAAGGCCGATGAGCTTTGATGTTTGTAATGAAACGGGAGCCAATGGCCTGGGTTAGCTCCCTATATGAATCTATAGAGTTCGTCTTTAAGCCATTGAACCACCTCATTGTCGTCGGTCCTAGGCTAGATGGGAAAACCTTGCACATCAGCACCTCGTCTTTGGAATGAACAGCCATCCTTTGATTAAACTGACTCACATGCTCCACGGGACTTGTTTTGCCATTATAAATGGTGAAGGTTGGCTGTTGGAATCGTCAAGGTAGTGTAACCCCTTCTATGTGGTGTGTGAAATGTGACTTGGAGAATTGATCCAGTACCTTTCTCATGGCATCGTTTCCCAAGCCCCTAGGAGATGGGCTTTTACGCTTACGCCTCCAGTAATCTTTGTCTATAGTCATCATCGCTTTCATCATCAGAGGGCATGTCAGGATTAGAATGAGACCGCCTTCGTTGTGCATGGCGCAGCTTTCTCTTCAAGTCGTCAATCTCTCGCTGCATGGCTTGCTTATCATTCTGTCTCTGGAATACGTGATTGCCCACACGAGTGTGGCTTCTGCTGGTTTGAGTGGTGTGCACACTTCCCTCTCGAAACCTTCCATTCTCTTCGTTTCGATTACGCTCTGGGTTGGGAAAGTTACCCTGTCGTTGGGAGCCTGCTTGATGAGGGCCTGATCCTACCATGCTTGATTGTTGCCCTTACTAACACACAAGTTCTTTCCCACAGACGGCGTCAATTGTAGGGACTGGATTTGAGCACTCCTGATACTGGATGAGTGGACTCAGACCCAACTAGCCCAATATAATAAATTTATAGATAATGAGTTTAAGAACTAGGCCTTAGTGCAGATTGCAACAACTAAACATGGTTATGAATGGATTGAATGACAAGGACGTGGGCTAGAGTGTGAAAGTTTGTCCTTGGCCCTCCTCTGAAGGGCTTGCTGTTCTTTTATTTCTTCAGTGTCTGGTTACAAGGGTTTCGAAGACAATACAAATTGTTGCTGTGTTTTCTGTTTTTCATCCTACTTCTTCTTGGAGGATTTCTTACATTATATATATACCCCCTTCCAGTTGATCTTGGCCCTCCATTTGTTGATCATGCAGGTCACTACTCAAGTGTTTGTCCCATCAGCCACCTTCCTAAACCTCCTGTGAGTTGCAGCAACCAAGGCAGCACTGTTCAGGGGTCATTTCCTCATTAATGCGGCTAGGACGTTAGTTGTGGGCATTTAATGTGGAGGTGACAGTTTCTCTTTGAATTGCTCCTCGTGCTCCCATAGCTGACCCATTGTACCTGTCCTTTTCCTTGGGATGCTCTGGGAGGCTGCCTTTGATGGCATGTAGCTCTTCCCCTCTGTGATCTTGGTTGGCTGAGGACAGGATTGTCCTCAGCGATGTTCTAGGGCACCTTGGACTTGCTTCTTTCGTCCTCGGACATTTCTTCCTCTTTGGCGTGGGCCTTGGGCTTTAATATAAAGTGGGCTGCGGTTGCCAAATTCTTTGACCCCACATTTACTTTATTCAACTTTTCATTTTCTTCAACCCTTTTTAGTTCAATATTTCATCTCCTCCAACCATTATCATCTTAAATATTCCATTTCATTCCATTTATGCATTCTTAATTATTTATTTTGTTCTTTGTATCTTTTTAAATTTAATTGTTTTACTTTATTCAACCTTTCATCTCCTTCAATCCTTCCTCTTCTATCTTATTATTCATAATAATTTCATATAACTTCCTTTTCACCTCTTTCATCTATTCTTTTCTAAGTTCTACTCACACACAAAAAAAGGTCAATACACTCTATCTCTTCGATTATATTTCTCTTTTGTTGGATTTTTTAAATTTTTTCTACCACTCCCCCCCCCCCCCCCCAACTAATGGTTCTTTTTGTTATTGTTTCTCCTTTACTGGATTTTCATTTTAGCAAATATTTGTTGGCTTATGCATTTTGGTGTTTAGGTGTTTTAATTCCCGATCATAGGTTCTTTCTCTATATCTTTTTTATTCGATTTGAGTTTGAATTAATATTGGAGGGAGTGTATTTTATTCATTTTGATATGGCATATAAAGGGAATCAAAAGATTCCATTATGTTTTAAAAACAACGTGGAAGGAGGGCACTATTTGCACGTTTCCAATTGTTTAGGGGAATATTAATCAATTTTATAGTTTAGGGGAGACATTGCAAATGACAATAAATAAACACTATATATATATCCCAAATGAGATAATTATCCCATAAAAAATTAGATAATTATATGAAATCATGAGGTATTGTACTAGCAAAGAGATGCCATTTGAAAACATATTCGCGTAGAATTAATACTCTGCCATATTCCATGACTATTACATTGAAGTGTGTGAAGGGGTCAAATGATTTAGGTTGGGAAGAGAAGCTCTTATCTCAAACTGCAAGAGAAATTTTAATTAAAGCTGTTGTGTAGGCCATACCAACTTATACCATAAGTTACTTAAACTTCCGTTGGGTTTGTGCTCTGAGATTGAAAGCCTCATTCGCAAATTTTGGTGGGGTTAGAAGGGTGACCGAAGGAAAATTCACTGGGTGAATTGAGAATCTCTTTGTCAACTTAAGTCTGAAGGAGTGATGGGTTTTAAGGATTTAGCTTGTTTCAATGATGCACTTCTAGCAAAGCAAGCTTGGTAATTATTACACAATAGAAACTCTCTGTTCTATAATGGAAGCCCCTGATTCAAGCATTGGTTCCTATGCCTGGCATAGTATTCTGAGAGGCAAGGATGTCCTTTAGAGGGGGCCAAATGGAGAGTTGGTTGTGGGGACTCTATTAGCGTTTGGCTGGATCAGTGGTTGCCTTCGAATGATCAACCTAGAGTTTTGTCTCCAATAGTTGATGTGTTTGAAGATGCCAAGGTCAGTTCCCTAATTAATCAATCCACCAATAGCTAGGATTTGGATTTGATTAATGATTTATTCGCACCCTAGGAAGCTCAGTTATTAGCCAGCATTCCTTTGAGCAAACTGAAAGTGGAGGATAAATTGATTTGGCCCTACGTCTCTTTTGGATGTTATTTTGTGAAGTTAGGATATAAATTCCTCATGGGCGAAAACTCTTCAGCAAGATGGTTTCAAGATAAGTGAGCAACAACAGCTTTGGAAGCACATCTAGGAACTCTGGGTTCCAAACAAAGTAAGGAATTTTATCTAGCAGGCATGTAAGGAGGCTATTCCGACAAAAAAGAATTTGTGTTGACATAGAATTCTGGTAGAGGATGTTTGCGAACATTGAAATCTACATTTTGAGGATATATATGTTGATGCTATCTAGGGTTGTCCAACTTTTTCACCCTTGTGGGACTCCTCTCTAAGTTGGTTATTTCGCCAGTCCGGACTTCTTGCAAGTTTTCAGGATTTATTTCAGTACATCAAAGAAGAAGGTAAGGATCTAGAGACCTTCTTTATGTTAGTTTGGGCGATCTGGTATTATAGAACCCAGCTACGAACAAACTCTAGTGAGTATCCAATTTCCCAGATTATCTTGTCGGCTTCTCAAGCTTTGGATGATTTTATTTGATGCAATCCAAGCACCAAGGTTCCACCTCGGACTCAACCTCCAGCTCGAGTTCGTTGGCATCCTTCTCCAACCCCATTCCTTAAGATTAATTTTGATGGTGCAATTTTCAGTGAATTAAATACAACTGGCCTTGGAGTTGTTATCCAGGATAGTTGAGGTAGAGTCATGACGTCTCTTTCTGAAAACATTACCCTTCCCCCCCTCCTTTGATGATGTGGAAGCATTGGCAGCGGTGCAAGCAATTCATTTTGCTCTGGATCTCGGCCTAACTGATGTCATCTTGGAGGGTGATTCCTGTGAGAGACCGCATCGCCGGCTTGTTTCTGGTGTTGGGCCAAACCCATATGAATGGGTGGAGTCGTGTTATTACTTCTCAAAATGGAGGTTTGACTGATTATATTTTCCTTTTTAACTTAAAGGTTTTACAATGGAGTCACAACTTATTTAATTATTGGAAAAAAAGAAAAGAAAATCGTAATTGAAAAATTCCTCATTTTATTAATTTGAAACTGAATTTATATTGGTCATAGGAAATTACATGACTTTGATCCTAGATACAATCTAGGATAAAGTAGATGACTTTGTTTCCTAGTTACAATCTATTTATTGAAAATTACATGGATAAGCAGTTGATCTACTAACCCTTGATCTAAACTCGAAAGCTATGTTATAAGATGGAAAGGTATTAGACACTCACCTTGCTTGGTGAAACCAGTTTTCTAGACTATGGTGGCCAACATTCATATCATATCATCTAATATGTTATCAATTAATTTGCATGTTGAATTTAACATGTGTGCATATGATAAACCCTAATTCAATTTATTAATCATTGCATTTGAATTGAAAAAATAAATTCTAGTAAATGTATGTGGATGGTGATATCCTAGATTCAAGGATTTGAGAGAATTATGAAACAAACATGTTTTTCATATTTTTGATGTGGATTTAAGATCAAAACTAGTGTTATGCATGAACATGCGATGAACAACCAAGAACATGTGAAGAACGCATATGAACATTTAAGTACATTTAAACATATTCAAGAAATTCAAATAATAACTAGCATGCTTTAATCTTAAATTCTTATCATAGCAACATATAAAACAAGTTAGGGAAATAGATTATACCTGTATGCAAGATCCACACAGTAGAGGAGGAGGCTCTTGGTGGAGGTCCTAAGGGTGGAGTAGAAAAGAAGAACTAGGAGAGGGAGAGTGAGTCTCACTCAATACCTTGAGTCTCAGGAAGACCAAGATATGACAAGACTACTCTACTTCACTAGAATTCAAGAGAGAAGAAGAGAGGGTGTTTCTCTGTGTCTTGGAATAGAGGAGAGGAGGTGTTTATATAGTAGTGGTGGAGAAAATATGAATGTAAATGAGGGTTGACGAAGGATCAATGAGGATAATGAAGTTAGACCCTATGTCAGTATTTAGAGAAAGTTGGCGCATTAAGTGTCTGTTTGGGAACATCTTTTTTAGCTGAAACTAAAAAGTTTTTGCTGAAAGTACTGTAGATAAAGCTAAAAAGTAACTAAAATAGTACAGTGGGACCAATGAATAGTACCAAAAATTAGCTAGCTTTTTAATTTGTGCCAAACGCACACTAAATTTGGAGGTTGGTGGGAGTGATGAGCAAGCAAAATGACTAAGAATTTGGTTTTTCCCGTAGCTCCTGTAACAGCCCGCAGAGCCAAATTCAAAAAATCATATCTTACTCAATTCTGATCGGAATTGTCTCGTTCTTGTACTCAAATTGAAGCCCCAGATGTCTAGTTTCTGGAAAAATTAACCTCACTCCTAGGTTCAAAATATTCTAAGAGATATCAATGAAATGGTAAGTAAATGTCATTTGTTGGAAAATAGTTTCAGCATAATTAACATTAATATCCCCAAATTAGTTTCCAATTAACATTAATAGGCTCCAATCACTTCCATTTCAAACTTAATCAGTTCCAAATTTACCCCAATTAAAAAGATAATTACACAAATTACTCATTGAATAATTAATGTTTGATTATCTAATTAATGGCCGAGATGCACTATCACACACTTGATTATGACATGTCATTAATTTCAAATTGATTATAATTATAACCAATTGGAATCAATTGTTCATAATCACATATAGTCGGACTCAATTTGTGATAGTGCATCTCGGCTATTAAAACTTGATTTGATAATAACTTTCAATCTGATGATCCGATTAAGGCTTATGACTAGTCAATTTGATCGTTACAACATCAAGATCATTTTGATGAAATGAAATTAAGGATCTAGTGGCCACAATTAAGATGCCTATTTCCAAGGTGAAATTACCCTTTTACCCTCCATGTGAGGTTAAATGTAGATTGCAAAATGGGGTGTCAACAATTCCTAGGTGGTAATAAGTGCTCTGAAGACGGCGAATGAATATCTGGTTTCTTTTGGTCATTTACTAGAGTCAATGAAACTGTATCTCATTTTCTCATACTCTTAAGTTAGACAATTTTGTTACTCACAACCTATCTAAACATGCTAGACATATTAGAGGTTTGACGACATAGTTAGAGGATGTTCCTTCCCATATATTTTTTGTACTTTCAACCGATAATAGTTAATTTTTTTTTTCAATAAAGATTTGCGAACTTTCTTCTTAAAAAAAAGTGTGAAGGAGTCAATGTGAGGCTATAAATATATATTTATTTGTTTATAGCCTCACGTTGACCCCTTCACACACTTCAATGCAATAGTCATGGAATGGGAGAGTATTATCTAATGGCATCCTTTCGCTAGTACAATACCTCATAATTTCATATGATTATCTAAATTTTTTATGGGATAATTAGGAGGAAAATGAGATTTTGCCCTTATTTTTTTAAAAAATCTAGCAAAATGTCCATGTTTTGAAACTATTAAGCATTGTATCCCTGTTTTGAAAATTGATTTTAATAAAATCAAAGTTATAGGTGGAACTCGACTTTAACAAAGTTGAGTTCTATGAAAATTTCGCCATTTAATTTTTTTTTTTTTTGAAAATTTAAGTGAAACTCGACATTAGCAATGTCAAGTTTCACTTAAAAATTTATATATAACTTGATTTTGAGAATATCAAGTTTTGTATAAAACTCGATATTTTCAAAATCAAGTTTAAAAAACTAGGACATTCTGCTAAATAGTTTCAAAATAGGGACATTGTGCTAGATTTTTTTAAAAATAAGGGCAAAGGCCTATTTTCCCCATTACAATAATGTCAAGGCTAGTTATAAAATGGGTATGGAGTACCATGCTTTAAAATCATGAAGTGCTTTCCTCACCCAAACAAAATCATGAAATGCAATCTTGTAATCTGTTTTCTTTCAAATAAATTCCTCTTTACACCATGTACGTGCAAGTTAGATTTGAGCTTATTTATGGAAGTGAAACAAGTTGTCTAATAGTACATTTGCATGAGAAAGCCTGAATAGATGCAAGCTTATTCATGCATTCTCCCATGCCTTAATGGCATTATGTACATTAGCCCCTTAACTGTCAATGGCGTTTAATGGCAAAGGCCTTTGGTAGTCATATTGGTTCAGGCATTAACACTTCAGTACTCATGCATTGTGACGTATAAAACGGACACGTGGCTTGAAAGGGTGCTTCTAGCCGTTTTGGCGTCTCTTCGTTTTGTGCGTTTTAGCAGACATACATTACTCCTCATAAATGCCATGTCTCTTCACTTGATTGCAGTTAAAAATTTAAATAGAGAATGATTTTTCTTCAATCTTCATTCCTTTTGTATCTTTCTGTTCTTTCTTCAAAACCTTAACATTCACGAAAAATGTCAACCTCTTCCTCCGACGGCTCAAACTCCCCGCAGCACTCCTTAGGCTCTTTTGGGAGTGCTTCTTTTGATTGTACTCCTTCATCACCACTGAGAGCCCCTTGCAAAATATATTTGATGACAACTCAATGATACTTTCTTGATTACCTCAAAATTATCTTATATTGCATTTTGTCTTAGCATTAATTATTGACTTTATTTAAGACAAAAAGAGAGAGGAAATGTTAACGAATGCCCTAAGAGCATTGATTTATGAGCTATTTTCAGAAATATTTAATGGGAAAATGATAAAGCAATTAATTTTGTTGATTGCTTTTTATATTTCCATAATAACTATGTCAAAACTTTCCTAATATAGTTTATTAACAATTGCCCTAAGGCACTCGTTAACATAACCCTAAAAAAAATAAATCATATTAGACTTCTTTTTAGCATTGTTTGTCGAGAAATGTTACGTCTAAAAATATTTTTACAATAACATGCCATTTAGGATTTATTGTGAAAGCGTTGTGAACATAACATTTCACTTGTTGGTCATTGATGATGCAAAAAATCAGTAGTTGAGCTCCTCGTCATAGCGGATGGATGAAGTTGTGATTGGGGTCATCTTCTGTTGGAGGAAAAACCTGCAAAATGAACTGGGTGGAAGAGTAACACGCCGGTGTGGCGTTAGCTAAACCGCCTCCGTTGCTTAAGTCAGTAAGGGAGAAAGATTTTAGAGAGAAACAGACTGGAGAGTGATTTCGTAGAGTTTTTTTGTGTGTGTCTTTAACTTCTGTTACCTTCTCCTTTATAGTTGAGTGCCAAATCAATGGGCAATGAATTGCTGTATTTATGTTCAACGGCTAGTGCGTTACGAAATCTTTGTCTGAAGTTCACAGCTCATTCTGTGACCGTTGCTCCATTTGTTACATGTTGTCATCAATGAGTGTAATAAATGCCTGACATTGTCTCTTGGTTAATGATGATATCATTTTAACGACGATCGTAAATTTCTGACTCATTAGTCACTATAAATGCTTTCATTTCCTTTTGGCGTCAAACTTCAAAGCATTCAAAATTTCCAATGTTTATCCGTTGATTCAACCATGGTTTTAAAAACCATTACGGTTAGAGAACCAATTTTGGTCCTAGTTCCCGATTTTTGATCGGTTTTAGGTGTTTTTACCGGACCAAATTGGTGTCTAGTTCTTGATTGAACCGATCGATCCGGTCCAATTTTTAAAACTATGGATTCAACAATAGTTCAAACTTATTTGAAATTTTGAATATCTCCGTTCGGAGATAGTAATTTATTCTAGAGTAGTGTTTATTATTCACAAACTTTTTTACACATACACAAAAACTATTAAAAATGTGATTTGAGTGCAACAAATTTAACCCATTTTATGTATGAGGAAAACATTCTTTTGAGAAAAATAAAAGAAAATATTTTACTTTTGCTGGCTGTAGTATATACACAAATCAACCTTCGACAAATGACCAATAACTATGATGGACATCAAAATCAAATAACTGAGAACTTGAACTAGAATTGCCTTAGAATTAAGAATCAAAGCTAGAATTATAGAGAGACTAGAGAAACAGAATTTCTGTCCAGGTCTGAAACTAGGTTAAAGTTACATTAAAATAAAACTGATTCTTCTCTTACGTACAAGCCTATTTATAATCTTCAACTACTAAAAAATAAACTAGCTAATAGTTATAGTTAGGCTACCTGTCAACACATAAGTCAAAGCTGAAATTAAAGAGGATACACGATTGAACTAAGAAGTCAAAATAAATGGCTGCCTGCTTGCCCTAAGAGGTTAGAAAGAGTAGTTGGCTATTTGGCTTGTAGAGGATGGCTGGCTGTCAATACTTAGAGTACGGGGGGTTGGTTGGCCACCCTAAGGGTAGAGAGTGACTACATCAAAATGTTGCAATAATACAAGTAAATAAATAAGGGATGAACTTGAACGCATTCACATAAGATACTCAAAAGTCAAAACCAAAGATTTCTAGTTGTTTATAGGATGTTCCTCCCAAAAAAAAAAAAAAAAAAAAAAACAGTTTCTAGGAGGAGAAAAAAAAAGGCAAAATTAATTAATTATTCTCATTCAGACTGAATCGTACGATCGAATGCACTACATATTCTAATAATTGATGGGACTATGAGAATTATTGACGATAAGAGCCGTAATTTTTGCAATAATAATTTACTTATATCTCTTATATTAAACACAATACACCCAATTGGTAATGAGATTTTCACATTAGAAAAAATGGTAATGAGATTTTATTATTTTAATCTACTACTCCAATAATTGTATTCAGCAATCAACATTAGAATTAAGAATCAAAGCTGGAATTACAGAGAGAATGGAGAAATAGAAATTTTGCCTAGGTCTGAAACTATAATCTTTAACTACTATGAAATAAACTAGCTAAAATTTATAGCTTGGCAGGCTGTCAACACATAAGTCAAAGTTGAAATTAAAGAGGATATATGTTTGATTTATGAAGTTAAAATAAATGGCTGCCCGCCTGCCCTAAGAGGTTAGAAAGAGTAACTGGCTATTTGGCTTGTAGAGGATGCTTGGCTGTCAGTTCTTAGAGTACCGGGGGGGGGGGGGGGGGGGGGTTGGTTGGCCACCCTAAGGGTAGAGAGTGACTACATCAAAATTTTGCAATAATACAAGTAAATAAATAAGGGATGAACTAGAACGCATTCACATCACATACTCAAAAGTCAAAAAAAAAAGATTTCTAGTTGTTTCTAGGATGTTCCTACAACAACAACAACAACAACAAAAAACTGTTTCTAGGATGAAAAAAAAAAAGGCAAAATTAATTAATTATTCTCATTCAGATTGAATTGTAGGATCGAATGCACTACATATTCTAATAATTGGTGGGACTATGAGAATTATTGACGATAAGAGCCGTAATTTTTGCAATAATAATTTACTTATATATCTTACATTAAACAGAATACACCCAATTGGTAATGAGATTTTCACATTAAAAAAAATGGTAATGAGATTTTATTATTTTAATCTACAACTCCTATAATTGTATTTAGCAATCAACATTAGAATTAAGAATCAAAGCTGGAATTATAGAGAGACTGGAGAAATAGAATTTTTGCCTAGGTCTGAAACTATAATCTTTAACTACTATGAAATAAACTAACTAAAGTTTATAGTTAGGCTGGCTGTCAACACATAAGTCAAAGATGAAATTAAAGATGATATATGTTTGATTTAAGAAGTTAAAATAAATGGTTGCCTGCCTGCCCTAAGAGGTTAGAAAGAGTAGCTGGCTATTTGGCTTGTGGAGGATGCTTGGCTGTCAGTTCTTAGAGTATTGGGGGGGGGGGGGGGTGGTTGGTTGGCCACCCTAAGGATAGAGAGTGACTACATCAAAATGTTGCAATAATACAAGTAAATAAATAAGGGATGAACTTGAATGCATTCACATCACATACTCAAAAGTCAAAACCAAAGATTTCTAGTTGTCTCTAGGATGTTCCTCCCAAAAAAAAAAAAAAAAAAAACTGTTTCTAGGAGGAAAAAAAAAGGCAAAATTAATTAATTATTCTCATTCAGATTGGATCGTAGGATCGAATGCACTACATATTCTAATAATTGGTGGGACTATGAGAATTATTGACGAAAAGAGCCGTAATTTTTGCAATAATAATTTACTTATATCTCTTATATTAAACACAATACACCCAATTGGTAATGAGATTTTCACATTAAAAAAAATGGTAATGAGATTTTGTTATTTTAATCTACTACTCTTATAATTGTATTCAGCAATCATCATTAGAATTAAGAATCAAAGCTGGAATTACAGAGAGACTAGAGAAATAGAATTTTTGCCCAGGTCTGAAACTATAATCTTTAACTACTATGAAATGAACTAGCTAAAATTTATAGTTAGGCTGGCTGTCAACACATAAGTCAAAGTTGAAATTAGAGAGGATATATGTTTGATCTAAGAAGTTAAAATAAATGGCTGCCTGCCTGCCCTAATAAGTTAGAAAGAGTAGCTGGCTATTTGGCTGGTAGAGGATGCTTGGCTGTCAGTCCTTAGAGTACGGGGGGGTTGGTTGGCTGTCAGTCCTAAGGGTAGAGAGTGACTACATCAAAATGTTGCAATAATACAAGTAAATAAATAAGGGATAAACTTGAACGCATTCACGTCACATACTCAAAAGTCAAAACCAAAAATTTCTAGTTGTTTCGAGGATGTTTCTCCCAAAAAAAAAAAAAAATACTGTTTCTAGGATGAAAAAAAAAGGCAAAATTAATTAATTATTCTCATTCAGATTGAATCGTAGGATCGAATGCACTACATATTCTAATAATTGGTGGGACTATGAGAATTATTGACGATAAGAGCTGTAATTTTTGCATAAATAATTTATTTATATCTCTTATATTAAACACAATACACCCAATTGGTAATGAGATTTTCACATTAAAAAAAATGGTAATGAGATTTTATTATTTTAATCTACTACTCCTATAATTGTATTCAGCAATCAACATTAGAATTAAGAATGAAAGCTGGAATTACAAAGAGACTGGAGAAATAGAATTTTTGCCCAGGTCTGAAACTATAATCTTTAACTACTATGAAATAAATTGGCTAAAATTTATCATTAGGTTGGCTGTCAACACATAAGTCAAAGCTGAAATTAGAGAGGATATATGTTTGATCTAAAAAGTTAAAATAAATGGCTGCTTACCTGCCCCATAAGGTTAGTGATAGGCCAAAAACGTATTGACCCGTTGTGATAAATTATTTGATTAATTAGCCATGTTTATTAATTAATTAAATTGACATGCAAACGCGTGGTAGCCCAAACAAATCACCAATTAAACTAGGTATGCAGTGAAAAATAAATTGACATGGTGATTTGTTTACGAATGGGGAAAACCTACACGGTAAAAATCCCACCAAGTGATTTTAAGGTCACTACTCCCGAGAATCCACTATTATCACAACAAGCGGTTACAAGTAAAGAAATCTCAATACTTTATACCAACCTACAGTTGAACCCTTACCCCAATACCCAATTTGACTTGTTCTGTAGTGACAATCTTCCTTGTAATGCACGGCTTCCAATACGTGACTAACCAATTGCGCGGATCTCAGTACGCAACTTCAATCACCAACTAGAGAAGGTTGTTGGCTGCAAAGTTCTTCAGTTCATCACACGATGAAGATCGAGAAGCTCATTGGTTACAAAACCCTAGGGTGCACAAACACAGTAGCTTCTTTACAAGAAAGATGAACTAGGACAAATTCTGTCTCCGGTCACAATTTGCTTGAACAAACTTTGCTCAACATTTGTGCAACTTGTGTCACCTTTGACGGCCCTTAAAATAATCATTTTATATGTCTAGGGTTGTGAGAAAAGAAAGCCCAAACATACAATCACGGATTGATTGAAAAACAGATCAGAAATTCTGAATTTCATAAACCTCGACAGATGTCCTATCTATCGAGCTGCTGTCAAGCCACGGGTTAGAATAGCTCTACATGTCTCAATAGATTGCTTGCTGTCGAGCTAGCTGTCAAGATTTAATGAACAATACTTTTCACACTTGAATCTTGGACAGACTTGCATGTCTTCAACACTTGAACTTGAAATAAGGTTTCTTGAAGTATTAAACACATCCTAGATCTACTCAATTACAGTAAAGTGCGTTTTGTCAAAGGATTAGCCAATTATATAAAATAGTGACATATGTTCCTAACAAGTGAATCACATATGTCCTAATAATCTCCCCCTTTGGCAATCTGTGACAAAATCACAACAAACAAATTAACATATGAGAGAAGTCATAAATCACTAAACTCATACTCACTTGTTGAATACAATAAAATCTATCCTAACACAAACTCTTGAAAAACTTTGCGTGAAGAGAGTTTATGGCAAGTAGACTTTGCCAACCTGTATTTCTGAAACACTTTAAACAAAACTCATCAATGCATCTTAGTGTGAAACAGAAATAATAGATTGCATACAATAAATAAGAAACAGGTGTATAAAGAAAGAAAAGAAATAACACATAGAGAGATAGGTGAAAAGAAAAACATACATCAATATAAAAAGAATATAAATACAATGTAAGTTAAAACGGTCACAAGACCAATATACAAGATATGATGTATCTGAAATAGAAAGAAAAGAAAAAAATACATCAAGTCCTCACTACATCCCTCAATGTGCACACTTTCCCCCTAACAAAAATCTCCTATACTAACCTTCCCCCTAACTATGACTACTCTCATAACCAAAACTACTCCCCATTTTTGTCACGAGTGACAAAGGGTAAGAGTGTCAAGTAGACATCTCATTAGAGTTAGAAGAGCTAGCATCTCCATCCTCATCATCATCGTCGTCGTCAGAACCATCATCATCCTCGAATGCTTCGAGAGGAGGAGAGGGAGACTCCACAAAGCCACCAAGGCGAGCCTGCCATCTAGCAATACGGCCAGCACGGGTGTTCACCTGACACAACTTATCAATGAGAGTGTCAAGGCGAGCATCCATGCGCTGAAGCTGCGCCATGATCGCGTCTAGAGTCGTACCTCCCGCTAAAATAGAGGGAGCGAAGGTGGATCGAGCTAAAGGAGTGGGAGGAGCTGTCATACCGGACTGCTTCGATCGAAACTACGCCTCGCTCCGTTTAACGGTAGCGTAGTCAATGGCACACATAACAGGGAAGTGGTCGGAAATAAGAAAGGGAACAGAAAAATGGCGTAAGATCCTCGTGATAGCTGAAGGAAAGATGCGCTTATCACAGGTCGCCGTATCCCTATAAACATCTATGATAGAAAGAATGAAATGAAAGGGAAAATCTATAATGAGATGCTCTAACAAAGAAAGCAAAAATCGAGCACGGGGCTCTGTGATAGAGTTATAATGAGAAAAAGGGTGCAAAACAAAAGTCATCACCATGTTCATGTATCTAGGACCTTTAGCAAAGGTCGAACATGGAGTAAACTAACGATCGCCCCAATCAGAGGGACGCTCACAAAAGACAGACATCAGCTTGTCTTTGGACACAGTCCTCAAACGCTCACAACCGGGGTAGTCAGGATGCTCTACCCTCGAGACATGGAGCACCTCGGATACAATATTCGGAGTGACAACTATGTGTGTACCTCGAACGCGAGTAACAAAGAGAGGTACAGAATAATCTAGTCCATGCATGTTGGAGTAGAACTCCTGGATCAGCATAGGTGGACAGGTGACCGGGATGTCACATAGTGACTCCCAACCCCAACTGCGAATGACAATGGGTAGGTCAGTGTCGGAGAAGTCCGACAAGATGACTCGGCGTTCCGAATGAATGCCTCGTTTATAGAAGTTCTCCGAGAAGTCCGTTCGGGCATCCTTATCACGGAACCGAACAGAAGAGGGGGTGGGATCAGAAGACGAAGATGCCCCGGAACGAAGAGGGTTCCGGGACAGAGCAAACTTACGTTTCGATGCCATTGACGTACTAACGTAAACTAAAGAGTAAGGGGGAAGAAAGAAACACTCAGAAAAGTCCCAAAAACAGTTCAAATATATAACAATATATTGAATGTAAAGGACGCATGCATGAAAATGCATAAGCATGTGATATGCAATAGTAATTGCATCATGGGCTCAGCCCAATCGAAACCTACCAGCACACAAGCAATTTAACATATATAACACACATCTAAATGCATGAAAATATAGTTATAATGCACATGGGATGCAGTGCATGAAGAATTTAAAGCATTTTCGTAAAAACCAACCCAAAAATTTCACAATAACTTCATCAAATTTGAAAAACCCCAAAAAATTTTCAAACACCCAAAGACTTAGGTTAAAAACATGAAATGCATGAATATGAGAGATTTAGACACTTACCAAGTGAAGAAGAACTTGATTAAGGCCGAAAATCTCTTAGGAATGAAGTTTAGAGTGAGAGAGAGAAGTTTGGGAGGTGAAAGGTCACGGACAGATCGAGAGAGATTGAGAAAATGAAGATCGGATCGTGCTGAAACCTATATATAGGTGTTCAGTAATTCTCGACAGATAGAGGTGTCGAGAGGTGTCGAGCTTTAAAAGCTTCGATAGATGCAGCTATCGAGAGGTGTCTAGAGGTGTCCACATCAAAACAAGCTCAATGGATCGAGGAGGTATCGAGGAGCTATCGAGGGGACAGGAACTTTCTCGATCGATCCACCTAGCTATCGAGAGGTGTCGAGATTGCGATAAAAATCAACTGAAGAGCTTGATAGATAAGCCAGGTATCAAGAGGTGTCAAGGAGCTGTCGAGATTGCTTAAAAACAGTTTTTCAAGAAGAGAAAAACACAGATATGAATGCAATCAAACATGCAACTCAACCAATGATCCAAACAGCATTTTGAACTCTTAAAATCATCTCTCAACCATAAAAAAATTAAGCATATAGATCCCAAAAACACACACACACACACTAAACAAGTCTAACCAAATTTATATTTCAAAAACAAGTTAAGACAGTTTAGTGAGCATACATTAATACATGTAAACCTTGTGATGGCCAAATCATATTGTACCTGCACATGTATCAAGAGTAGCAAAGAATATTGCGTGTTGTGTGTGAAAAACATTGCAAGATTGCATAAGTGCATACATGTTGTGACGATTTGAGATATGAAAAAATTACTTTAACTCACACACAATCATAACTATTTGATGGGGACTATCACTTTCGAGGTACATCCTATAACTCCCACATCTCCTAGAATACACGCTTGCAATCATATATAAAGCATTTTGATCTTTTTGCTTTTATTTTCTTTGCATATTTTTCTTTTTAAGCAAATCATGCATGGGTATATAAGAGAAAGAAAAGAAATACCTAATGATGTTAAGCATTTGACATTCCAATTTTGCTATGCCGAAGCACACAAATGTCATTTCATGATTGGCAGGCAACAGTGGTGAGATGGTTATTTATGCATTTCTCTTAAGATTTTCTAGTCCTTTCCGTCAAAAAGAGTGATACGAGTGTTAAGTATAAGAGATTACTTAATCTTACTCATCACAAACACGAGCCACAAAGCTCACTTGCTTAGTTGTGCATAGAGGTGCTCATCTAAGCTACAAGAGATAAAAAGTTTAGAAAACTTTGTTTCAATGGCCATCCAAGGTACACAAGTACCAATGTACACAAACACACACTGTTTTTGTATTTTTCTGATTTTTCAATTTTTTTTAATTTTTATATCAAAAACAAAATAAACAAAACTAAAAATAAACAAAAACATGCTAAACAAAGCAAAGCATAAAAACTAGAATGACTCAAAACTTGAAAGCAAAACACACAAGTAATGCAAACAAAAACAAGAAAGGGAGAGAGAGAGAAAGTGACAGAATCACTTGGAGCCCTTTTCCTTCCACACCTTGGAAGAACCTTTCCGTCTAGCAAATCCTTGATCCGGCGGTGAGGGAGAAGAATTGAAACCGTTCAAGTTCGAAAGGAACATGAGGGCTTTGAGAAGATCTCCAAGAGGAGCAAAAGAGGATGGAAACTGATTCTGGTTTCCCGATGCAATCATGTCGTTGCTTTGTTGAGTGGCTAACCACTTATAGCAATTAGGTCGAGTATGACCGGCTGCTCCACAGTGATGACAAAGATGCTGCTTCTGTTAGTCTTCTTAGCCTTAGGGTTTTTAGCTTCTTTCTTATCTTGCTTAGGGGGTGCTCCTAAGATAGATTTACCATTGTCTATGTTCTCACTAGCTAAATCAGTTTTGACATTAGTGTTCTCAATTTCAACATTATTACTAGGAGGAACAAAAACAGTAGTACTAGTAGAAGCAATATTAGAAGGAGAGAAATCATACCCTAAACCGGTTCGATCGAAAGCAGATTTCTGAAGACTGAGCATTTCATCGAGCTTAGCACTTGAAGTCCTTTCCAGCTGAGCTCTGACTTGGAACAGTTCTGCCTCAAGCTTCTTGATCTTCTCAGCCAAGAAGTTATTCTCAAACCTTAGTGCTCAAATAATTTGATTAGCTTCATCAAACTTTGTGGAAAGCTCTTCACGCTCAAGCTCCACATCACTAATCTTCTTCGTGGTCAACCTATATAATTTCTCTTGCTTTTCTGAGAGCTTGTATAACTTTGCATAGGCTGTATGGATGTTATCTTGTTCATCCATCTTCTCAAACTTGGACTCCACCAATTCTTCTTCTTCATTCACATCTTCAACAATCCCCTCAGTAGGATTGACAGTGGCAGTGAAGGCATTCAGGATTCCGTCATCCTCATTGTCGGAATCATCTTCAGGCTCGGTGTCGCTCAATGTAGCAGCAAGTGCCTTGCTCTTCCCAATGGCCTTGAGATATGTAGGGCACTCTTGTTTCATGTGACCGAAGCCTTGACACCCAAAGCACTTTGGTCCTAAAGGAACAGTGTACTGACTGCCATCCCTAGCATCCTTCTTCCCTTTGTCTTGGCTCTTGGACTGAGAAGAACTGGATTGCCTACGGTCCTTGTCGAAGCCCTTCTCATTCGCATTCTTCATGAACTTTTTGAATTGCCTTGTAATGTAGGACTTCATCTTAAAATCGTCATCATATGAAGACTCATCAATATCACTATTCTTGGCCTTCAATGCCATGCTTTTGCCCTTACTCGACTTACCAATTCTTGTTAAACCTAACTCATAGGTTTGCAAATTACCAACCAGCTCTATCAAAGGAATCTTGTCAATGTCCTTTGATTCCTCGATCGCGGTGATCTTGGCATGGATCTCTCAGGTAGAGAACTGAGCACCTTTCTCATAATTTTGGGTTCAGGAATGGTTTCCCCAAGATTAAAAGCTGAGTTTACTATGTCCTTGAGCTTGGCATATAACTCATCGAATGACTCATCCTCCTCCATTTTGATCTCTTCGAAGCTAGTAGTGAGCCTTTGAAGCTTCGAGTCCTTGACAGCCTTTGTTCCTTCATAGGTTGTCTGGAGAATGGTCCATACTTCCTTCGCAGTTTTAATGGAGAATATCTTCTTGAACTCCTTATTGGTGACCGCATTGAATAAAGCATTCAATGCGCTGCTGTTGAAATTTGCCGCCTTGATCTTAGCATCATCCCAATCGGCCGGCGCTTCCTTTGGCTTGGTCCAGCCTATATCCACAACTTGCCATACCTTCTCATCTAGAGACTGCAAGAAAGCTCTCATGCGTACTTTCCAGTATGCATAGTTAGTACCATCAAACAAAGGAGGTATAATAAGAGATTGTCCTCTATCCATGACAAACAGGGGTCAATGGATCACACACAACGATTAGCCCTAATCAGAGTGTGCCTACTCTGATACCACTTGATAGGCCAAAAACGTATTGACCCATTGTGATAAATTAATTGATTAATTAGCCAAGTTTATTAATTAATCAAATTAACATGCAAACGCGTGGTAGCACAAACAAATCACCAATTAAACTAAGTATGCAGTGGAAAATAAATTAACACGGTGATTTGTTTACGAATGGGGAAAACCTACATGGCAAAAACCCCACTGGGTGATTTTAAGGTCACCACTCCCAATAATCCACTATTATCACAACAAGCGGTTACAAGTAAAGGAATCCTAGTACCTTATACCAACCTACAGTTGAACCCTTACCCCAATACCCAATTGGACTTGTTCTGTAGTGACAATCTCTCCTTGTAATGCACGGCTCCTAGTACGTGACTAACCAATTGCGTGGATCCCAGTACGCGACTTCAATCACCAACTAGAGAAGGTTGTTGGCTGCAAAGTTCTTCAGTTCATCACACGATGAAGATCGAGAAGCTCCTTGGTTACAAAACCCTACAGTGCACAAACACAACAACTTCTTCACAAAAAGATGAACTAGGGAAAATTCTGTCTTCGGTCACAATTTGCTTGAACAAACTTTGCTCAACACTTGTGCAACTTGTGTCACCTTTGACAGCCCTTAAAATAATCCTTTTATATGTCTAGGGTTGTGAGAAAAGAAAGCCCAAACATACAATCACGGATTGAATGAAAAACAGATTAGAAATTCTGAGTTTCATAAATCTCGACAAATGCCCTATCTATCGAGCTGCTATCGAGCCACGAGCTAGAACAGCTCTACAGGTCTCGATAGATTGCTAGCTGTTGAGCTAGCTGTCGAGATTTAATGAACAACACTTTTCACACTTGAATCTCGGACAGACTTGCATGTCTTCAACACTTGAACTTGAAACAAGGTTTCTTGAAGTATTAAACATATCCTAGACCTACCCAATTACAGTTAGGGGTGTGTCGGTTCGGTTTCGGTCGGTTTTCTAAGTGTTGCCAACCGAAACCGAAATTTTCGGTTTGTGAAATTCTCAACCGAAACCGATAGAAATAATTGGAAATCAATTGGTTTCGGTTGGATTTCGGTTTCGGTTGGTTTTGGTCGGTTTTTTCGGTTTCCTTATCATTTATTTTCTAAGAAAGCAAACAAAGAAAAAAAAATTAACAAACCCAGAAAATATTAACAAACCCAGAAACCCATAAAATATTAACAAAGCCAAAAAAAATAAACAAACCCAGAAAATCCCTTTGCTTTCCCACGTTTTCTCACCACCCAAACACCAACAAACACCAAGCACCAAGCAAAGTAGTAAACACCAAACCAAAGAAAAAAAAAAAAAAAAAAAAAAGACAGAGAATGGCGAAGAAGTGTACCGGCGAAGCCAAACTCACAACCACCTTGAGACCCAGAAATCACGAAGAACAAAACCCAAACCATGATGAACAAAACCCAAACACCCAGAAACCTTGAAACCCAAACAGAAACCCACAAAGAACAAAACCCAAACCACGAAGGCAGAAAAATCAAACTAGAGAGGCGGCGACAGCGAAGGAGGCGGCGGCGATTGAACCCAGGTGGCAAAGACTCTAAGCGACGGAGACAACGGGGTTTGTTGATGTTTTCTCTCTGGATCTTTGGGTGGGTTTCTTGATTCTTGTTCTTGATTCTCTCTGAATCTTGTTCTTGGTGTGGGTTTTTCATTTCTTGCTTCTTGATGTTCTCTCTTGATGTTGCCAATGGAAGTGAGAGAGAACAAAACCCAAACGTGAGAGCCAAATGCTGAAAATAGGATTAATAAGATTATAAAGCAAACCCCAAAATGACGTAGTTTTGGGAATAAGGAGAGGAAAAATAAAAAGGCTATTACTAAGGGTCGAACCTGGGATGACTGGAGACAAGCGCGTGTCCTTGCCGCTAGGATACCAGGTACTTTGTTAAAATATTTTGTACAAATTATTATTTAATATATTTCGGTTAGGTTCGGTGTATTAGAATTTGCCACCGAAAACCGAACCAAAATTTTCGGTTTTTTATATAATAAAACCGAAACCGAACCGAAATTTTTGCATCAGTTCGGTCGGTTTGAAGTGGTTTTTTTGATTCATCGGTTTTTTGCACACCCCTAATTACAGTAAAGTGCGTTTTGTCAAAGAATTAGCCAATTACATAAAATAGTGACATATGTTTCTAACAAGTGAATCACATATGTCCTAACAGTTAGAAAGAGTAGCTGGCTATTTGGCTTGTAGAGGATGCTTGGCTGTCAGTCCTTAGAGTACCGGGGGGGGGGGGGGGGGGGGTTGGTTGGCCACCCTAAGGGTAGAGAGTGACTACATCAAAATTTTGTAATAATACAAGTAAATAAATAAAGGATGAACTTGAATGCATTCACATCACATACTCAAAAATCAAAACCAAAGATTTCTAGTTGTTTCTAGGATGTTCCTCCAACAAAAAAAAAAAAAATTGTTTCTAGGAGGAAAAAAAAAGGCATAATTAATTAATTATTCTCATTCATATTGAATCGTAAGATCGAATGCACTACATACTCTAATAATTGGTGGGACTATGAGAATTATTAACGATAAGAGCCGTAATTTTTGCAATAATAATTTACTTATATCTCTTATATTAAACATAATACACCCAATTGGATTGAAGTGTGTGAAGGGGTCAACGTGGGGCTATAAAATGCTTTAAATTCATGAACTGCATAATGATAAAAGGGAAAGGGAAGTTATAATAGGGGGAAAATGAGCTTTTGCCCTTAATTTAAAAAAAAAAAAAAAAATCTAGCACAATGTCCCTATTTTGAAACTCGATTTTAACAAAATCGTGTTATAGGTGGAACTCTACTTTAACAAAGTCGAGTTCTATGCAAATTTTGCAACTTAATTTTTAAAAAACATTTAAGTGGAACTCGATATTAGCAATGTCGCATTTCACTTAAAACTTTACATACAACTCGATTTTGAGAATATCGAGTTTTGTATAAAACTCGATATTCTCAAAACCGAGTTTAAAAAACTGAGACATTCAGCTAAATAGTTTCAAAATAGGGACATTGTGCTAGATTTTTCAAAAAATTAGGGCAAAAGCCCATTTTCCCCATTAGAATAGTGCCAAGGCTAGTTATAAAATGGGTATGGAGTACCATGCATTAAAATCATGAAGTGCTTTCCTCACCCAAACAAAATCATGAAATGCAATCTTGTAATATGTTTTCTTTCAAATAAATTCCTCTTTACACCATGTACATGCAAATTAGATTTGAGCTTGTTTATGGAAGTGAAACAAGTTGTCCAACAGTACATTTGCATGAGAAAGCCCGAATAGATGCAAGTTTTGACATGATGCTAAACACTCAAAATAAGAAAATAGAGAAAGTGATGGTAGGACATGAAAAAGACGCACATTTAGACTAGAAAAAGAAGATGATTATCAAAATAATACAAGATGTACATAGAAAACCCTAGAAATGGGAGAAAAAAACCACGGTTTGAGCAAGAATGTAACATTCTTGCTCGGCTCAGCTCGTATTATGTATCAGAAAGATAACAATTTATAATAAAGGTACCTTTCTTTCCTACCAACTCTCCATTTTCATCTCAAAATATCTAGTTGGGTTCTTGCCCTAAAAGTTCAACTGCATGTTCCTTTTATACTCTAAGGAATATGGCTGAGTACAAGGAGAGGTGTCAAGTCATCATATTCTATCTTTTAATATCTTTTTACAGCTGTGATATTATTTGCTGACTAAGGGATAAGAGCTGTGCCAACGTGGCACTGGGACCTGTGGGTGGGTAGCATTGCTACTATGTGGGAGACAAGTCTTGGACGTTGAGAGGGACTTCAGGAGTACTGTGATTGGTACACATGTTCCCCAAGGTGACTCATGATGCACTTAACCAATAAGGGGTGTCCTTATAGTCTCTGACCTTAAAAGGCCACTATCTCCCTTTTGGTGAATAGTTGAGTACTATGTCAGGTGTAAATCTTACTTCCTTCTTAAGGCAGTCATGCCTTTATCACTGACCAAGAAAAAATCTCTTGGCTAACACCTACTCTCCCTTCCCTTATTGTTGCTCCACGTGTAAGGTCCCGATTCAACCATTCATGTATTCTCCCATGCCTTAGGGGCTTTATGTACATTAGCTCCCTGACTGTCAGTGGCGTTTAATGGCAAAGGTCTTTGGCAGTCACATTGGTTCAGGCATTAACACTTCAGTACTCATGCCTTGTGATGTTTAAAACGGACACGAGGCTTGAAAGGGTGCTCCTAGCCATTTTGGCGCCTCTTCGTTTCTTGCGTTTTGGCAGATAGACATTACTCCTCTTAAATGCCATGTCTCTTCACTTGATTGCAGTTAAAAATTTAAATAGAGAATGATTTTTCTTCAATCTTCATTCCTTTTGTATCTTTTTGTTCTTTCTTCAAAACCTTAACATTCACGAAAAATGTCAACCTCTTCCTCCGATGGCTCAAACTCCCCGTAGCACTCCTTAGGCTCTTCTGGGAGTGCTTCTTCTGATCGTACTCCTTCCCCACCACTAAGCCCCCTGCATCCTCCTCCTCATTTTCCCATTTTTCCTTTGCCTCTTCAGGTTTTCATTCCAGAGGAAGTTGCTCCCTTTGCTAGAGTGATGAGGAGGAGAAACAGAGCTTTGAAGACCTTCTGTTAAAGGCCAAATAGGATGCTGAAGATGCCACGACTATTGCATTATTGGAAGTACCGACTCGCTGTAGGAGAAGACAAAGGTTGGGTCGCTTAAGTTCAGAGTCTAGCGCTTTAGGGCTCTCTGACTCCCAAAAGGTAGACTCCTCTGATAGCTTTTCTAAGGGCTTTTCTGATGACTTTGACTCGGGGGATGATGATGATGATGATGAAGAGGAGATGGAGTACTTGGCTTCAGACTATCCCCAGGAAGACTCTGGGAATGATACAGATGCCTATGCGCCAAGGTCTCCTTGAAGTGCTCGCCGTTGAACCTATGTTGTTTTTTTCTTTTTTTTCTTTTTTTCTTTTTTTAGGTTTATTTTGTTTAGCCAAAATTTTGGCTTAAGTTGTAAAAACTTTATCTTACTTATTTTGAGCATAAATTTTTGTATTCTTTTGTAATTTAGAAAAGAGGGAGAAAATTGGTCTTTGCCCTTTTCACACAAACAAAGCAGGATTTTGCCCCCTTTCTCAAACTAATTAGGGAAATGCCCCTCTTTTGAAACTCGATTTTCTCAAAATCGAGTTTAAAAAAAAAAAAAAAATCCCAGAGCTCTATAGTGACGTTTTAAGGAGCTATAGTGGCGTTTTGGAACTCGAGCTCCACGAACTTGAGTTCCATGCAAGTTTTTGTTTTTTTGTTTTTACCTATAACTCAAGTTCATGGAGCTCGAGTTCCAAAACGCCACTATAGGCTCCTTAAAACGACACTATAGGCTCCTTAAAACGCCACTATAGGGCTTAACTCGATTTTGAGAAAATCGAGTTTTAAAAGAGGGGCATTTACCTAATTAGTTTGGAAAATGGGGCAAAATGCTGCTTTGTTTGTACGAAAAGGGCATTTGCCCATTTTGGCCTAGAAAAGAGGTGATAGGTCATAAGGGCCAAATCATGTAAATCCCTCTTTTTTGTTTTGTAAAAAACAATTTTAGACACAAAAATCTATAAAAGAAAGAAAGTTATTATTATATGTTTATTTCATCATTCCTTCACAACACATAAGAATAAACATATCAGTTAATCAAATATGAAATGCAATAAATTAAATCATACCCGTTAGTGAAGGGTTGCGCCTTTGCCCTTGGACTATAAATGCGGTTTTCTTGATTTTAGCACCATTAACTGCCATTCCTTGTTAGAAACTCAGTTTCTTCTCCCACACTGACACGTGTCAATTTTGAAAAGAAATGTCTCCCCTTTTTGAACTGATTTCTTTTGGAGGGAAAATACTAACTCATCAAAGTATAAAAGGAAAAACAAATATTTCCTTCCTTGTTTTTCTCTTTTCTCCCTTATCTTCTTCTTTGCCTTCATCAACCCAAAACCCAAAACTCTTCTCAAAAATTAAACCATGGGTGTGAAACGCAGTCTCCGATCTAGCTCTGCCAAATTTGCATAATCTTCTACCTCAAAAGGTAACAAACCCCTTCTAGGAGGAGATGAAAATCCTTCCATAAAAGAACAATGGATCATCCCTTCCTTCTTTGAAGATTACCTATTCAATAAAAGTCTTGATTGGAACTCAACTCCTTGCTTTAAAGACCCTTCTTACACATCATGCGAGGAACCTGGCGATCTCCTAACTATGGATCTGGAATTGAAGCACATTCCAAGGCTTGGCACTTGCATAGGAGATTTTGCTCCCACCATAAACGTGGTTTTCAAATCTCACACTTTAGTCTCCAAAGGTTGGAGAAGCTGGTGTCGAAGGCTATTGGCTCACCCTCCTTTCATGGATATCTTGTAGAGAGTAAAGCTCGTGGAGACCATCCTAGTATTCTCTAATTTAGAGATCAACAAGGATAGTGAAAGCTTGCTCTCTCTTTTATACTGCTGGAATTATGTTACTCACACATTCTTCACAGGGTGTCAAGAAATCTCTATATCTTTAGAAGATGTCTATGAGATATTGAGATTTCCCCTGTTCAGAGATGGTGAAGTAGTCAACATTTCTTTATCTCCTAATGAGTCCAAAGCTGTGAAGTTCCTCGAGGATGCAGTGAAGAAAACTTTGAAGAAGCCAGTTTTGAAAACGGCAAGGAAAGGGATAGCCCCCAGCAATGAAGTACCAGAGGATACTAGTGTTGGCAGAGACAAAGGCTCTAAAGCCAAATTTTGGGGGTGGATCAGATATTTTTTGAGGAAGTATGCTAATGGCGTAGATAAGGAAGCTAATGGGGACTCTCTGAAGGAAGCCATTGACTTTGTTGTCGGAGAAGGTAATTCTAGCTCCTATGAACTTGAAGCCTTTATTGCCTTCTTACTTTCCCGCTATCTGTTTGAGGGTTATCCTCACAAAAAGATCCTAAGTAAAAATTTCCCTTTAGCTGTTAAACTAGCTAGAGGACAGTCTTCCCCCCATTGCCCCATATTTTCTAGGAACTTTATATTCTCACCTAGATCATTTTACCCTTGACTTACAACATTCCTAGGATAGATTCCAAGTTGAAACTGTCGTACTTCTTGCTTTTTTACAAATATGGTTGTGGGAACACTTTAGGAATTATGTTCATGTCCCTAAAGTGTTGAGCTCTTATAAGACCAGTTTGCCATCACCCCAAGGTTTGCTACACTCTTGGCATTAGAATAAAGTAGTAGTATCTTCCAACATCTTCCTTAACAAAGTGTTAGATGACCCAACTGACTGGACAGCTAGACCTTATTCCGCTTTAAAGGGTGGACTTCCTCCACTGTTCACCTCCTTAGAAAACATCTCTATCTCTCGGTACAAAGACACCCCTTGGTCTGAAGAAGAACTTTCTTTTATTGCTTGTGCTTTTCCTTCTCATTTCTAGGCTCGTTTTCAAGATGAGTATGAAACTCAAACCTACAACTCTCATAGGTTTGCCTTCTAACTTGGTTTTAACCAAGGCATCCTAGGACATCTTGCTACCTCAACTTTGCCTGCTATGGTAGCTTATTTAGCCTTTAAAAAGGAAAATCTTGTCAAGATTTTAGTGTCAAACCCTGAGATCCCCTTCACTTCCCCTACCAAAAATGGAATACCTTCACCCAGGTTTAAATCATAGTGGTCTGACATCAAAGAACGTGTTAGGAATTTCGGGGAAGGCGGTGCCTAACGAATGGATGTTCCACCTATCTTTCAAGGAGATTTGACTTTGAAACCCCTTCCAAAAGCCAAATCCTCAAGTACCAAGAGAAAGAAGAATGCGAATACCCCTTATTGTAAGAAGCCTGAGGTACACTATTTTCTTTATAGTAATTGTCTTGTAACCTCTTCTTTATCCCTGAACTCAAGTAACTTTTCTTCTGAAATTCTAATTTTGTAAACCTCGACAGATAGAAGCTGTCGAGCATCTGTCGAGATAGCTGTCGAGCCATGGGCAGAACAGCTTCCTTAAACCTCGACACATGCTAGCTGTCGAGCTTTAGTAACTTTGCACTTTTAGCTTGTTTTCTTGGACAGACTTGAAGGCTTTAACACTTGATCTTGAAACATGGTTTCTTAAAGTATTTCAACACATCCTAGATCTACCCAAATACAAGTAAAGTGTGTTTTGTCAAAAGATTAGCCAATTACATAAAATCATGACATATGTTCTTAACATGTGAACCGCATATGTACTAACAGTTCGTACTCTTGATATAAAGCTACTTCGACGAAATGAAGCTCTGCTCTATCAAAAGGCATCTTGGTGGCCTCAATAACTACTTGTTTGTTCCTCTAGATGGCCTTCACACATTGATGATATGTGGAAGTCATTGCTTTTTACGCCCTTAGCCATGGACGGCCTAAGATGATGTGGTAAGATGTAATCCTTTCTATTACGTGCATGAAAGTACGTGACCGAATTGCCCCAACCCTAAGGTCCAAAGACACATGCCCAAGAGTATTTTGTTGTAGAGCTCCTACTCCTGCCACTTGCATTGGCTCTGTGATGATTCTTTCCCTCGGGATTCCCAAAGCATAAAAAGTTGGGAGAGGTAGAATATTAGTGGACGCACCAGTGTTTACCAACACCCTTTTGATTCGAGATGCTCCCACAAAGGCAGTGACATACAAAGGTCTATCACCGTCAACAGCTTGGTTGACTAGAACTTTATTAGAGAAAGTGACTGAATCCTTTGCTTCCTGGTATGCCACTTGCATCAAACTTCCTTCAACAGCAGCCATTTCATGGTTCCTTTCTATCACCCTGGTTAAGGCCTGAGTTTCTTCTTTTTTAGCTATTGGTCTTAGACCTATTCCTTCGAGAAAGGAATGTATTTTATCTTCCTGCTGGATTCTCGCTATCATCTCTTCATCTACAAATGATGGTGGTGATGAGCTACTATTAGCCATGTTCTTTGCTTCTTCCTCCATACGATATTCACAACCCATGAAGAAAGTCATTGCCACCTTTGGCCTACGCATTCTTGGGTCAACTCTCTTCCCAGCTTTGATAACCAAATCTCCCTTGGCTACCCTATCATGGAAGATATTTCTCAAAGCATAGCAATCCATAGTATGGTGGTCACATCTCTTGTGATACCTACAATAAAGTGGATTTCGCTTCTCCTCTTCTATAGGCTCATGCTTACATTCAGGCAATGTCACTACACCATCTTTCACCCAAGTTTTAGGATGCTATACAACTCTTCAGTGGACACGATAAAAGGAGGTGGAATACCACCTCTATCCTTCTTCTTTCCTTTGGCCATCTTCTTAGATTCTTCTGTCACAGCAACCTCCACTTTCATGTTTTCTCTCCTCCACGATTGTCTAGGAGCACTCACGATTTGTGAAGCTGATCCCTTTAAAGGCTTCCTTACAGACATGCTTGTTCTCCTTACAACCTCTACAAGTCTCGTAAAACTAGAGATCTGGAGATTCTCTAAGTAAGGCTGGTATTCGTACAACATACCCATGATACAAACATCCACACCCTCTCTTCCTCCACAGGATCATAATATAGCAGAGAGAGATCTCTAAACTTGCATATATATTCCAGTAATCCCTTAGACACCCTTTGCTTCTCTTGTTGCAGATCTGACAATGTAAGTTTTTCTTCCAAAGCAAAGAACTTTTTCATGAATTGTGTTGCTAAATCGTTCAAGCTTAGCACTGACCCTGGTGTGAGATTGGTATACCAAGTAAAAGCTCGACCTTCTAAAGATTTAGAGAACTCTCTGAGCCTTAACTCGTGATCGTGAAAGTGAGCTATCGGCGCATCCACATACTGCCTAATATGCTCTCTAGCGTTCCCTATTATGCCATCATACTTAGGGAATATAGGGGGTGTGTAGTTAGCAGGGTAAGGTTTCCCAGCTATTTCTTTAGGATAAGGAGGCCTGGTATCAACATAGACAACACTTTCCATCTTCTTGGCTTCAAACAGAATGACGTGTATATCTTCCCTAGTCAAGTAAGGAGACCCCTAAGGACCTTGAGGAGCCTAAGGTACAGCTATCTCTTGACATAAGGACTGGAACTCTACCCACATAGCAACTTGAGCATGTTGAAGGTCTTCAATGGCAGCCATTATCGTCCTGCTCTCACAATGAGCAGTTTCATCTGAAGACCTTGCGCCTTCAGAATGTATGGATATGTGATCTGTACTTGGTTCTGACCGGTGGTTCTCATCCACACCAGCCAATGTCCCAACTACCTTCTTTCTTGGAGGCATAAAGAAAGTGATTGCAAACAGAGTTGTATAACCCAATGAAAACACCCTTAAAAAGGAAAATAACCAGAGATCTCAGCAGAGTCGCCAAAAATGTACGTGAAAGTTAGATTTGAGCTTGTTTATGGAAGTGAAACAAGTTTTCTAACAATACATTTGCATGAGAAAGCTCGAATAGATGCAAGTTTTGACATGATGCTCAACACTCAAAATAAGAAAATAGAGAAAGTGATGGTAGGACATGAAAAAGATGCACATTTAAACAAAAAAAAGAAGATTATCAAAATAACACAAGATGTACGTGGAAAACCCTACCAGCTCTCCACTTTCATCTCAAAATATCTGGTTGGGTTTTTGCCCAAGAAGTTCAGCTGTATGTTCCTTCTAAGGAATATGGCTGAGTACAAGGACAGGTGTCAAGTCATCATATTCTATCTTTTAAGATCTTTTTACAGTTGTGATATTATCTGCTGACTAAGGGATAAGAGCTGCGCCAAAGTGGCACTGGGACCCGTGGGTGGGTAGTGTTGCTACTACATGGGAGACAAGTCTTGGACATTGAGAGGGACATCAGGAGTATTGTGATTGGTACACGTGTTCCCCAAGGTGACTCATGATGCACTCAGCCAATAAGGGGTGTCCTCATAGTCTCTAACCTTAAAAGGTCACTATCTCCCTTTTGGTGAGTACTTGAGTTCTATGTCAAGTGTAAATCTTACTTTCTTCCCAAAGCAGTAACGCCTTTATCACTGACCATGACAAAATCTCTTAGCCAACACCTAAGATCCCTGTTACTATAACCAAAACAAGATTGAAGCTAAAATTGAATATGATGCCTTTACTTTCATTTCATTGTTAAATTAGTTCTAAGTTTAATTTTTGTCAATTTAGTTTCTCACTTTGCAAAAATGAGTTAATATCGTCATTCATCTAAATCTGTAAGCAGATGACACTGTTTAAACATTATCTCTTTTTATTTTTATTAAAAATATATATGTTTTTTAATTCGATAGCTACAATAACAATAATAAAAGAGGAAGGAGTTAAACCTTAGACATTTCCCTTGGAAACATTAGAAAGTGCTGATTAGAATACAAGACTCTTAACATGCATAATTAATAAAATGCATGAGGTGAGTGATATAATTGGTCTTGTTTGATAGATATTTTTTGTGAAAGAAGAGAGTATTAATCTTGGAGTGTTAAATCTAATTCTCTTTTTTTCCACAAGGCACCCCATGATTAACTCATCGGCTTGGAGCCTACAGCTCATGCTGACGGGATAAGTTATAAAGGAGGCTGAAGGCCCTAAAACTGACGGACAGTGATAGGCTGAAGGATCATGGAGAACCCTTAAGGGCTGACTCCCTTATGAGGCTGACGACCCCTCCTGATTGAAGGGGTTGGGACAAACTGACAGTTTCAAAGCTGACGGGCCTGGTAAGAAACTTGACTTGGCCACCACGCATAAGCTATAAAATGATGACTTGCATTCCACGTTCAATGTAAGAGTCCTATAAGGAAAGGATTCCGTAATCTACGCTCAAAAGGATTCCTATAAGGAAAAGATTTCTACTTCAGGGCAAAGACGTCAACCCTCTACTACTATAAAAGCCACCAATACCCTCACAAATCGAGGTACGCATAATTGACCCCTCTCTAGCACTCTAGAGTTGTAACAAGTTCTAACTTGACCTTTGGAGGGTATTTGGCCGGCACCACACCGGTGCTCTCTGTTAGGTCTTCTCCTTTTTGTTGTGCAGGTGTCGTTTCGAGGGTACAAGCATTGTGCAGCTCACTGGTGATATTTTCGGCATCATCAGTTGGCGCCGTCTGTGGGAAACATGAGGATATTTTCTGAGCCATAGAAAACGCTTTCCGGACAAAAGAGTTGCATGGTGCTGACTCGCTCGATGGCAACAACGAACAACGTTCAGGGAGACAAAACTCGAGCAGCGGAGCTCGAAAGGCAGGTGCAGACCTTGGCTGCCGCCGTAGAGCGCCTTACCAAGCAGAACCACGATCTGGAGGAACAGCTACACCAGAAAAATGCAGGTCACGGCACTCAAGAGCAGGACCAAGAAGGCACCAGTGCTGATAGAAGAGAACGAGAAAGACAGGAAGGCAGTAACACTCCGAGTAGGATGGAGCGACAGAATCTGAGCATGCCATCCCTCATGGATGCAACTCAACCACACATTGCCACGGAGATACAGACAATAAAGGAGCAAATGGAGGTCTGATGAACGCCCTCAAGGGACGGGTGTCCAGCGACCTTGACGATCTGGTAAATCGCATCGACTCACCACTTACTGCAGCTGTCAATTCCTTCCCCCTACCACATAAATTTCGCATGCCGCATATAGACAGTTACGACGGAGTGAAGGACCCACTGGATCACCTGGAAACCTTCAAGACTCTAATGCACTTTCAAGGGGTAGCGGACGAAATCATGTGTAGGGCCTTCCCTACAACGCTGAAGGGCCCGGCAAGGGTATGGTTCAGCCGACTGACGCCGAACTCCATCAACACTTTCAAGGAGCTAAGCGCTCAGTTCACTACACACTTTATTGGGGGACACAGGTACAAGAAGTCCACGGCATGCTTGATGAGCATCAAGCAACGAGAGGACGAGACGCTAAGATCCTACATAACACGCTTCAATACGGAAGCGCTATCGATCGACGAGGCTGACGACAAAATACTTGTAGCAACCTTCACAAATGGGTTGCGAAAGGGTAAGTTTTTGTTTTCACTATACAAAAACGACCCCAAGACAATGTCGAAAGTACTCTACAAGGCCACCAAGTACATGAATGCTGAAAACGCGTTGCAGGCCCAGGAAGAAAAGCCAAGAAAAAGGGAGAGGTAGGAAGAGGCACGACAAGACCAAGGGCGGAAGAAGCCGAGGACAGGAGATCGAAGAGATGAAAGGTGTTCTAAACCCCCAGGGGGAAGGTTCACAAGCTTCACCCCGCTAACCACCCCAATAGATCAGGTCCTAATGCAAATCAAGGACGAGGGGGCCCTGACCTTTCCTGGAAAGCTGAAGGGAGATCTTAGCAAATGTTCCAGAGACAGATACTGCCGCTTCCACCGAGATCATGGCCATGACACAGCCGATTGTTACGACTTAAAACAGCAAATTGAGGCCCTCATAAGACAAGGGAAATTACAGAAGTTTGTAGGCAAGGAAAGAACGGATCCACCACCTCAAGAACAGCCCCCCCGATGGGATAATGACCGTCCTAGACCTCCCATTGGCAACATAAGAATGATTGTAGGAGGAACAGCTACCAAGTCATCCAAAAAGGCTCGAAAGACATATCTCAAGATGGTCCAAAACGTCCAGCTGACGGGTTCAGTACAAAAAATGGCATGAAGAGAAAGCCCTATCATCGAGTTCTCAGAAAAGGATGTGCAACGCCTTCACCATCCGCACGACGATGAGCTTGTTGTAAGCCTACAAGTATGGGACTACAACTTGCACCATGTGTTGGTCGACAATGGCAGCTCGGCAGATATCCTGTACTACCCAGCATGCCAGCAAATGAGAATCGACAGGGAACAACTAATTCCAACGAATGCACCACTCGTCGGGTTTGGAGGAACAAGGGTGTTTCCCCTAGGCGCGATCACATTGTCTATAACAGCAGGCGACTATCCTCAATAGATCACGAAGGATGTGACGTTCCTCGTGGTTGACTGTTCGTCCACCTACAATGCTATCTTAGGGCGACCCACCCTCAATTCATGGAAGGCGGCGACCTTGACTTATCATTTAATGATCAAGTTCCCCACCGAATACGGAGTGGGAGAAACAGTGGAAATCAGATGGCCACACGCGAATGCTACGTGGCTATGATGGAAATGGATGATCACCTCTAGGCCATGAGCATAGAAGAACATCGGAGTGCAACGGAGCTCGTCGAGAAGCTTAAAGAAATACCCTTTAACGATTCCAAACTTGACCAAACAACAAAGATTGGGACCCTTGCAAGTCCCATGGTCTGGTGAGCACTTACAGCCTTCCTCAAAAAGAATCGGGACATATTCGCTTGGAGTCACGAGGACATGCCGGGAATAGACCCTTCATTCATGGTGCATAAGCTGAATGTGTCACCCTCTTTTCTACCCGTCCGGCAGAAGAAGTGGGTGTTTGCCCCAGAACGAGATTAGGCCATAGCTGAAGAAGTCCGCAAGCTACAGGAGGCGAACTTTATTAGGGAAGTTTACTACCCCGATTGGCTAGCGAACGTAGTAATGGTCAGGAAGGCTAGCGGGAAGTAGAGGATGTGCGTAGACTTCACCGACCTAAATAAAGCATGCCTAAAAGACAGCTATCCCCTCCCGAGGGTCGACACTCTAGTAGACTCTACAGCTCAACACCAGCTATTAAGTTTCATGGACGCTTTCTCCGGTTACAACCAAATCCAGATGCACGAAGCTGATCAAGAGAAAACGTCATTCGTAACCAGCCAAGGCCTCTTCTGTTACAAAGTAATGCCGTTTGGTCTAAAAAATGCGGGTGCAACGTACCAAAGGCTTATGAACAAGATGTTCGCATAGCAAATTGGGAGGAATGTCTAAGTCTACGTTGATGACATGTTGGTAAAAAGCCGAAGGGAGGAAGATCACCTGAAGGACCTCGAGGAAACATTCGACACTTTTTGCTCTTATAACGTGAAACTTAATCCAGGAAAGTGCGCCTTCGGGGTGACGGCAGGAAAATTCCTAGGATTCATGGTGTCACAGAGGGGCATCGAAGCCAACCTAGACAAAATTCAGGCTATAGTAGAGATGGCATCACCAAAAAATGTGAAGGAAGTGCAAAGCCTTAATGGCAAGATAGCAACACTAAATAGGTTTGTATCAAGGGCAACGGACAAGTGCCTGCCCTTCTTTCGCACACTGAAGAGATCTTTCGAATGGACCGCCAAGTGCCAACAAGCGTTCGAAGAATTGAAAATTTATCTCTCTTCCCCACCACTGCTGAGTCCCTCGCAGCCAGGTGAAGAACTTTTTCTCTATCTTGCTGTCTCCCCAGCCGCCGTCAGCGCCGCCTTGACTAGAGAAGAAGAAAGAGTGCAAAAGCTCGTCTATTACACCAGTCGGGCACTACGCGGAGCCGAAGAAAGATATCCGCCCATGGAAAAGCTCGCATTTGTGCTAGTTACGATAGCACGCAAACTCAAGCCATACTTTCAAGCCCACACAATGATCGTCCTAACGGACAAGCCTTTGCGATGGGCGATGAGCAACCCTAAAGCTGCTGGACGTTTGGCACTATGGGCTATAGAATTAAGCGAGTTTGACATCCAGTATCGCCCGCGAATCGCCATTAAAGGATAGGTCGTTGCAGACTTCATAGCTGAGTTTACAAATGGCAAGGACAGGGGGGCAGAAGAATCTCCTCAATGGAGCATACATGTGGACGGATCCTCCAACAAGCAGGCTGGGGGGGCCGGCGTCGTACTACAGTCACCTGAAGGAGACACGGTCGAGTGTATGGCCCGCCTTGAGTTCCCTACCATCAACAACGAGGCAGAGTATGAAGCTCTGATAGTAAGGCTTGACCTCGCCAAAGCTGCAGGAGCCAAAAGAGTAGTCATTTACTGTGACTCCCAAGTCGTGGTCAACTAGATAAATAGGGAATATGAGTGTAAAGGCAAGAGAATGAAGATGTATCTGGACCAAGCCAGGAGAAGGGTAAACGAATTGAAGGCCAAAATTATACAAATCCCTCGGGGAGAAAATGAGCAAGCTGATCGCCTAGCCAAAGCCGTTTCGGCCGAACATATGGCCACCTTTGGTAAGGTACTCTCCTTCATTCAACTCTCCCCACTTATAAATTCGGTGGATATACAGGAGCTTGGTCCCGAAAGCAACTGGATTGTGCCGTTGGTTTCTTACTTAAAGAACGGCATATTGCCAGACGAAAAGGAAGCTGCATGAAAATTGAAGGTCCAAGCAGCAAAGTTCGTTCTGATAAAAGATGTCTTGTACAAAAGGGGTTTCTCCCGCCCCTACCTATGATGCTTAGGTCCTAAAGAAGCAGACTACGTCATGAGAAAGGTGCACGAGGGAATCTGCGAAAACCACTCAGGGTTGAGGTCACTAGTACACAAGCTAGTGCGAATGGGGTACTTTTGGCCAACCATGCAGAAGGATGCCGAGGCTTACGTAAAAGGTTGCGACAAGTGCCAAAAGTTCAGCAATGTCATCAGACAACCACCCGAAGAACTCACCCCGATGACAGGGCCATGGCCGTTCGCTCAATGGGGACTGGACATCATGGGGCCGTTCTCTACGGCAATACTATAACTGAAGTTCCTAGTAGTGTGCATTGACTACTTTACGAAGTGGGTGGAAGCTGAAGCCTTGGCCACCATTACGGAAAAGAACGTATAGAACTTCGTCTAGCGATGTATCATATGCAAATTTGGTATCCCTAAAGCCCTAGTCTCGGAAAACGGGAAGCAATTCCACAATGACTCCTTCCAAGACTTCTGCTCACAATTGGGAATACGGAACCACTACTCCTCCCCCGCCCACCCTCAAGCCAACAGACAGGTCGAAGTCACGAACCAATCCTTGCTAAAGATTATCAAGACTCGGCTCGAGGGGGCAAAAGGTATATGGGTTGAAGAGTTGCCAAGCATACTTTGGGCCTACAGGACTACGACAAGGACGCCAACAGGAAAGACACCATTCCGACTAACATACGGGAGCGAAGCAGTCATCCTAGCCGAAGTAGGCCTCACGAGCTACAGGGTGCATAACCATGACGAAAGGAAAAACGACAAGGCCATATGACTACAGCTCGATCTGGTGGACGAAGTCAGGACAGTAGCAGAACAAAGGCTTACACAATACCAGGACCGCATAGCCAAGCACTACAACTCCCGGGTCAAATACAGAGACTTCCAGGTTGGTGACCTCGTTCTAAGGAAAGTCATGGGCACAGCAAGAGACCCAACCCAAGGAAAACTCGGCCCGAATTGGGAAGGACCCTACCGAGTCACGGCGTGGCAGAGGAAGGGCACCTACCATCTGGAGACACTCGACGGACGGAAGTTACCACATCCCTGGAATGCCAAACACTTGCGAAAATACTACCAGTAGAGATGACAACGTGAAGGACAACACTCCCCTTTTTTATTTTTAGTCTACCGCGGCAAATTTCAGTTATACTTCTCAGATTTATTATTTTACTTTAAGTACTCGCTACAATAAGCCCAAGGGGCAGGTTTTTACTTTGGTTTTTTGCTACAATAAGCCCAAAAGGGCAAGTTTTGTTTTTTAGGCTACTTTTTATAAATGCATGGTAATAAGAGGAGTTTATTCAGAGCTACTGAAATTTCTGTTTACGAATCCACAAAGTGGACGAATCTATAAGGCTGACGGTCTAACTAAAGACTAACAAATCCACAAAGTGGCCGAACCTATAAGGCTGACGGTCTAATAAAAGACTGACGAATTAGCCAAGTCCACAAAGTGGACGAACCTATAAGGCTGACGGTCTAATAAAAGACTGATAAATTGGCCAAGTCCACAAAGTGGACGAACCTGTAAGGCTGACGGTCTAAATAAAAGACATCGGCCAAGACCACAAAGTGGACAAACCTATAAGGCTGACGGTCTAAATAAAAGATATCGGCCAGGACCACAAAATGGGCAAAGCTATTAAACTAACGGTCTAGTGAAAGACTAACAAATAGGCCAAGTCCACAGGGTGGACGAAGCTATTAAGCTGACGGTCTGGTAAAAGGCTGGCGAATTGGCCAAGTCCACAAGATGGACTAAGCTATTAAACAGATGGTCTAAATAAAAAATGGTTGAAGTCCATAGTATAGACAAAAGCTACGAAGTTGACGGTCCCACATGAGTGACCTCGTCTCAAAAAGTAATAAAAACCTGGTTAAGCCCATAAGATAGACGACCTTGTCCCGGGTAATAGAATCTCGTTAAAACTCCTACAAACAACACATTACAAGCCCACGAAAAGGACAAGCCTATTTGACCCATAAAATAGACGGAGTCAATAAAAATGACGGGTTCACCAAAGTGATCGTCTACCCGTAGGAATGGTCAAATGCTGACGGCCTTATTAAGCAGACGGTTACACTAGAAAGCTCCAAGTAAAGTCAAGACCGACGGTTTAATAAAGCTGACGACGCCACTAAACTAAACAGGTCCATAATCATGATTCCATTCTTTCAAGATCACAACCTACAACTAGACAAGCCCAACATCAGATAAAAGAACAAAAATCCCCTAGCGAGAACGTAACGGCTTTATCAAGCTGACGAAGTCATAAACACATTAGATTACAGTAAGGCTGACGACCTCAGCCTGCTAAGAAAATAAATTCAGAAAATGAAGTGCACGAGTAGCGGTACATAAATAATCAAAAGCGACGGCATTACAAACAAGTCAAAGCCCAAAAGGGCACTTAAAAAGTTGCTTAAAAAGTTACAAATGAAGGCCCAATGGGCACTTAATAAAACTGTTTGCAAAATATTTAAAAAAAAAAAAAAAAAAAAAAAGAGACATCAATTACAAAAAAAAAAAAAAAAAAAAGGCGTCATTCTACTTTTTCTGAGCAGGGGGATCTTCCCCGTTAAGCAGCTCCACAGAAGGGTTGGGGGTAGTTGTTGGAGGGTTCGCAGCTTGTTGGGCCAGGACGACGCCACTATCCTCAGCCGGAGGAGCGTCCTCAGAATCGTCACCCTTAATGTAGACGGCGTCATTAGCAGGCGTCATTGGCGGAGTGTCATCCAACGTGATCCCAGATAGATCCAAGTCTGGGAAAGCCGACGCGACCTGCTTAGGGCAGTCATCAAATCTAGCACCGTGATATCCCCCGCATGAATCGATGAAGGAATCTGACGCCTTAAACTTTTGGACCGCGTCAGCCCCAGCCATCTCCACCTGGTCATGTAGGGCCGTCAGTTCTTGTTCCAATTTCTCCTTCTGACGGTCCGCCTCTTCCGGCTTCTGCCTTACTTCTTTTAGCTCGACGTTCAGAACACGGACGGCCTCCTTATACTGCGCCTGTTGGTTCTGCATGTTAGCATTGTGCTTACTAACACGAGTGACGACCCCTTCCTTGGCCACACACCGGTCCTAGAGCGCTTTTACACGTACCAGAGCCTGAGAAGGGCACAACCGTCAGTTAAAAAAAGAAAAAACAAAGGAAAAATAAGAGAAGTTAGTTAAGGGAGACAGCTTACCCGTGTAAGGTCAAACAAGGCCGACGCCCCCAAGTCCTTCGTCCCCAGCAGGGCACAAGGATCAATGTCCGTCGGCTTTATGAACGATTCTATCTCCTCGACGGCATAATCCTTGCGTGTCAGAAGGCAATGAGGTCCCTTAAGGACGGGACCAGAAGAAGTCATCACCCCCTTCCCAGCCCCATGGGCTGACTTGGGAGGTGACTTCTCTGGGGCCTCGTCCCCAGGGGTGACTGCCACCTTCTTGGGTGGACGGACGTCCTTCCCGTCATTTTTCCTCTTCGAGGAACCCTTCGTGACGGCCTTGGGGGCTGACGAAGACACCAACTCCCCCTTGGCCCTCTTCTCTTCCTTCTGACGACAGCTGCAGCTCTTATACGTTGCCTTGCTGCCTCTATTTCTGCAAAAATGAGACACATGAGGAAAACTTAAAATGAGACACATGAGGAAAACTGACGGTGACAACTGAAAGTAACTAGACAACAGAAATAGCTACTTACGATGGTGGGAAATTTCTTCTAACTTAAGAGCTTCTGGTGACGGTTCCGAACCCCCACAATATGCGTAAAGAGCGTCAAGAGTGATTAGGTGACGACACTTTTGCTCTCCTAGAGGGATCTCGAGAACCCGACGGATGAAGTCTCTTTGCTCGTCAGTAATAAGAGGACGAACGAGGGCTGAAAAGAAGAATAAAACTGACGATGTTAAGATGCTGTAAAATAAATAAATAAAGTGTATGCAAAGATAAAGTGAAAACCGACGGGGCTAAAAGCTGTAACCTGAGTCCCTGACGAAGGCCCAGGTGTTATCAAAATAGCCATGAGGGATTGTTTCCCATTCCTCCTGACGGCACACCCAGTCCGTCCCCTTAACAAAAAAGAACCTACTTTTCCAAACTCTATTGGAGTCTGGCATCTCAGACACTAACTTTAACTCCTTCTCCCTGACGGCGAAATGGTACATCCCCTTAGAAGAAGAGAGGTGCTGGGGTCTATAGCAATAAAAGAATTCGTCTAGGGTTAGTTGACGGTGTCCTCCGCTTAGACGGCCCCATAGGATCTCAGCACTTATAAAGATTCTCCACGAATTTGGGGCAATCTGGCTAATAGACAAACCCAGAAAGTCAGCCAGCTGACGATGTAAGGCCGTCAGGGGTAGCCTGAGCCCCGCGGCAAACATGGCGTCATACATCCCAACGTCTGCGGTTCTCCCCGTGTAGCACTTTTCATTCTCCCTAGGGAGACGGATTGGGATGTGGTCTGGGATTTGGTAACGGACGCGTAACTCCTTAAAAACCTTTTCACTCATTGACGGTAAAAATTTGTTAACGGCCCATTCCTCGGGATGGATAAAGGGACGGTTGCCTCCAGGACTTCCTGAAGTTCCCTCACAGGACTCCTCGTCACCTTCATCCCCGTCACTACTACTCTCATCCTCCTCCTCAACATTACTCTCCCCCCTTTCTACTCCTTCCTGACCTTCATTACCATGACTCCCTACCTCCTCGACGGGAGATTGGGCAGACGACTTTCTCTCTGACGACTGGGAAGAGCCCCCGAACTCATCCCCTGAACCAAATACTTTGTCGTAGCCCGCTCCGTCGTGGACCGATGACTGATCACTCGACGCGTCACTTGACATCTAACTACCTACAAGTGACGGATTGGTTCTAAGCACCTAGAATGACGGTCTCACTATAAAACATTAATTAAAATAGAACATGCAAAGAAAGAAAAAAGACTTACAAGTTTTTTGAAATGAGTGACGGCTTTTCTAGAAGCGACGGAAGCAGCTCAAGTGTTGTTGAGAGGTTGACGGAATAGAGGTGACAGATCTTCTCTCCAGGAATCGTTAAAAATATAAAGGCATAAATGGAGAGGAGGTGGGTTATATATAAGGAAGAAAAGGCGCGAAAGACGAAGCGACGCCCTCGTCCAGATGCGGAGCCAACCAGGGTACGCCACGTGTCTGAGCGTTTAATGGTTGGCGGCTCGAGGAGTTACCTAGTAATTATATCCTCTCCTGACCTAGGTGTAAATTAACAAACAATGTGACTCCATAACCTGTCAGTTCAAACTAACGGAGATATGGAGCAGGGGGCAACTGATAAGGCAAAATATGCCACAAGGCACCCCATGATTAACTCGTCAGCTTGGAGCTTATAACTCATGCTGACGGGATAAGTTATAAAGGAGGCTGAAGGCCCTAAAACTGACGGATAGTGATAGGCTGAAGGTCCGCGGAGAACCCTAAAGGGCTGACTCCCATATGAAGCTGACGACCCCTCCTGACTGAAGGGAATGAGACAAACTGACGATCTTAAGGCTGACGGGTATGGTAAGAAACTTGACTTGGCCACCACACATAAGCTATAAAATGATGATTTGCATTCCACGTTCAATATAAGAGTCCTATAAGGAAAGGATTCCATAATCTACGCTCAAAAGGATTCCTATAAGGAAAAGATTTCTACTTCAAGGCAGAGAGGTCAACTCTCTACTACTATAAAAGCCCCCAATACCCTCACAAATCGAGATACGCATAATTGACTCCTCTCTAGCACTCTAGAGTTGTAACAAGTTCTAACTTGACCTTCGGAGGGTATTTGGCCGACACCACACTGGTGCTCTCTGTTAGGTCTTCTCCTTTTTGTTGTGCAGGTGTCGTTTCGAGAGTACAAGCATTGTGCAGCTCACTGGTGATATTTTCGGCATCATCATATATAATATTTTTATTTTATTTTATTTTATTTTGACTCCTCTAAAATAAAAATTTCAACATTATGATTCCTAATTTTTTTTAATCACAACTAAAATAACCTTGAATATTATCCTATTACCAATATATTGGCATTTTTAAACAAAGAAAAATGTCCAACAACAAACCAATTTGATCTAAAACCTTTAAAATAAAAATTAATGGATGAATTTGAATGTGCTTTTAATTTGTTATTTGTTGAGTGGAGACTAGGGCGTGAGATAGGCCAAGAGTGATTGAGTAAAGACAAAAGCAAATGTTAACACAACAAAAAATTTCTTAGTGTCCATTTGGGAATAACTTATCTAACTTTTTGCTGAAAGTATAAAATAAGTAAGGACTCAAATGGGACCTGCAAATAGTAGAAAAAAACAAAGTAACAAGCTAGTTTATAATCAAGACTCAAATGCACACTTAATTCAATTACAAAGAAAAATAATTGTCAAAGTTGAGTTGAGAGTAAAGACAAACTAATAGATAAAAGAATTCTGATCAATAATAATTAAAGTTCACTTAACAACAATAATAATGAATATATTTATTGTATTTAGAAACAATAAATGATTTCCAAGATTTCATCTCAATAAGAATAATTAATATGTTCATTATATTATGAAACAATATTCCAAATGAACTGATAATTTATATTTTATTCTTTTGCTAGTACGGTAGATAAATTTGTAATAAAGAAACCTCGTAAACCACAAAATTTATATTTTATCCAAGATTCATCATTTTATTGACCCCTAAGGAAAAATAAAAATCCTAGAACCGCCACTAAAAGTACTTTGTGCTAGGAGAGGTAAGAACTCACTTAAACTATATATAGTAATTAATGCTAATTAGGAACCTAACCGAAACCTTCTTGGCTATAAATAAACTTGCTTTTTGTGCTTTGTTATATCTGTACAGCACCTCTTCACATGGTTTTTACAATTGTGGAGATCCCTTTTGCTTAATAAACCATGACTATACTAGAGCTCACATCCTATGCCACCCTACTCTTTCTCTTGGCCCTGCTATTAGTCTCTATCACAAATCAAACATGGTTCAGCAATCTGCGCCTTCCACCAAGCCCACGAGCCTTACCAATCATAGGTCATCTCCACCTACTGGGTCCCTCATTCATCACTCCTTTCATGACCTATCCTCTAAATATGGTCCTTTACTATACCTTCGACTTGGTTCAGTCCCATGTATTGTAGCCTCTACTCCAGAGCTCGCAAAAGAAATTCTTAGAGCACAAGAGCTCACATTCTCTTCTCGGAAACATTCTATCGCCATTGATCTTCTTACTTACAACTCTGCTTTTGCGTTTGCACCATATGGCCCTTACTGGAAATTCATCAAAAAGTTGATCACAACTGAGCTCTTAGGGAACCGAATCCTTAACCAATTCCTTCCTATTCGAACCAAAGAATTACACCACTTTATTCGATATCTAGCTATTAAGGCTGAGGCTAGTGAGAGAGTTAATGTCACTGAGGAATTATTAAAACTTACAAACAACATTATCTCTCAAATGATGTTAGGTATTAAGTGTTCGGGAACTGACAACCAGGCTGAGGAAACTAGGAGTTTGGTCCGTGAAGTGACAAAGATTTTTGGAGAATTTAATGTCTCAGATTTTATATGGTTTTGCAGGAATTTGGATTTGCAGGGATTTAGAAAGAGAATTGAGGACATACATAGGAGGTATGATGCTTTGTTAGAGAAGATTATCTTAGATCGTGAAGAATTAAGAAAGAAAAAGGAGACACAGGAAATGACTTGTGACGGTGGAGACGATGATGTGAAGGATATTCTTGATCTTCTGCTTGATGCTATGGAGAATGAGAATTCTGAGATTACGTTAACTAGAAATCACATCAAGGCCCTGGTTTTGGTATGCATCAACTACTTTAAATTACTTGGAAACTCTTACACAATGCACACACACAAGAATACAAATCTATTCTTACATATAAGTTTACACATTCATAAAATGATATATTAACAGTATGTTTGCTCTATTAAAAAATTAGTATACTCGCGTGATGCATGCAAGGATTAATTATATAACATACATTTTTCTCAAAAAAAATTATATAACATATGTAAATTAAGGAAATTTTTTCATTAATTTATGTTAGAGATATATTAAACATATTAGTAGATGTAATAACTCAACCTCATCTTACTTTAAGTCTGTGGATAGAACTTATTTTGCTGAAACCGAAAACTGAAAACTGAAAACACTGTAGCAAAATAATTTTTAAATGTGTGAATAGTTCCATGAGACCCATTTTTAATGAAAAAGTTGCTGAAAAGTGAATTTTGTGGGTCCCATGAACAGTGCACGGGAGCCACAAACTGATGAAAATGGCTGAAAAGTCAGTGATATACGGCTACTGTTCATGAACAGTAGACGTTGTCCCCCTGTAACGCGTAGGAAAAAAAAAAAAAAAAGTCCAAAACGCAGTAAATGCAACGTAGTAGACACAACGTGGATCCAAACCCACACTTTGTATGCAAGACAAGTCTTCTATTTGTACTAGAAATTAAGATGTAGTCCTTAAGGGTTTCTTTATATTCTTATGTTATACTCCACGTCCTTATAGAATATGGGTTTTACACCACGTCCTTATAGAATTTAGGTTGTCTTGCATATGGATTAATTATATAACATATGGATGGTGTAAAATATGAGTTTTACACCACGTCCTTATAGAATTTAATCTCATATATATATATATATATATATATATAGAGAGAGAGAGAGAGAGAGAGACGATTTTGTGTTAAGTAGACGATTTTGTGTTATGAAAAAACAAAGGTTGTTGACCCGCTCACATTCATCAAGCCATTCACTATATATATCCATGGGTTCAGTTAAAGCTGTTACAGTTGAAGATAGAGCAGATTTGAGATTAAAAAATAAAAAATAAAATAAAGAAGGAAGTAGGACGAGAAGAGTGTTTATGTAAATAAAACAATCAGATCTTGTGGAGTGTTAATCAATGAGAGAAGGTGGTAGAGTGTTTATGTAAATAACAGATTTTCCCTATCTTCATTTACTACTTTCCATAGACCTTATTGGGTAATATTGTTTAATTTTGTCCCTTTCTTCCCTGAAAAAAACAAAAAAACTTTTTGCAAGCTTAGTAACAAAAATTATTTTTATTATAGAACACACTTTTGACACTCTACCACCTTCTCTCATTGATTGACACTCCACAAGATCTGATGCTTTCTTTACATAAACACTCTTCTCATCCTACTCTCTTCTTTATTTTATTTTATTTTATTTTTATCTCAAATCCGCCCTATCTTCAACTGTAACAGCTTTAACTGAACTTATGGATATATATATAGTGAATGGATTGATGAATGCGAGCGGGCCAACAACCTTGAAGATGATGGTGCGTAGGAAGCCATTAAGATGTTAATAATGTTGTTTCTCGTTGGTGAGGTTTCCATATTTCTGAATTTGATATAGGACTTCTCCATGTATAGTAAGTTTGTACTTTGTAATACTTTAGACAACAGTTTGGTAAATATATGGATCTTGTAACTTAATCAGGATGTTTGATGATAATGCCCTTATTGGGTAAAAGATTTAAAATAATAATAATAATAATAATAATAAAAGAGGAAGAGAGGGACACAGTTAAACAACACCCAATGAGGTCTATGGAAAGTAGTAAATGAGGATAGAGAAAATCTGTTATTAATTAGGCAAATAATGTGGAAAACAATAATCATTTAATGCTATTTTTTCAACTATTAGATTTATTAGAAATCTACGGTACAAAAAATGTGTAACTCTTAAGGAGTTACACTAGGTGTAATTTGAACTCATCTTTTATATATATATATATATATATATATATATAAGGTCACTAACATGTTCTAAAAACTTATATAATTTTTAGGAATTTAAAAAAAATATATCAAACCTAATTTAATTAGATTTTTTTTAGTGCTATTTTGCTTTATCCAAAAAGAGGATGAATTGTAACTATTTTAAATTGAAATAATTTAGTACTATTTGTGACTCTAAAAATCAAATAAAGAATATATTAGAATGATGACATGGGAAAGTGTAAGTTTTCAAAAGTTGATATGCCAAAATCTGAGTGTTTTCATTTTATATTTTATATAAATACACTAACAATTCACGTATAATTTATAGCTACAAATATATGTACATTTTTGTTTTTTTGTTTTTGTTTTTGTTTTTTTGTTGAAATTCAAAATAATTGGAAAGCAAATTATTTATTTATGTTGTTAATTTTATTAACTAAATTGCACAATTTTAAATGAGGGTGGACTTGGAGATGAGTGAACGCCACTTCGGCTTTAAATGAGCATAGACTTGGAGATGAATAATGGTTTGAAAACCTATTTTATTATATTGAACTTAATTAATTCCATTATTATGCAGTTTAACTCATAATCAAGAATTTTTTTAAGCATCTCGCAACTTGATCCCCATGTGCTCAACTGCTCATCAGATTTTTTGGATTTGGATCCAGAGCCCAAAGATTTTAACTACGTGTGGTTTGGTTTGGAAAAAACAAAAGGTCCTATCTCTTTAGCTTGATGACGAGGGGGGACAATACTTTTCTTATGGACTGAAAGAAAGTATATCACTCTATCCCAAATAATTGAATGGTACCCAAACTATAACAAGACCCATTTATTTAATTTTACACTGCTTATTTATTTATTCATTTATATAAAAACAAAGTATATAAATAAAAATAAGTTCATCCAATCCAAACACAGTCAACTACTTAGACTTTGTTTTAATACCGTATTCAACAATAAAATAGATTCGTATAAATTGCTATTAAATAAAAATGATGGTCCATGTTTATGCCCTGTTGGCATGTTCTTATCACAAAAATAATTTTTAGTTTTACCATCACTTTTTAGGATTTCTTCACAGCTGCTACAGATACTTCAGCAATTGCAATTGAATGGTCGCTAGCTGAGCTCATCAACCATCCAATGGTGTTGGAGAAAGCGAGGAAGGAGATTGATAGAGTTGTGGGCAATAATAGGTTGATTGAGGAATCCGATTGCCCAAATCTTCCATACATTCAAGCAATCATAAAGGAAACACTACGGCTTCATCCTCCAATACCAATGGTTTCAAGAAAATCGATAAAAGAATGCAACATCCATGGGTACTTAATCCCCAAAGACACATTATTGTTTGTAAACATTTGGTCTATTGGAAGAGATCCTAAGTATTGGGAAAATCCAATGGACTTCAAGCCCGAGCGGTTTTTACAGTCCAATAAGGGTGATGAGCTTATAGACATTAAGGGCCAAGATTTTCAACTATTACCATTTGGTACTGGGAGAAGGGGTTGCCCAGGCATTTCATTAGCCATGCAAGAATTGCCAACAATTTTGGCAGTTATGATTCAATGTTTTAATTGGAGGGTGGTTAATCCAAGTGGAGTAGAAATGAATGTGGTCGATATGGATGAACGGCCTGGGTTAACAGCTCCAAGGGCTACTGATCTTGTCTGTGTTCCAATGGCACGATTAAATGCATATAAGATACTTGATTAGTCCTTAGGTTTGGTCAAAGAGATATGCTCCACGATGGTCTTGGAAGCACTTATTTTAGGTTTTGTAACGGTATTATGCAAGATTACATTATGACTTTTTTTTTTTTTTTTGATAAGATTACATTATGACTTTGTCTATAATAATTGGCCATTTTGAACTTTTCCTCAAAGTTTCTTAATTATATGTCTTCATGTCCCAATAATCGTTTTAAGCTCACACTTTCACTATGGCTTACTATACCTTTAGATGGAAGTTCTCTTGGTAAACACTTATTTGTGATTGCTAATTTATTGGTTTAACTTGTGAGTTTAGTTTACAAACTTTCTAGGTATACAAGTAATTCTAGTGTGGATCATTGGAAAGCAATTGGAAGAGTTCTTGGTTATTTAAAGAAAACCATCATTTTAGGACTCTATTATAATAATTTTCCGCCTGTTTTGGAAGGACATTCATACGCTAGTTGGATTGCAAGTGTGAGTGATAGTAAATCCATGTCTATTTGGATATTAAGAGCACTAGCATTTGGGTTTGTAAGCTGGTTTCTATTTTACCATCTAGAAAGTTACTTTATCTATTATACCAACTCACTTTACAATACACCTTATATCTCAGTTTTTATTTTTACATCTAACCTATTAAAATAATATTAATTACACAATAAAATAATATTAAAAAACAGTCTATCTCTCCTCTCTCTAATTCCTGTCTCTTCCCTTTCCTTAAAAAAAAAAAAAAATATTGGTCTTTTCCCATCTCTCTCAGCCATCCACAGCCAAATCTGGGCAACCTAATGCATTGCCCACCACCACCACCGAGTAACCTAATCACACCACCCACCACCAAAACCACCCATTCAAACCCAAACCCAAACCTAAACTCAAACTCAAAACCCAAACTACCCACCATCACCGATCAACCTAGCGTCACCCACTGCCGAGCAACCTAGCACCACCCACCGCCAAGATTCAAACCTAAACTCAAACAAAACCCAATACCCATACTAATACTCAAAATACCCAAACAAAATCCAAAACCCTAGCCACCACCGAAACTTAAAGCCCGGAACACAAACTTAACAACTCAAGCAAAGCAACTTGCTTGGAAACCCAGCCACCACTGCAAACAAAATCCAACATTCGCTGGTCTCTTCGATAGTCCAGTTCTTAAGAAAAACTCTGATTCCTTCCTTTAGGTTTGTCTTGGTTACTTAGCAATCACAAATATCACTTCTCATAGATCAGTGTTTCTTTGCTCAATGGGTTTTGGGTTTTAGATAGAGAGAGAGGGACGAGAGAGGAGAAGGGAGAGAGGGGTCTGGGTGGGTATGGCGATGAGGGAGAGAGACTTTTGGGTGGGTATAACCGAATGGAGAGAGAGAGAGAGAGAGAGAGAGAGAGAGAGTTTACAAGAACGTAGAGACAAATGAATAAAATAATGAAAAATAAGTTTACGTCCCGTGTACAGTAGGTCTTATAAATAAGAACTGACTGTTCACAGTTGGTATAATTTTTTAGAAATACACCCCGAGATGCAAGTGTGTTTGAGCTTATGAGTTGCTAAAATAGCAATTGGGGGGTCTTTACACCCCCCAATGCTAGTGCTCTAACTCTTGGTAGAGGTGCTATTTCTTAGGCATCAAAGAAACAAACATGTATTTATCACTTCACTATGGAATCTGAGTTTATAGCCTTGGCAGCAGTAGGCAGAGAAGTGGAATGGCTAAGAAACATGTTGTCAGATATAGATCTGTGGCCACAACCAATGCTAGCCATTTCATTGTATTGTGATAGTGAAGCTACCATGGCAAATGCATACAATAAAATGTACAATGGAAAGTCTAGAAATATAAGTCTAAGACATGGGTACATTAGACAATTGATAGGAAATGGAATTATATAAGTTGTGTTTGTTAGGTCAAGTAAGAACTTGGCAGACCCTTTTGCCAAGGCATTGTATCGAGACTTGATAAGAGTAACATCCATTGGAATGAGACTAAAACCTTTTCTAATAGAATCACCAATAATGGGAACCCAACCTTGAATAGATTCAATCAAAAGAGATTTAATAGGTAATAACAAGCTATTGATTTGAGGTTAGTTGAACACTTAAATTTATGGTCTCATTTAGGATGGTGCAGACTGTAGAGTTTTAAAGGATGAGTTTTGTACTCTTAATGAAGTTCAGATACAAATAAATGTCCATATAACATGGATATAAGAAGGAACTTGACCTATGTGAGCATAAAAGTGGTGCCGCTTTTGAACAAGAGTGGGGTTTTCTCTTTTAAATGTTCACTAACCCAAGAAGTAGCACAACGTTGAAATAGTGCTAACAAGGTGTGAATTTTTGGTGATCAAAGGGCGTTTTCATGTGTTTGTATTCTCCGGCTCTAGGGAAAAGAATATTTCGGTTTAAGATTCGGCCATCTTAATTGCTTGGACTATTTGAGAATATTGCACTAAAGGGAGGTTTATGTTGAAAGACACATTCTTTTATGCATGATAAAATTTCAACCAAATGAAATATGGATATTACAATCTCATGGGGGATTATTGTATATATAGGTGTATGTGTGTGTGTGTGTAAATGGAAAGTATATCATTTGAATAAGATGATAAGTAAAAATCATGTTTAAGGATTTCGACAGGTTGAAAATCCTATTCGACAAGTCGAATCGATGGTGGAGGTTTTCTGGCCAATCTGGTTATTTTGATTCCTATTCGATTCATGTTCGACTGGTCAAAAGTCGAAGAAGAATAGTTTCTATAGAATTCCTGGCAATAGTTTTGATAATTTCAAACAGTAATGCCTTGTGAACGTGCAATAGACTGTTGTGAACGTGCAATGAACTGTTGTAACTCTCCAAAGGTATTTATTGAAGGAACACAACCTTTTGGTTATAAATAGTGATCCATATTCATTCTCACAATGTACTATCCTCATCTTCCTATAGAAATTTGTTAGGACATATGTGAATCATGTTAAGAACATATGTCATTTAGAATTGGCCTATCCTTTGATAAAACACACTTTACTTGTATTTAGGTAGATCTAGGATGGCTTAAGTTTTCAAGAAACATGTTGTTCAAGTCAAGAGTTAAAACCATGCAAATCTGTTCAAGAAATAAGTGAAGAAGTGTTGTATTTTAAAGCTCGATAGCTAGTTCAACAGATGGCATCTATCGAGGTTTAAAAGACAATTTTAGCCCGATGCCCGATAAAAGGCATCTATCGAGATTTACGAAAATCATTTTTTCAGATCTGATTTCATGCATATCCATATGTATATATTTAGGTTTTCTTTTCTCACAGCCCTAGACATATATAAAGATTATTTTAAGGGCTGTCATAAGGTCGTTGTACTTGTTGTTGCAAGCTTATTGTGACTAGAGACATATGCCATAGTTCATCTTTCTCTTGAAGAAGCTTCTGCGTTTGTACGCCGTAGGGTTTTGTAACCAAAGAGCTTCTTAGTCTTCATCGTTTGGATGAGCTGAAGAACTTTGCAACCAACATCCTTCTCAAGTTGGTTGTTAGTCACGTACTTGGATCCGTGCATTAATTGGGTAGTCACGTATTGGGAGCCGTGCATTGAAAATAAGAGATTGTCACTACAGAACAAGTCAAATTGAGCATTGGGATAAGAGTTCAACTGTAGGTTGGTATAAGGTACTGGAATTCTTTTACTTGTAACCGCTTGTTGTGATAATAGTGGATTCTCGGGAGTAGTGACCTTAAATTCACCCGGTGAAGTTTTTTCCTTGGAGGTTTTCCCCATTCATGAACAAATCACCATGTCAATTTTATTTTCCGCTGCAGTTAACTTAGTTGGTGATTTGTTTGTGCTACCACGCGTATTGCATGTTAATTAACTTAATTAATTAACTTGGCTAATTAATTGGTTAATTTATCACAATGGGTCAATACATTCTTGGCCTATCAAGTGGTATCAGAGCAGACACACTCTGATTAGGTTTTAATCTTTGCTGTGTGATCCATTGACCCCTGTTTGTCATGGATAGAGGACAGTCTCTTATTATACCTTATTTATTTGATAGCACTAACTATGCATATTGGAAAGTACGCATGAGAGCTTTCTTACATTCATTAGATGAAAAAGTGTGGCAAACTGTAGAGATAGGTTGAACCAAGCCTAAGGAAGCGCCGGATGACTCAGATAATGAGGATGATGGAATCCTAAATGCCTTCACTGCCATTGTAAATCCTACTGAGGGGATTGATAAAGAAGTGGATGAAGAAGAGGACTTGGTAGAGTCTAAGTTTAAGAAGATGGATGAACAAGATGACATCCATATAGCCTATGCAAAATTATACAAGGTCTCTGAAAAGTATGAAAAACTGTATAGGCTGGCCACCAATAAGCTCAGTGATGTGGAGCTTGAACGAGAAGAAATCTCCACAAAGTTGTTTCTCAAAATGGTTAGAAGAACCCAATATTATCAATATAAATATAATTTTTTAATTATGCAATTTAACACATAGTTGTTTCTCAAAAAAAAAAAAAAAACTCATAATTCAAATTTTTGTGCTTATCTTATAATAACATTAAATAATATTTTTGTGTTTACCATCTAGCTATAGTAAATTGCCAAAAATAATAGTTTAATGTAATTTAAGTTTTGACACTTTTGAGGTAGTGTGGTTTTTAGAGTTTTGAGTTCATTTTTTATGTGAATACTCTAACACGGCTGGCTTTTGGACTAAAAAATAGCCGAAACATTGCTATATGTGTACACAAAAAATATAAAAATTTAAAAGATTTTGATAAACTCTAAAAGATTCTATGCACTTTATTAAATTACTTTTATTTTTTTTAAGAATCACTTTATTAAATTACTTAGCACTTACGCTAAAGTTTATTTTATGAACTCCAAAAGATTCGATGAACTTTATTAAACTACTTAGTAGTTAGTACCTACTCTATAATTGGTACTTAAATTGCTAGGGCAGCTGCCGACAGTGAGTGGACTAACAGTGGTTGACTGCCATGGTGGTATCTCTTGTCAAATGTATTGGATCTAGCTGGAGCAAAAGTCATTAACTAAGGTTCTATTTAAATATCGGTTATGGTTGAAAATTAAAAATTTAAAAGATTTTGATAAACTCTAAAAGATTCTAAAAGCACTTTATTAAATTACTTTTATTTTTTTTAAGAATCACTTTATTAAATTACTTAGCACTTACGCTAAAGTTTATTTTATGAACTCCAAAAGATTCGATGAACTTTATTAAACTACTTAGTAGTTAGTACCTACTCTATAATTGGTACTTAAATTGCTAGGGCAGCTGCCGACAGTGAGTGGACTAACAGTGGTTGACTGCCATGGTGGTATCTCTTGTCAAATGTATTGGATCTAGCTGGAGCAAAAGTCATTAACTAAGGTTCTCTTTAGATATCGGTTATTGTTGAAAATTGAAAACACTGTAATAAAAGTAAAATAATTTTTAAATATGTAAATAGTACCATGAGACTTAATTTTAATGAAAATTTTGCTGAAAAGAATACTTGTGGGTCCCATGAACAGTATACGGGACCCACTGACAGAGACGCAAACACGCTGAAAATATTTTTCAGCGCAATCCAAACTAACACTAAGTCTTAGAGGTGAAATTATTTGGTCAACTAGGAGGATTGTTAAGTGGGTTTTTTTTTTATCCTTTTAACCAATAAAATACTGTTTTTTTATGCAAATGTGATATTACTTAGTGATTTTTTTTATTTTTAATTCTTTTGCTGATTAGGCATTTGACTCACATATTTGCATAAGTGACATTATTTTATTGGTTGAGATCTAATAATTTCTCGCCTGAAGGAGCCGAGGGAGTATTTCCTATTGAGTAATGTACTAGGACCACATAAAATGACACAACTTATACACAACTCGGCATGTGGGACATACTTGGATCCGACACCTTTGGGTGCACCTTTAGATCCTACGACTTGTAACACATAAAACTTTAGAATAATTTTTTTTTATTACATTCATTTCCCTTCTTCCAATGGAGTGTTAGTGATCTTGAATAGTATACAATGTGTATTATGTTCGTTTTGGTGCTCCTAGCAAAAGATCAACATGCATGGAATTTAAATTCCTCAGACGTAAAAGTGAACTCACGGAGAATTTTTTTTTTATTTTTTTACACTGTCATAGTGTCAAAGTGAGGCCAAAATTGGGTTTTACCCATTTCTCACAAACTTTCAATCAAAATGCCCCATGTCTGAAACTATTTAGGGATATGCCCTTATTTTGAAACTCGATTTTTAGAAAATCGAGTTTTAAATGTAAAACTCGATTTCATGGAACTCGAGTTCCACAAATTTTTATTTATTTATTTATTTTCAGTTCGCTATAACTTGATTGTCCAAAAATCGAGTTTTAAATTGAAACTTGATTTTTAGAAAATCGAGTTTCAAAATAGGAGCATATCCCTAAATAGTTTTAGTCTCAGACATGGAGCATTTTACTGGAAAGTTTTGGCGAAAGGGGCAAATGCCCATTTTGGCCGTCAAAGTGATAATACGGTGTCGGAGATTGGCCGTGGGGGTTGTTTCCCTCCTCAATAATTTTGATAAAAAAGAGACTAAAAACCCTAGGGCTAAGAAGGGCAATACTAAAAATTCTAAACAAAAGAAACAACATCTCTGTCATCACTATGGAACGACTGGACATACTCGGCCTAATTGATATAAGTGGTTAGCCACTCAACAGAGCAATAGTATGATCTCATCGGGAAACCAGAATCAGTTTCCATCCTCTTTTGCTCCTCTTGAAGATCTTCTCAAAGCCCTCATGTTCCTTTCGAATTTGAACGGTTTCAATTCTTCTCCCTCATCGCCGGATCAAAGGTTCGCTAAATGGAAAGGTTCTTTCAAAGTGTGGAAGGAAAAAGGCTCGAAGTGATGTTGTCACTTTTCTCTCTCTCCCTCTATTTTTTGCTTGCATTACTTGTGTGTTTTGCTTTCTAGTTTTGAGTCAGTCTTTTTTTATACTTTCCTTTGTTTAACATGTTTTTGTTTGTTTGTTTTCAGTTTTGCTTTATTTTGTTTATCATAAAAATAAAATTAAAAAATTAAAAAATTAGAAAAATACAAAAATAGCATGTATTTTGTGTACATTGGTACTTGTATATCTTGGATAGCCATTGAAACAAAGTTTTCTAAACTTTGTATCTTTTGTAACTTAGATGAGCATCTCAATGCACAACTAAGCAAGTGAGCTTTGTGGCTCATGTTTGTGATGAGTAAGATTAAGGTACTTAACACTCGTATCACTCTTTTTAACGGGAATGACTAGAAAATCTTAAGAGAAAGGCATAAATAATCATCTCACCACTATTGCCCGCCAATCATGAAATGACATCTATATGCTTCGGCATAGCAAAAGTGCAATGTCAATGACATCTGTATGCTTCGGCATAGCCAAAGTGCAACGTCAAGAGCTTAATATAATTGGGTATTTTCTTCTCTCTCTTATATGCCCATGCATGATATGCTTAAAAAAAAAATATGCAAAGAAAATAAAAGCAAAAAGAATCAAAATGCTTTATATATGATTGCAAGCGTGTCTTCTAGGAGATGTGGGAGTTATAGGATGTACCTCAAAGGTGATAATCCCTATCAAACAGTTATGATTGTGTGTGAGTTAAATTGATTTTATCATATCTCAAATCATCATAATATGAGACACTTATGCACTCTTGCAATGTTTTCAGATACAACAGGCAAATTCTTTGCTACTTTTAATACATGTGTAGGTACAATGTGATTTGGCCATGATAAGGGATACATGTTTTAATGTGTGCTCACTAAACTGTCTTGACTTGTTTTTGAAATATAAAATTAGTTAGACTCGTTTAGTGTGTGTGTTTTGGATCTAAATGCTTGTTATTTTTCTTGTTAAGAGATATTTTTGAGAGCTTAAAATGTTGATTGGATCTTTGGCTGAGTAGCATGCTTGATTGCATTTATTTCTGTGTTTTTCTCTTCTTTGAAAAACTGTTTTGTGCACTTCTCGACAGCTTCTCGATACCTCTCAACAGCTAAGCTATCTATCGAGCCTCTTGATCTTCTTTCTCGACAGCTATTATCGTAATCTCGATCCATCGAAGTTTTTGAGAATTTGTCTCGATAGCTTCTCGACAGATTCTCGATCCATTGAGAAAGTTTATGTATGCTCAATAGATGCTGGATAGCTTCTCGATCCATCGAGGTCACTTTGCTATGGACAGCTCTCGATAGCACCTCGACAGCTTCATCTGTTGAGATTTAGTGCTCGATAGTTTCTCAACACCTCTCGATCCATCGAGCTTCGTGTTTCTTTATATAGCTCAGCGCGATAATTTCTCTCATTTTCTCTGATCTCTCTCGAAAGTTTCTGACCCTTCACCTTCCAAAAACTTCTCTCTCTCTCTCTCTCTCTCTCTCTCTCTCTCTCTCTAAACCTCTTACCTAGTGGATCTTCGGCCTAGATTGATCTTCCTATCTCTGGTATGATCTTGTTTTCACTCTTTTTCATGCATTTCATTCATATAGATCTAGGTTGTTGGGGTTTTTCAAAATTGTTGAGGTTTTTGCAAATTTTTGGGTTGGGTTTTGTTTAAATGATCTTATATGCTCATGCATTACATCACATTTTCTATTTCACAATGTTTCATGCATTATAGATGTATGTTTACTATGTTGAAATCTTGTGTGCTGGTAGGATTGGATTGGGCTAAGCCCATGATATATTTATTGTTGCATGTCACATGTTCATGCATTTTTCATGCATACGTATCATTCCTTTCCTTCTTATTGATATTAACTGTGTTTGGTACTTTTCTACATGTTTCTCTCTCTCTCTCTCTCTCTCTCTCTCTCTATCTCTCGGTTAGTCAGCTCATGGAACCTAAAAAGAGCAAGTCTACTTCGTCCTAGAACCCTCTTCGTTCCGGGGCATCATCTTCTTCCTCTATTGATCCTACCCCCTCTCACGTCAGGTTCCGTGATGATAAAGCCCGTAAGGACTTTTCGGAGAACTTTTCTCGACATGGCATTCATTCGGAACACCAAGTCATCCTTTTGGATTTTTCCGATATTGACCTTCCCACTGTCATCTACAGTAAGGGTTGGGAGTCCCTTTATGACATCCCGATCACTAGTCCCTCTGTGATCATGCAGGAGTTTTACTCCAATATATAAGATTTGATTCTTCTATACCTTGTTTTCTCACTTCTATTTGAGGTATACATATAGTAGTCACTCCGAAGATTATCTTCAACGTGCTACATGTCCCGAGGGTATCACATCTTGATTACCTTGGCTTTCCTCGTCTTCGAACTGTGTCTAAAGACGAACTTATGTCTCTTTTCTATAAGACACCCTCATCTTAGGGTGACCGTCAAAACACCCCTTGCTTGGGCTTTGTAAAAAGTCCGAGGTTCCTTAACATGGTGATGACATTCGTTCTTCATCCTTTGTCTCACTATAACTCTATTACCGAGCCTCGTGCTCAATTTTTGTTATCCCTACTTGAGGGGCTTACCATAGACTTTCCCTCTCACTTCATACTCTCCCTTATAGATGTCTATAAGGATATGGCGACCCGTGATAAGCTTATTTTCCCTTCTGCTATCACGCGGATCATTCGCCATGCATTTGTCTCCTATCCCGAATCTCCTCACTTTACCGTGATGTGTGCCATTAGCGCGGCGACCGTTAGATAAAGCGAGGCCCAGCTTTGACCGAAGCGGCCACAAACCGAGATAGCGACTCCTCTAACTTCGTCTGCTCCATCCACATCCACTCCTTCTACTTCTGTGGGTGGTGTAACCCTCAAGGCGGTCATAGCGCAGGTTCAACGCATGGATGCTCGCCTTGATATACTTACTACTGAGATGTATCAAGTGAACACCCATGTCAGTCGTATTACTAGATGACAAGCTCGCCTTGGTGGTTTCGTTAAGTCTCCCTCTCCTTCTCCAAAGGCTTCTGAGGACGAGGACGATGGTGGTGACTCTGATGGTGATGATGCTGATGAGGATGAGGCTTCTAGCTTTTCCGATGATAAGGTGATGACTGCTTCTCAGTGACTTACCCTTTGTCATTCGTGACAAAAAGGGGGAGTAGTTTTGGGTATGAGAGTAGTCATGTACTTAGGGGGAGAGTTAGTATAGGAGATATTTTTGTTAGGGGGAGTGTTTATCTTTTGAGGGATGTAGTGAGGACTTTTTGTATCTTTTCTTTTCTTTTTTTTAGATACATTGCTCTTACATTGTGATAGCAAACCTTGTACTTCTTATTGATATATATTGAGGTTGTTATTACAGTTTCACCTATCTCTTCATGTGTTGTTTCTTTTCTCTCTTTATGCACATGCTTCTTATTTATTGTATGCAATCTTTTATTTCTATTTCACACTAAGATGCCGTGATGAGTTTTGTTTAAAGTGTTTCAGAAATACAGGTTGTCAAAGTCTTTCATACCATGAACTCTCTTCTTGCAAAGTTTTTCAAGAGTTTGTGTTAAGGTAGATTTTATTGTATTCAACAAGTGAGTATGAGTAGTGATTTATAGCTTCTCTCATATTTCATTTGTTTGTTGTGGTTTTGTCATGGATTGCCAAAGGGGAAGATTGTTAGGACATATGTGAATCATGTTAAGAACATATGTCAATTAGAATTGGCTTATCCTTTGACAAAATGCACTTTACTTGTATCTAGGTAGATCTAGGATGGTTTAAGTCTTCAAGAAACATGTTGTTAAAGTCGAGAGTTAAAGCCATGCAAATCTGTTCAAGAAACAAGTGAAGAAGTGCTGTATTTTAAAACTCGATAGCTAGTTCGACAGATGGCATCTATCAAGATTTAAAAGGCAGTTTTAGCTTGATGCCTAATAAAAGGCATCTATCGAGATTTACGAAAATCAGTTTTTCAGATTTGATTTCATGCATATCCATGTGTATGTGTTTAGGTTTTTTTTTCTCAAACCCCTAGACATATATAAGAATTATTTTAAAGGCCGTCATAAAGTCGTTGCACTTGTTGTTGCAAGCATATTGTGACCAGAGACATATGTCCTAACTCATCTTTCTCTTGAAAAAGCTGCTGCGTTTGTACGCTGTAGGGTTTTGTAACTAAGGAGCTTCTTGATCTTCATCGTCTGGATGAACTGAAGAACTTTGCAGCCAATATCTTTCTCAAGTTGGTGGTTAGTCACGTACTTGGATCCATGCATCGATTGGTTAGTCACATACTGGGAGCCGTACATTGAAAACGATAGATTGTCACTACAGAACAAGTCTAATTGGGTATTGGGGTAAGAGTTCAACTTTAAGTTGATATAAGGTACTGGGATTCCTTTACTTGTAACCGCTTGTTGTGATAATAGTGGATTCTCGGGAGTGGTAACCTTAAATTCACTCGGTGGGGTTTTTGTCTTGGAGGTTTTCCTCATTCATAAACAAATCACAATGTCAACTTTATTTTTGCTACAGTTAACTTAGTTGGTGATTTGTTTGTGCTATCACATGTATAGCATGTTAAATAACTTAATTAATTCACTTGACTAATTAATTGGTTAATTTACCACAAGTGGTCAATACATTCTTGGCCTATCAAAATTCATAAGAATTCTCTCAAGAATACTACTTGAAGAATTCTAGGCTTAGTTGTATCTTGGAAACAAGTTTGCAGTAACCCTTTAGTATCTTTGTGGGGGCAAATATTGTTTAAGGATAAATTATTTTCCATGCTTCTAAGCCTATTTTGTTGCCCTTTAATTTTTGTTATTCCGTCATTGTGATATATATTTTCCAACAAAAAATGAATGCATGAGCACAAACAAGTTACAACTACAGGGTTGAATTTAATTGGAAAAGCTAACTTACAGTACCTAAGAGACTGCACGTAAATTTTATTCTATTTTAAGTACACAAATACATATTGATGATACTTGCCACCAAAAATGACAAGTCATGGGTTTGAGTTCAAAAATCAACCTCTCTAATAAATTGGGAGTAAAGTTGCCTAACATAATCTTTCCTAAACCTTGCAAAAGTGGGAGTTTTGCATTAAGTAAAACATATTAAGTACACAAATACATACTGACATTTACACTTGATGCAAGTTTGTATATAGATATTTGTTATGGTGAAATTTAATATATGTTTTGGAAAAAAAAAAAAAACCTATTGTTTTTGTTAATCTAAATTTAAAAACAAGTATTCAAACATACCTCTAAAGTGATTGCAACTTCATGCAGGAGTGATGTTGATGATTATGGAATTAGGATAGAGATGTTAAGGATATATAATTTTTTTTCCTCAATAATTTTCACAATTTGTTAAAGTAACAAATTATGATTGGCGTAACATTAGTATGTTAGATAAAATATTTTCTACACTCATTTCACATCCACTATTTTATATAAAATCCATGATTGATACACTAATGTAGACATATTAAAATGTAAAAAGGTAATGTCCACATTTAAAATATGAAAGTAGATGTGAGAGAAGAAAAGCCCTATTGTTTTATAGCCTTGCTATTAACCTCATTTTTATTATATACCAATCACAATAAACTAAGTATGAAAAATGTTTTTAGAAACTTTATTTTACTAGACTTATCAATTAAGATATAACTGGTATGCTAAAAAGAAAAATACCGATATATAAAACTGAATAACAACGTTTTCATATGAGTGCCACACTCCTAATTATATTGTTTTACTTTGGGTTGGATAGAACTAACCATTAGGCTTCTAATGGTTCTGGAGATCAATAATGGTTAGAAGAACCCAATATTATCAATATAAATATAATTTTTTAATTATGCAATTTAACTCATAGTTGTTTCTCAAAAAAAAAAAAAAAATTCATAATTCAAATTTTTGTGCTCATCTTATAATAACTTTAAATATTATTTTTGTGTTTACCGTCTAGCTATAATAAATTGCCAAAAATAATAGTTTAATGTAACTAAATGTTAAAAATATTGACTTCTGAGTTTTGACACTTTTGAGGTAGTGTTTTATGTGAATACTCTAACACGGCTGGGCCAAAATGGCCTTTTACCATTAATTTTCGAAATATTTGGCAAAAAAATACTGTTTCGAAAATAAATGGCGATGTACCACTTTTTTAAGTACTCGAGTTTGGTGAACTCGAGTACTATGTTTTATAACTCCATTGTGGCATGGCTGACATGGCAATTGGGAATTAAAAATCCCAAACAGTACTCGAGCTTCCTGAGCTCGAGTATGGCTGTACTAATATCTAAAGATTAAATTTTATTTGTCACTCTCACTTCTCACTCTCACTTACCAGAACACACTCTCACTCTCCTTCACACAAAGCCCAAACCCTCACACCATCGGCGGCAGAAAACCCGTGGCGGCAGAAGACTCTCGTTGGCGGCAGAAGACTCTCGTCGGCGATCGAACTCAGCTCTCTTATTATGAACACTCTCACTCTCACACTCTCACTCTCCTTCACACCCAAACATAAAAACCCCAAACCCTCATTCCATCGACGGCAGAAGACTCTCGTCGGTGACCTCTCACTCAGCTCTCTCATTGTCTCGCACTAAGGTTAGTTTTTTAGTTTTAGAGTTACGTCTTTCATTTGAAATTTTAATGGATTCAAAATTAGAAATATTGAAGAAAAAAAAACACAGATTTCGGATAGAATAGAATGATAGACAATACATATGACCAACTCTGAGTACTTTTTTGAGGATCCATAATCGACCCCAATCAATTTGAGACTAGGACTTAGTTATTGGTATTGTAGTATTTCACCCTCCATTTTATGCTTATGGTGAAGAAATGCTATTTAGTCTAAATTTCCTTAATGATGAATTATTATTACTCATGTAAAGAAATCCATGATTTTCGAAATGGGGTCTCATATGTAGGGTTTGAGAGAAGTTAAAAAAAGAAAAAGAAAAAGAAAGTGGTACATACCTCATAGTTATGATTGTTATAGCTAGTTATTTTCAAATGAGTCTTCACTAGATAAGTGTTTCTATGGGTATTTATATTTATTTGTCAACAACTATAATATTAAATAAAGAAATAAAATAATAATTATGATAATAAAAACCTTAAGTGGACCACATTAAACATATCTCTCTAGTCCTACTTAGAACCATTAAAAAAAATTGTGGTTGTCATGTTTATATTATACCTCAAGGTTGGTGACAATGACTAGGTTGAAACAACAGAGTCTTCCTTTTTGAAGCTAGATACATAACAACCGCTAGTGAGTATTGACACATAAAAAGGTACTAGAAATCTTGAAATTGTGGTGGATGTGGACCTTTTTGAAAGATATCATGAGCATAAGGTTCTTTGGTACACATTAATACTTGAAATGATAAAGAAGATAATTTGAGTTCAGTGGATGTGTATTTAGCTTGTATCCTAAGAATAAGCAGTTGTTGACAAAGCCAATTTCTTTCTTAGCCTTATAAAAAAAAATTTGAGAGTAATTTTGTTGGGCAACCCATGTGGTTGGTAATTGCTACTTTATATAGATCCTTATAAGTTTTACAGTAGAGGACCATAAAAAAATGGTAATACAAAAAGTTTTCATACCTAGATTGGGGGTTAATAAATAGGTCAGCCAGGGAAAAAAAAAAGAAGAATAAAGAATAAAGAATAAAGGTAACCTATTTATGTTTTAATTTTTTTATATGGCTCATATTAAAACTTGTCACTCATTTAATAACACCACTGATTTTTGTGTTACTTTGTGTTCCTCTATGGTTTTGGCCAAATTTAATATGCAAGCTTGATTTTAAGCTCTACACTGTGCACACACCTACCAAATTCAATATAATTAACTTTTGTGGGCCACTTAAGAGTTTAAATTCATGCCTGAGGCACACATGTAAAGTTTTGTCCCACTGCCATAGCACATTTGCCAGGAATTTAAATAATGATCAATCTTGGGACATGATACTCAATAAACAAGGTTTTCTTTCTTTCTTTCTTTCTTTTGATTGAATTATTGTATAGACAAAGTTGAATGAAAATTTCCATTATCTAGGTCATAACTAAGGCTGATACTGAATTGATAAATGTGAGAGCTGTGGTAAGTATTGGTGGGTGAGGGAAGATAGGTAGTTGTAATCGCAGTTTAGAGATTTTAGGTGTGAGGGCTCAATCCACATTCTTAACCATAAGTTTTTGAAGTATTTATATTTAATTAATAATCATGATTGATTGATTGTAGTCATATTTTTAATATCACCTAATGACTCTATTCTATAATTGTACTCTTTAAGATAAGTGGTTCATAGGGCTGTTAAGTTGCAAAAGAATCTGAGAGACTGATTTTATAATATTGATCCTCAGTCACAACTTTGGTCAGTTGGAATATTATTTTCAAACAAAGACAAGAAAGTTTTGCTTACTACCGACGACATAAAATATGCAACTTCAAAATTAGTGGAGCTAGTCTTTGTATTTTCAAACAAAATATGCTTTGTATTTGACCTAATGGGCCATTAATAACCTTTAATTTATGCCAGATATGGACCCACATAGAGCGGGACCCTCTATACAGGATGTCTTGACGAGGCAGGATGTGCATCGTTCAATTTTGCTTTGGGATGCTCCTTTGGCAGGCGAGGTATGCACTTGTCCAAAATCGTTGTCAATATATGTAGTAGAAAGATTTTTGGCATTTAAGTTTGAAGTGTAATTATTACGTGCTTAGTGAATGCTATTATTAATACTAAGTTGCTCTGTTTGCAGGAAGTGCCAGGTGTACTAACTTGTCGTCACCGAGACAAAGCTTTGCTTGAAGGTCTGTTTGAAGGTGGGTTAGACCCACATATCGCCGCTCATATCACGGATGCAGGATTAGATGGACTACTTCGGGTCCCAAATATAGACATTGACCATAGCTTGATCACGGCTTTGGTGGAGAGATGGCGGCCGGAGACGCACTCATTCCACTTGTCCCTCGGTGAGATGACCATCACACTGCAAGACATAGAGGTTATAATGGGGGTACCTGTAGATGGGTTGCCGGTGGTGGGATATGCCCATATGGATGATTGGAGTGACCTATGTTCGAACTTGCTAGGGCATAGGCCGCCGAAAGGTCTTCGTGGAGTTAAGAACACTGGAGTGATGGAAGGGCCGAGGATAAAAGCCAAATGGCTTGAGGATCGGTTTAGGAACCCTCTCCCGGCTGATGCCAGTGAGGAGCTTGTGCAGCAGTATGCTCGGTTTTACATACTGGAGATGTTGGCTGGTATATTGTTTATGGACAAGTCTAGCGAACGGCACTCAGTTATGTATTTGCAATTTTTCAATCCAATTAGCAATGGAAAGAGATATAGTTGGGGTAGTGCAACACTAAGTTGGCTATATAGACACCTCTGTAAGGCATCAGAGAAGGAAGCCAAGCAGATTGGCGGTGCCGTGCAATTGGTGCAGTTGTGGGCATGGGAGAGGTTTCCATACATATGTCCTGTGATGAGGCATCCACACCAGGCACTGCCCCCAGGTCCACTTGCTATCAGGTATGTAGGATCTTAGATAGTTACCGTTTTACATTTTTGTATTATCTTTTTCGCATGGGAATTATGTAAGTAACTAATATGAAGGTTATGTATGTGTTTTTTGGTAGATGGAAAGGGGCTAAGATAACAACTGAACATCCAATGCACGTCCTACACGCCTATCGTTTGTCGCTCACTTCGCTACGGCCAAATTAGGTATCGTGCCTTACAAGTGGGAATCGCTCTGGCATGTAGTTGTCGTACTTACAAGTGGGAATGAATAAACATTTTTTATTTCAAAGTTAAACATTGTTGCCATGTGTTGTTCACATCCGTTACACATTTTTTCTAATTATATTGTTAATATGGTTGTTTACATCTGTTGGATCATTGCAGATTATCTGGGAGCCATACAGAAATTATTTGGGTTCCCTGCCCGCATATTGTACAGTAGGCCAACGCATATGGAGGTCTATCGCACCGCTCATACATTTTTGGGTGGTTGAAGGCCATCACCCAGAACGTGTTCTCCGACAATTTGGGATGAAGCAAGACATACCGATCAATGTCGATACTTCAACTAAACTTCACAAGATAACACTTCAGGGCAAGCACGAAAAAAACTGGGCTGTTGAACATAGAACACATATTGCTAAATGGGCGGCACATGCCACAATTGCCGATGCACCGCCCTTTCATGGGGAGATGAGCTACAATGACGAGTATATGGTGTGGTTTCGTCCTCACACTGTTCGCCATATTACGAGAGAGACCTCGTACTGGGACACTTCGGTAAGTTTACAAAGACTATTCTGTTATAAATGTACCTCGCTTCGCATAGTTTAGTTCAACCTACTAACATTATTCTTGTATACTTGTGACAGGTTGAATCACAGTTGAGGATTATGGAGAAGTGCGAACCAGGGTCTGAGATCTACAATGACTGTATTAATGCCTTGCGAGCTGTTGAAGAGCTCGGTCAGTTGACCTTGGACGATGCACACACTGCGGGCAACACAAGTGAACCAGTTGTAGGGTGTGGTTGGCAAACAGGTAGACGTCAACGGCAAGGAGGCCGTTAATCTAGTCAGCGTCCCACATCTGGTCGGCGTTCCACATCTGGTCAGCGTCCCACATTTGGTCGGCGTCACACATCTGGTCGGCATCACACACCCATGCATGACCACACCATGGAGGAAGCAAGTCAGACAGCAGATGAGATGTGTTTGGACACTGTTATGACATGGGCTCCATGGCGCACGATGATGTGGGTCCATCCCATACGTTTGCCCATGGGGACACATCTCGGTCCCCATCCATGAGGAGCGATGATACCTGCCCACCCACATCCCCTACTACATCTCCATTGCCCACCACCCGTATGTCTCCCCCAGTGACTACCGGCATTACCCCCGCAGATGTACATGGTAGAGATGAGATGAGATTCATGCCCACCCCTGATGCTGTCCCCCCTGAGTTTGTGCATACTGAGTTCATCCAGACACAGATACCCACCGCCCCACCAAAGGCTTCACACATTCAGGATCGGCCGCGAAGGCCGCAACGGACATGGACACATCCTCCTGATTGTGGGACTGGACATGGTACGATACTTCGATTCAATACTGATTACATATAATAGTTAAATGATTTGCATATTAATATTTGCTTGTGTTCTTTTCAGGCAAGGTGAGACCAGTCAAGCAACCAGTGAGGAGAAGAAAACGGGAATGATTTTCGATGGGCAAGAATAACTTATGTAAGTTATTTTTTAGTTGCACAACTGTATTACACTCTCCTTTATTTTGTCAGCAAAACTTTTGTCTACTATATTAATTTGTTCCTAAGCATGGTCAATTTTATCCAGTCCAATCGATACTGCCATGGGGAGGAGACACAGTTGGTAATTACTGATGGCCTGAAAATGATAATAAATTTCATAGTGATTTAAGACTCTTGAGTTCATCTCACATCCATTTATATATAGACAGGTTTCTGGGGACTTTGGGGAAGTAGAGTGGATGCTATTGACCATTACACTGATGAGATTGCAAAGTTGAGTGAAGAAGTAAGTCTTGATTTTGCATTGGCAAATGAGGTTTAGTGTCATCTTTCTAGATTCTTTTTTAACATTTAGTGTCCTATTTCTTGTAGGCTTTTTATTTTTCTGTTAAGTACTTTATTCTTTTTTACTGTTATTATTGTTGTCACCGTGGCTTTGCTATTATTTGTTTTATGTCCTTTGCTTTGCCACCTCATTATTTGCTCATGTGATTGTGTTTACATGGTTAATGGTCTGCTTCATTCTCCGTGTTGATGGTAGAAAGTACAGCTTTTTTTGTGGTTAGTTCAATATAAAGTACATGATGAGGCCTGATAACATTTTATGAGAACATCTAAGAAAATTTAAGAGTAAATTAAAGAGTTGCCAGCATCATACTATAAAATATGGACAAATTATGTTTTCTTACTAGTTTGGTTTATATTATTGGAACTACAAAAAAAAATTTGTGGGGGTGATTGGGAATGGCTAGGTGTTAAGAATGTTTGAGTAATGTCCCTGTTAACACAGGTTAGAGATTTGCAATTTTTCTTTAGTGGAAGAGTGTTACTCAGGATATATAAGAAGGATTACATATAAGAAGTGATATGTAAGAAGGATTACATATAAGAAGTTAAGAAGGATTTGCAATTTTTCTTTGGAGAAGGATTACATATAAGAAGTGATAAAATAATGTTAAACCTTCTTAATACCTGTACATTTTCTTGACATAGAATGATATAACAGAATGTGCTAATAATTAGCTATTATTATACATTGTTTATATTAGGCAATGCAGTCCTCGTATCGATGCCTCTAGATCTTCTCTTCTTTTCTGAAAAAAGAAACTGATTGATAAGGATGTTTTGCTTTTTTCTCCTTTAGATGTTTAACAATGTTACTTTCATTCAAGAAGATGCAGAAAGAGAAAGGGTAATTATTGATCCCAAGGCTATAGTTCCAGCATCATTTGTTTCATTCAAAACATGATGGGGAGCAGCTGTTTGTGGTTAAAAAAAAATTTGAATTTGAGAGAAATGATCAAGTTGCTCTAAAAGGGGAAGAACAAAGTGATCTTTTTTCCCTTGGTACTCATCAAATCTGATAACCCCCAGAATGATTGATTAGAAAACCGTTAAACTTGACACTGTCAAAGTAACTCCTATTATCTGCTTTAATTTATTCAACTAGTTGTTACTTATCTAAATAATGAAATGAAAATAATAATTCAACTAGTTGCAGCATCAGTTGAAGTGTTCTTTTTATGATTATACTTTCATGTTTGCAAGACGACAGAGCTGTTTTTGTTATTCTTTCAGAATGCTATAAGAAATAGTTCTCTGCAATTGGCCTCATTGGAGCAAGAAAAGGCTGATGTGAATGTATTGAAACTGGCTGAAGATCAGAAGGTTTGTGAGTTGTTTCTAAGTGCTTAAAGGATAACCTAAACATTTCCTTGTCATTTTGGATAAAGATAGATTAGTTATACTTTACAATTGGTTTCTTACACAGAGGCAAAAGGAGGAACTCCATAAGAGAATAATTCAATTACAAAAGCAACTGGATGCAAAACAAGCACTGGAATTGGAAATTGAGAGATTGAGAGGGTCATTAAATGTCATGAAGCACATGGGAGACGATGGAGATGTGGAAATTCTGGAAAAAGTGGATACAATACTGAAATAGTTGCGAGATAAAGAAGGAGAACTTGAAGATTTAGAAGCTTTGAACCAAACATTAATATTGATGGAGCGCAAGAGCAATGATGAGCTGCAAGAAGCTCGAAAAGAATTAGTTAATGTAAGTGTTTTGCCTCTTCAATGATGAGCAGCAAGAAGCTCAAAAATTGCATATGTTTTTATCATAAGTTAATACGAAGATGCTGTAATCATATACAGGACTTAAGTTATGATTTATTATTTATTATGACTAGGAACCCCTGGAGACTAATTCAAGTGTTAATGTGTCCAATTTTTCAACCCCAAACTTAATACAAGTTCCCATAGCTTGTGCAAAAGTACTAATTTTCTTTCTTTGTAGGACCTGAAAGACTTAGCTAGCCGTTCTCATATTGGCGTTAAGAGAATGGGAGAACTTGACAGTAAACCATTCCATGAGGCAATGAAAAGAAAGTATAATGAGGAAGAAGCAGAAGACAGAGCTTCAGAGCTATGCTCATTGTGGGAGGAATATCTGAAGGACCCTGACTAGCATCCTTTGAAAGTTATTACAGTTGATGGGAACCATCAGGTGTTTTTCTTAGATTGCTTAAAATCTAGTTCGATTAGATTTTCTCTTAGTTCTAGTTTAAATCCATTCCAAGGCAAATGATGCTGTCAAATGCATGTTCTTTTTCATGATGTCGTAAACATTCCATGTCTTTATAATGCTAGTTTACCATAATCATTTGTAAGGATGAAAAGAGGAATGTGATTGTAAGCGACAGAAGTACATGCTGCCCCCCCCTATTTTTAATAGAGCAAATCAAGAAACTTTGAAGCAGTCTTTAAAAAAAAAAAGATAAATTCTTTGAAATTTCACATTTTATTTTGAAATACTAAATTCTTTAAAACTGAAGCTACTAGACACTTCCACATTGTTGTGACTTCTGACACAAGTGTACTTGCTAAAACCCCTGCTTGTCTAATATGTCTATATTGTCTTGAATTTTGAGGTCCAATGATGCCTGGAAAGAAAACTTTGTGTGAATATGTGGGCAAAATTGAAGGCAACAATCTCATTAATAGGTGTTTGGTGGTTTAATGTGATGGACACTTGAACATTGACAAAATCTGGAAGGGCTTTGTTCTTGTTTTATGATAGGATATTGTTGGAAGCTCTTAGTGGTTTTTAGAATTCTGTGTAAGTAGATACCCATGCCCACATTTATATCTAGCTATTTTGTGTTCTTGATTCTTGATCTCCCAAGTTGCCTTGTAGTGACTGATTCTATCTAGAAATTTGTAATTATTCTAATTATTATCTGTAGATTGAAGTTCCAAGAGAACTGAAGGCTGAATTGTTTCCACATTACATGGATAGGGATAATTCTTTCAATTCAACATCAATTTTGGGTTTAATTTCTGATACGATTAATAAATATCAAACAGAAGATTAGTCCATGAAAGGTGAGGATTCTTTTTTACAATTACAGTCTTTTTTCCAATTAATTTTCCCCCATGGCAGCCCCTAGACTGTTTAATGAATAAGAAAAGATATGGTAAATCTAATGTTTTAAAGGATAGAAGATGGACTTCAGTGGCAAATTTTCTTCTTCAAATTATGTTCTGCACTATTCTAATTAAATGATAAAATTGTATAGTTAGAAGTTTTGAACATCATATGGTGCTTAAACTCATGAAATTATTGAATTGGCTTTTGAAAGAAGTTAGTTTCTTTCTTTTCTTGTGCCATTCAGAGAGCATCATGTAACAAGAATTGTAATATGTTTTCTGTGCACCATTCAGAAGTTCGGAAACTTCCATGTTTTGATGTTGAAGTCCCTGAAGCCTGCATGGAAAAATGGAAGGAACACTATGAGCAGTATAGGCAGGACATGACCGCAGCCTTGCGGAATGGTCGTGAGGGGGAAAACGAGGCTGCTGATGAAGTCATAAAGAAGTATAAGATGGTGATGCTTTAGCTTATGCTTCTTAAATTCTAGAGTATTCACTCCCATGAAAAGCAATCTCCATGTTGAAGAAACCCCTTTCCTTTTTATTGCTTTGCTGACTACTACTCATTTCATTGTAGATATTGTATGGTGCTACAGAATTTGAAGAGTGTAAAAGGGGGATAGATGAGGTCTACAATGAGGCTCTTGCAATATATCACGTCACTTATGATTATGCTAATCACCGAAGAGATGCCAAATATTGTTTCTTTGTTTGGAGGATTGCAGGTTCAGCCCTCCTTAACTTATATGCCAAGAAACAAGATGAAAGGTCCTTTGTCTGTCTCCGATCTGTTTTACGGGAGATATTTAATTAGTTGACGGAATATTGTACAGTTCATCGTAGTTCATCATAGAGAAAATAACGTCTTCGAGTGGAACATATTATTTAAAAGAGGTAGAGACTAGAGAACATATGTATATTTTTTGGTATGTCGCCCAAAGAAACTAGAACTGGTTAAAATTGTCTAGGTTCCACATAGTGGAAATGACAAATGTATTATAAGTACATAATATGTTATATCTAGCTCCTCAAACTACCGAAGTATGTCTTCTCCCGAGTGAGTGTTGCCATTTTCTTTGTGTAGTCTGAAGACATACTATATCGATAAAAATCGTATTCATATTGTAGTCAATATTTGTTCCTACTTGGTGAGAGAGTGTAATTAAGTGTGTGTGTTTAACAGTTAGTTTGTTTCTTAAAAAAAAAGGTTTGTTCCTGATAACATAACCATCTGTAAATCTCTTAATGAAGTCAAAATTTCTGGGTGCAAAAGCACCAAAACATTTAATGCTAGATCGAACTTCAACTTGTTCTCAACGCTCTAACCAAATTTGAACAATTCTGACTTTTTCGAATTTCATCGGTTGGGAGTTTTCCAAACGCATGTTAACTGGGCTCGAGGTGTTTGAACTATGACTATGAGATGTCCCAAAATGTATTCTTTCTAAAATTTGAAGCCATGTGTTTACAAACATTCATATTAGTTATTATTTCCTTAATTTTAGGTGCTTTTAATGTTGTTTAGTTAAATTAGGGCATTGTAGCTCAGGGTTTTTTTTTTAAAAGTCCACATTTTTTGAAAGCTTGGCAGATTAGTTCCCGAGCCCAATAAACTCGAGTACTGTTTGAAGTACCCGAGTTCACTGGACTCGGGTACCAATCTGCCAAGCATTTATTTTGTTTCAAAAAAAGTGGACTTTTTTTAAAAAGAAACACCGAGCCATACCCAAGTTCAGTGGGCTCGGGTACTTCAAACAGTACTCGAGTTCACTGGGCTCGGGTACTTTAAACAGTACTCGAGTTCATTGGGCTCGGGTACCAATCTGCCAACCAAATATTTTGTTTAAAAAATGTGGACTTTTTTTTAAAAAGAAACACCGAGCCATACCCGAGTTCAGTGGGCTCGGGTACTTCAAATAGTACTCGAGTTCACTGGGCTCGGGTACCAATCTGCCAAGCAGTTATTTTTTTTCAAAAATGTGGACTTGTTTTTAAAAAAAACCCCGAGCCATACCCGAGTTCAGTGGGCTCGGGTACTTCAAACAGTACTCGAGTTCACTGGGCTCGGGTACCAATCTGCCAAGAAAAATTTTGTTTCAAAAAAAGTGGACTTTTTTTTTAAAACAAACACCGAGCCATACCCGAGTTCAGTGGGCTTGGGTACTTCAAACAGTACTCGAGTTCACTGGGCTCGGGTACCAATCTGCCAAGCATTTATTTTTTTTCAAAAATGTGGACTTTTTTTTAAAACAAACACCGAGCCATACCCGAGTTCAGTGGGCTCGGGTACTTCAAACAGTACTCGAGTTCACTGGGCTCGGGTACCAATCTGCCTTAGCCTATTTTTTTTTTTAAAATGTGGACTTTTGAAAAGAAACCCCGAGTCAGTTCAACATCATAAAGTACTCGAGTTCAGAGAACTCGAGTACTGCTTAACTTATTACAAACCTACTTTTTTACTGGCACCAACTACCTTATTGAATGCACAATGAATGGTACTCGAGTTCAGAGAACTCGAGTACTGCTTAACTTAAATACCCTCTCTCGCTTTCAGCTATTTTCAGTATCTGGGAGGACCTGTTTTCTGTCTTCACTGTCCGAGTCCATGTGATGAGTCAGAACGGGTGAAAGCGAATGCAAGTCTCTGTGTGGTCTCCATCCAAGACAAACCATCCTTTGGGTCCTGCCTGTCAGTAGATAGAGGTAATATAAATGCTTTGTTCGTTTGTGTTTACATGTGGTTATATGAGATTGTGTTTACATGCGGGTTATATGAGATTGTGTTTACATGAGGTGGAATTCATGTAATGAGTTTTTTGCAATTTGAAGGTCCGTGTACAAAAACAACTGATAAATATATGGAAATATATATATATATATATATAATAAATATGGAAAATATATATAAATATTACATATGGAAAATGTATATAAATATGGAATATATATATATATATATACATATGGTTATATGAGATTGTGTTTACATGAGGTGGAATTCATGTAATGAGTTTTTTGCAATTTTAAGGTCCGTGTATATTACATATGGAAAATATATATATATATATATATATATATAATAAATATGAAAAAAATATATAAATATTACATATGGAAAATATATATAAATATGGAATATATATATATATATATATATATACATATGGTTATATGAGATTGTGTTTACATGTGGTGGAATTCATGTAATGAGTTTTTTGCAATTTTAAGGTCTGTGTACAAAACAGCTAATATATTACATATGGAAATATATATATATATATAATAAATATGGAAAATATATATAAATATTACATATGGAAAATATATATAAATATGGAATATATATATATATATATATATCAGCTTGACCATACACGTAGAGAGCATGTGGTTATATAGTTATATATATATATATAACTTTGTTGTCAAAACAAATTGAGCACAAATATAAAAGAATCAAGCTTGATCATGATAGCAAATAGAGAGCATGCATAAGATTATTTTGTAAGTTACACACATACACGTAGTGGGGTAAACATAATAAAATTAAGCAAATCCTTTGAAAATATGCAACCCCACAATACCTTCAAATTAAGCAAGTGGAACTAGTTTATCATACGTTTGTTGAATTCCCAATTATTGACAAGTATGGTTGACCTTTTAAAATATATATATATATATATATATATGTGTGTGTGTGTGTGTGTGCACATTATGTCTATGTGCCTATAAATTTTTTGTATGATCGAGATTCAATTATTTATATGTCTATACACAAAGTTGAGGAGGTTGAGTTTGAATATAAATTGTTTTTATCATACGCCAAATTTATGTATGTGGTTATACATTATGACAACTTTTATATTGTTAATAATAGGTCGGTGATGGATTTTCACTTTTTCTATGTGTACTATGATGGAGAGATGTATTATCATGAGTTGCATGGGTTGTCATACCAAGGCTCAAACCAAAAGCAAAAATGTGTTAAGGTGAAGCGTGGGATAGGCCTTATGAAAGTGAAACGAAGAATATTGAAGGCGATGGGGTTAGATCAGTCTAGGCATAACATTTCCATCGTGTATCGAGCACCTCAACTGGTTGTAGGCACCCAAGTTGTCTACAATTCACTACAGTTATCGGGTGGCGCCGAAGTAAAGATGATGTGGGCAGTTGTTGAACAAATGGTGGTGAAAGGATTCGTTGCTTCAGAGCTCTATGTCACTGTTGAGCCCACCATAGTAGAGGTTAGAGAGGGTTCACAACATACTGTTTTGGATGGAACTGTAGATGAGCACATCGACTCAATACCATTACAGTCTTATCAAGGGTGGGCAGAGAACACAAGAGATGGGTATGGCAATGAACCATGGCAGACATTTCCCGGTGTGAACTCAACTAAGGAGGAGGAAGGGCCCCCACACGTGCATGAAGGAGAGCATTTATCTCATGATGAGTTGCATGGGGGCACATCCGAAAATGAAGATCATTATGGACTTGGTGATGATGCAACCCATATTGATGTTACTAGGGATGACTTCGAAGATTTCCTAGATACCATGTGTGAACATGAGGATGTTGATCATATTGAAGATGTGGTTGTAGAAGAGAATAGAGACACATGCCCCGGTCCTGATCCTACACTGGAATGGTTCACGAAAAACACTTGGGATAATATGTTTAATCCATCACCGGTTATGCAAGCAGAAGTATCAAGTTGGACGCTTGGGGAGCAGCCACTGAAAGGGATGGTATTCGACACTAAATTGGCAGTGCGACATGCGTTGACTTGGTACGCATTGCGAGAGAATTTTAGCTTCAAAACAGAGCATTCAGACTCAGAGAGGCTTATGGTGAGTTGTGAGGATGATTCGTGTCCATGGTCAGTCTGTGCAATTTGTTGCAAGGGAGACAATGTCTAGAAGATCGCAAATGCAAGGGCCCCCACACGTGCGACAAAATTCAGAATGCTCATGATGGTCGGATGATTGATTCGGCATTCCTAGCATACGTACTTGAGCGCTATATACGAGAAGACCCTGCGTATAAGATAAAGAACTTACGCCACATTGTTTTGGCAGACTTAAAACACGAAGTATCTCACAACAAGGTATTCTTTAACTTGCATTCTTTTTTCAATACAATGTAGAGACATCAGTCTTCTGTGAAGTTTTATGCATGATATTTTTTCCCAAAACCCATGAATACTTTATATTATGAAAATTGAAATTGAAAAAGAAAAAGAAAAAAAAGGAATAAAGATAAAGAAATATTATCTTCATCTTATAGCCTTACAAGTCTTGATTTGTTTTCTTCAACTATAATTACTTGTATTCATTTCTAACTTAATCATCATAATTCACATACAAGGTATGGGATGCCAAACAAAAGGCCGTTGCAGCTATATACGGGGATTTTAAGGAGTCTTATGCAGAGTTGCCGCGTTTTTTGGCAGGACTTACTGATGCAAGTCCGGGTACACAGTATAAGTTAATAGTGGACGATAATTATGGAAGGGGAACCTGTACATTCAAGTCCGTATTTTGGGCGTTTCGACCATGTATTGTTGGGTTCAAGAAGTGTAGGCCTGTGATTAGCATTGATGCAACCCACCTCTATGGAAAATATAAAGGGAAATTGATGATTGCAATGGCGACAGATGCTAATAATAAAATTTATCCACTAGCCTTCGCCATTGTCGAGAGCGAGAGCACAGAGACTTGGGGTTGGTTCTTGGCTTGTATAAGAACGTATGTTACCGACCGGAGACACCTGTGTGTCATATCTAACAGACACCCTGGGATACAAGCTCTCTTCAGAGACACTAATCGAGATGTCTCCCTGCGGCCTCCCATGACAGAACATCGTTACTGCCTTCGTCATCTATGCAGTAACGTCAACACTAGATGGAAGAATGAAACTGTAAAGAATCTAGTATGGAGGGTAGCAAGTGCTACCCAGGAGCGAAAGTTCAATGCCACTTTCGATTCAATTGAGAATGTCAACCGGGATGCGCACCGATATCTGAAGGATGTGCCCAAAGAGAAATGGGCTCTAACTTTTGACAACGGTTACCGTTATGGGGCAATGACTACAAACGTGTCTGAGTGCTTCAATGGTGTTCTAAAGGGTGCTCGTAGCCTGCCTATTACGGCAATGGTGAAATACACATGGTTCAAACTAAATGCCTACTTTGATGATCATCGCAATAAGAGCATAGCGCAGTTGAAATCGGGTCAAAGATGGACTAAATATGCCTTGGATATCTTCATGAGAAATAAGGTGAAAGCGGAGAATCACAGGGTGACGAGATTGAGCGCGCAACAACAATCATATCAAGTAGATACACTGCATAACCCAGGCACTGCTAGACATGGGGATCACACACATGGAGTTAATCTGTTGCAAAGAACTTGCACATGTCATAAATGGAAATTGTACAAGATACCATGTTCACATGTTATTGCAGTTTGTATTAGGTATCGACATGATGCAGAGCAGTACATTGACCAATGCTATAGCATGAACGCACTGTTCCGCAGCTATGCTCCCGTTTTCCCTGCGTTGAAAGATAGATTATCATGGTCGGATCCTAAAGAAACTCGAAAGGTCCTCCCTAACCCTCGATTAATCTGAGAGAAAGGTCGCCCTGTCTCAACACGAATTAGGAATGAGATGGACGAGGGCGGGAGACGGCCGAGAACCACACCATGGAAGGAGGGGGGGAGGAAGGTGCAATGCGGGTTGTGTGACCAAGAGGGCCATAACCGAAGAACATGCCCTAAGCGGAACGAGGTACCGACGAGTGGTGGTCTCGCGGACTAGGTACGCTAAGTTTGAACCATGGCATCCTTTTAAATGTAAAATTTTTCCATTTTTTTAATGCTCATCGTAAAAGTTCTAACTTCTGACTTGTTCTTAAACATTGCTACGAATCAAAGGAATTGCCTAAAGAATCACAATTGAACGCTTTAGTTCCTCCTAAATGTCTTTGATTGCACTAGTTCAAAACTTCAAATTATTATGCTTATGATGATGATGACTTTCTCTTTATATTTAAATTATTGAACTTGTGTATTGTTTTACTTAAATGCCAATTAGCTTACAAAGCTTCTCTACTCCCAACAATTCTATCACCAATAAGAAAGATGATTTTTTTTTTCCTTACTTCAACATTGTTTGGAAATAAGATTGTGTTAGCAAGGATTTTAACTTAGAATATAAACGTGTAAATTTTTATTAGTTTGTAATTGGTAAGCTGTATTGTTTTCACATAATTTGGTAACTTGTGATTGAGAAAAAAAATACATGGTAGCATGGCAATGACTAAGAAGTTCATTGGTAGCATAGGGGGCAATGACATTCATTGTAAATTATAAAGTGTATTTATATGAATGGTCATCAAACCATTATAAGGTTTATATTTGCATCCAATTAGAACTAATGCATTTTTACATAACCAAAGGAACCTACCAATGAAGGAGTTGCATTCACATTGAGACCGCTAATATAAAGTCTTTGGTCCAAAAATGAACAAGACATTGGGGCCTTTCCTAATCAGGGATTCTGTGTCTAAGACATTGCCTTTTGTTAAGAATGGATTCACCATTCACTAGCATGAAAACTAACAATCTTAAGTAATGAAATTATAGTAGAGACAAAGTAGTAGTTTTAGATTTCTAACATATGATTGGCGCAATCATCGGATATGCTCACGTTGAGGGCTAATCATAGAGTTTACTCCATGTATAGATTTGAGATCAATGGCATGCATTTTTTTTTTTCTTAATCTAAGATATAACAAATTGAGTGTCATGTAATAAATGGATTTTTACCTTGTAATAACAGATCTCTTTTGTATTTATTCATAACATTTATTTCTAAACTTTTGGATAGTAGAGAAATGTCATTTAATTATAGTACATATGTATTATCACATTAATAGCAACTAGCTATATTAATTTGTTTCCCAGAGTACCATTTTCATTACACAAAATAAAATGATCTCTACTTGGCTCTCATTTTTTTTTTTTTTTTTTTTTTTTGTGGGGGTGGGGGGGGGGGGGGGGGGGGGTGGGGTTGGTGATTGTTGTTAAGAATAGAGGAGGTTAAAGCTGCAACACCAATATTTGCTTCAACTGATTTCCCTGCAACTTATACTAAGAATCCCCACCTCCTTAGAAAGCTGATAGTAAGCCATTAACCTCTGGTAATATCAGCCAAGATAGGCAGAGTAACTCCCAACTAAAACCAGGATCTGCCCCACTTCTACTTTTCTTGTCGCATAAATTAACTTTCACTGAATCACCTGCTGCAAAATAAAATCCAAGTTATTGCCTTCAACAAACAAGAATATGATGCTTTTTGGCTGATTGGTACTCTTCCAGCTTGCCTAAAAGCTTATATTATAACGTTAAAGTATAGAGCCACAAAATTAAATTACATGCCGTACTAATTTGTATAGGCATTCCACAAAGGTGATTTTGCTAAATACCTATTTTATAAGTATCAGAGATTAAAAATTAAGAGTTGGTGTGCATGAAAATAAAGTTGTTAATATCATGATAATCATGGGAAAATTCTTGAAGAGAGATGAAGATAAGAACCGAAAAGGGAAAATATTACTGACAATAAAACATACCTTGCATGCAGCAAAAACTGGCCAAACTTATTCAAATATTTCATCTTCTGTTCCTAATGCACAAATCTGCACACATTTTCTTCTCTTATGACATGTAAAATATAATTAAACACCAAATAGGAAATAGAATTCTTTAAACTCAACCAAAAAAAGAAAAGGTGAAAACAGGCAGGCAAGCCAATTAGATATATTCGCTTATACATGACAAGGCTGTAAGGCTTGAACACCAATGACAGGCTTTAAATTTTCTCCATCTTTTCCCATGAAATATCTCTCTATATACAAAGCTTCTCTACTGCCAACAATTTTCTCCATCTTATTATCACGTTAATTCCTTTTGAAATTAGTTAAAGCCTAGACATTTTTCACTTGTTCTAGAATTTTTGTTTGCAATTATTTAGGTGTTTGTAACTTGTGTCAATGTGCCTATGTCAGAAATTTACTAAAGATCATGCATTTTGTTACATTGCTATGAAGGAGTCAAGGGCACAAAAATTTGAAAACAAATCATCAAGCATGAAATGGTGGCCTTCATTGTATAATAGCAACTGAAAATAAAGATGATTTGCCCATGTAGTTATTTGCTAGGCTCATATGCTCTTATTGTCACAAGATGCTCTCTGGTGGTAATCAAGATTTCATCTTGGTATTCTTTTTTTATCAGATGTCTCTACAGTGGCCCAATTTGGTGTAGTTTTTCTTCTTTTTGCACTGGGCTTGGAGTTCTCCATAACGAAGGTCAAATTCTGTTCTTTGGCCTGCTTCATTTTCTTTCTCTTTTAGTGAAATTGTGATTCAAACTCTATAACTGTGTGATTGCAGCTTCGCGTTGTTCGAGCAGTTGCTATTCTAGGGGTCCTGCTACAGATTTTCTTATTTATGTGCCTGTGTGGCATACTAATATCGGTATGTCTACAAATTCTAACAGAAAATTCACAAAAGTTTGCCCCTTTCTACTTGTGAAAACTACTTGCACCTGATTATGTGCCATAGAAAAGTTTGACTGAACTTGGAATATTGGAAACACTCAAAAGAGATGCAAGTTTGAAAGTGATAAAGAACGATTGGAAATGGATGACAAGTTTACTGAGGATTCTTGTATGATATCAACTTCATCTCAAGTCCATTGAAGAGTTATTTTGCTCTTTAGTTACATATCTTGTGTTATATTTTGTAATTATTTTCTTAAGCTTTGGATTTGGACTCTCAAGTTAAAGCTTATTGTTTTAAGGCCGCATTAATATAGAGTAATTTGATGGTGTTGATTGATTCAATTTAGTGTACTTTTATGAATTAATCAAAATAACTCTATGAACATGACATCGTCGTGTGCTAGCTATTCAGTTGTAACGTCATGTTGTAGATAATATCAAACTTGCTGCGCCGACTCACAATTGAAAGGCAGGGTACTGACACCTGAAGCACTGATAATATCAAACATATCATAGTTAGGTTGATCCAACCACTGGTGAGACAGAGGATGATGGTGTTGAAGATGAATACCAGCTAGAGGACCTGGAGGTTGTAGCAGCTGATTACATGTTGAAAGTGGGAGTCTCCAAATTCACAAATGCATGGGAAAGCATGGGTGATGACTGCTTCCCATGCATTATACTATTACAGGCAGGGGAGATTTTCTCTCTTTTATTTTTTTTGGGGGATGGGGGTGAATCTTAGTACGTAAAGAGTAACAACTTGCAAATTGCAATGACCTATGCATTACTGGACAGTTTAACAAGTTCGTAAAATTTTCTGTTTGGCTTGGAGGGATGTTAAGTTCTAAAACAAATAGAACTGTTTTGAAAAAAATAATTATACAAATTAACACTGGGATTAAGTGAAAATGCCCAAATAATACCACCTCTGAGTTCTCAAGGTTACCATATAAGTTGGGTGCTGAATGAGTTATGATGCTGGTGATTTTATAAACAGCCTTTCCATATACCACCCATTTTGATCACATGTAAGTATTAAAAAACCTTGGGCATGTCATACTATAATATAATATAATAATGAAGGGAGGTGTAGGGGGAAGAAAATCAACCAATTGGGAAAAAACAAATATATATATATATATATATATATATATATATATATATAATATTGTGAATTTCTTCAAAAAGCAAAAAGAAGAAGATGAAACAAACTGATTAAAGAAACCATTGGGGCCATTGTATTCTGTTTCTAATGATTTGAGTTAGATGGCTAACCAAAACCAAAGAAAAAAACATATTCTTTCTTTGTTTTTTTATTGAGAGAGAGAGAGAGAGAGAGAGAGAGAGAGAGAGAGAGAGAGCATGAGCTTCTAGCCAAGTGGACCTACCAGTGAATTTAGCTAAGGGCAGCCACAACCCCAGAACTAGGACGTAAAGATTGCATTCTCCAGAAATTGGCATACAGACTAATACCCAAGTTTGGTGGACTCGAGTACTGAACACAGTACTCGAGCTTCCCGTACTCGAGTATTAATCTGTATTGGCTGACTTGCATGACTGCTGAAGCAATTGGGGCCAATACAGATTGATACCCGAGTTTAGTGGACTCGGGTATCACATTGAACAGTACTCGAGCTTCCTGAGCTCGAGTACTGTTTGGAATTTTTAAATCCCAATTGCCATGTCAGCCATGCCACGGTGGAGTTATAAAATATAGTACTCGAGTTCACCAAACTCGAGTACTTAAAAAAGTGGTAGATCACCATTTATTTCCGAAACAGTGTTTTTTTGCCAAATATTTCGAAAATTGATGGTATTTCGCTATTTTGGCCAACACGGCTGGCTATTGGACTAAAAAATAGCCGAAACATTGCCATATGTGTACACAAAAAATATAAAGATTTAAAAGATTTTGATGGATTCACATAAGGTGTAATATCCACCTGATGCAATACATAATTAATGGCTGAGATTGAAAGTTGTTTTTAAAAAAATTATGAAGGAAGTGGAGGTATTGCCCCTTATGTGAATCCATAAATCCTTTTATATATATATATATATATATCAGACTCTGACTCTGTATATTTTTAGTACAAGTATCAAACAGACGCTGTATCGATAAGAGTTTTCTCAGATTATTTCTTCCCGCTTCCATGATCCATTCAAGAGCAAAGGGCATCAGTCAAACACAACTCATTCTAAGTCGCCATTTCATCAATCACATCCATTCTCATACTCATAAATACCACCGCACTCCCAAGACCAAATCACACCATCAACAAAGACCTCACAATCACAAACCCACCCCAAAGCCTCGCAAGCCCATACCTTTCGTCTCCGATGTCAAAGCCGTACAAGACCCAGACGAGGCTTTATTTCTCTTCCACGACTACCACAAAATGGGCTTCAAGCACGACTATCCCTCTTACTCTTCTCTCATTTACAAGCTTGCTCGTTCTCGCAACTTTGAAGATGTAGAGACCATTCTTGGTCTTATACAGGACCGAGACATTCGATGCAGAGAGACCCTTTTCATCGTTTTGATTCAACACTATGGAAAAGCCCATTTGGTGGACAAAGCCGTTGAGCTTTTTCATAGAATGCCTTCTTTTAATTGTGTTCGTACGTTGCAGTCTTGTAATACGCTTCTTAATGCGCTCGTCGATAATGACCAGTTAAATGATGCAATCGAGATTTTCAATGGTTCTTATAAAATGGGTTTTCGTCCGAATTCGATTTCTTTCAATGTACTGATCAAAGGGTGGCTTCAGAAGGGTGAGTGGGAACAAGCGTGTAAGATGTTTGATGAAATGCTTGAGAAAAAAGTGGAACCTAGTGTTGTGACTTATAATTGTCTTATTGGATTTTTGTCTAGAAAGGGTGATTTAGATAAAGCAATGAGCTTGTTTGAAGATATGATACCGAAAGGAAAACATCCGAATGCTATAACATATGCACTATTGATGGAAGGTTTGTGTTCTGTAGGAAAGTATACTGAAGCTAAAAAGATGATGTTTGATATGGATTATCAAGGGTGTAAACCACGGCTGGTGAATTATGGTGTTTTGATGAGTGATCTTGGGAAGAGAGGGAAGATTGAGGAGGCAAAATCTTTACTTCATGAGATAAGGAAAAGGCATTTTAAGCCGGATGTTGTGACCTATAATATATTGATAAATTATATGTGCAAGGAAGGTAGAGTGGCTGAGGCGTATAAAGTTTTGACTGAAATGCAGGTTGGAGGTTGTGAGCCAAATGCAGCTACTTATCGAATGATGGTTGATGGGTTTTGCAGGGTTGGAGATTTTGAGGGAGGTTTGAATGTTTTGAATGCAATGTTGACGAGTAGGCATTGTCCTCGTTCAGAAACATTTAAATGTTTGATAATGGGACTATTGAAATGTGGGAAGATTGATGCTGCTTGCTTTGTTTTGAAGGAGATGGAAAAGAGAAAGATTCAATTTGATTTGGAGGCTTGGGAAGCTCTAGTCGGGGATGCATGTAGTGGGGATGGAGGTGCAGGTGGACTTGTAACTGAACTGATCTCGTCCTGTCATTTTAGGGAATCAATAACTCAATGATATGTCTCCAATATTTTGTAGTTGTTTGGGTAGTTTCTGGTGGCAAGGGCCTGATCACCAGTGTAATTGGTGCTTGGGCTTAATAATTGACAAGTTCTTCGAGGCATGAGATTTTGAAGAGATGTGAGTGTTATCCTTTAAATGGCAACAAGTAGATTGTCATGAATAGGATTTCCTTGTTTCTTCGTGGTAGGTAGACCATTCTTTGTTTGGTATAAAATATAAATAGAGTAGGAGATGCACTTGGACATGTCTGATGAACCCTGCTCAGTGATGCTTGTGGTTGAATGTAGGTGCAGGAGGCTTGTAATTAAACTGATTTTTTCCATTGATGGGCTTCAAGGAAGAGAAAAAAGATCAATGGTTTGAAAAACTGAACCATTTTGTAACTGTTCATGGTTTGCTGATGCCAAGACACTGGTCTTGGTTTTTAAATTACAGCTAGGGTTTGGTTTCATTTTCTGAAGAAGCCATTGTCCATCCAGTGTGCTTGGAGTTTACAGGCTGAGGCTACAGCAGCAGTTTAATCCTTCATCTAATTTTTATGTTGAGAACAATGGAACAATAATATTCATCATACATGAGTGAATATTGGCTCATGTCTTTTAACTATTTTTTTTTCCATCTGAGATTATTATGTAAAAAGGTTTATTTATTGCCGAAGATGAAAATTGAACATTTTGAAATTCTAAGCTTGTTTGCTGCATTTAGTGCAGTTATTGGGCAGGGTGGAAATCCTATAAGCACAAGATAGATCATGGAGTGTAAGATGAAAAAAAGCAGGCAGCATCAATCTTCCCAACGTGATCAATGGGATTCCACCCTTGAATGGGGGTCAACTCCCTCTAGGAATGACCATTCAAAGCTTGTTTTGCAACACTAACAGTATTTGATGATGAGCTAACTGAAGGGAATGAGATAGGGTATGGTTTGGTTTGTAAGGCACAAGGGTTCTACAAAGCAAGTTCTGAAGATGGAAAGAGCCATATCATGGCTTTCACAACTATGTTTGAGAGTGGCACCGTGGCGGTTATGCTGATAGTCTCAGCTTCTTTGGTGGTCCATTGAACTGCTACCTCAAAATCCAATCTTGCAGTCATGGGTGGACTGGTATGTCAATGCTAAGGGCTATGCCACTGTTAAGACCTTTCCAACTACAAGTGGAGAATGTGCTGAGTTCACTATGTATCTTACTTACTAGCATGTATAGATTTAACAGTAGCTATATACTTATGAAAATTGTTGGGGTTTGTAATACAGAAAAGTTGGGCATTTTTTACATGCAATCTAACATTTGAAATTTTGAAATATATATATATATATATAAACATATTTTAAATTATCAGTTTTTATTTTAAAAGAAAAAAGAAAAAAGAAAAACTTTCATTTTCTTATTTGCTTTAATGCATCCAACTACCTTGGCTTACAGTGAAGTCCAATATACTTTGTATGACCAACAGCAACACAGTCCAGGATCTTTTAATAAAACCTTGTGCTTCTAAGACCAGGAGGCTCGGTACATGTTTTTACTTTCTGTTGATCATAATTTTACAACTAAACAAAATCATGAGGACACAATTCTGATGTATGTATTGAACACATATACTAAACATTTTAGTCATGAAATTGGACATTCTTTTGTATACTAATTCGTAGACCTCACAGCTTTATGCTCAGTTACTTTTGGAATGATCATGTCCAGCTTTCTGATATCACATAATCTTTGTGGTAGTTAATGCATACTCATGTTACACTTTCATAATTCATGTACTAGTTCTGTCCTTCCATCTCATATGGTCTTTTGCCTATTTAATAATTTTGTTTGATTCTGTTACAGGTTTTAATTTTATACAAGTGCAAGATTATTGTTTTCAGTGGGTTCTACACTCTTAGAGAAGTGAGATTGTTGATGGGCTTTATCAATGTTGTTGAAGGTTTCATCATTGTTAACTCATGGATCTGTGTTGATTGTCTGTTTGCCTGAATTTTCAAGACTCTGTCCTCAACCACTCTTGGGCCTCTAATTGTTTCTTTGATAATCATACAGACTAGTTATGAGTATGCTTTGTTGCATCACCTTTCCTATAAAAATTAATAGAGACCATTTTAACTTTTGAATGGCTCTTTAATTTTTAAGGTTCTATCCTAAAACCAACATAGGGACTCTAATCGTGAGTTTGTTTAGTCATATCTCTGTTTCTATGAATGAACAGCTTTTGAGCTAGGTGTACTCCTACGCTCTTGGTAACTACATGGGGAGTTTATTCTCTTCAACTGGAACAAGCTTATCTAGGTGTTTCCAAATGATTGAGAATATTTATGACCGGCTTGATACTCCTATTTTTTGGTTAAGATATTCATAAAAGTTGTGTCTAACAGGTGGTGGTTTCATAACGTCTGGCATTTGGAGGAATTTGGATTCAATAATTTAAGTATTTGTATGTTGTCTAATAGATGGAGGCTGAATCAATAATCAGAGCCTTGGTTATCTTATCTTGTATACTTGTCAGTTGTCGTGGAAGTTGAGTTTTTAAGTTTTTAAGTTTTCAAGTACTTTGTTGTTGTTTGCAATATGCATAGTCAACTATTTAACATGAAAATTATTGTGCACTATCTTTCTGCCTTATTTGTTGTTTTCCATCTTGGAATAGAATGAGTTATCTTTTTTCTTTTTTATACTAAGAGCCTTGTAGCTTAATAGACACATTCTGGTGTTTCTGACGGAGACATCCAGGGTTTAAATCCTCCACCCCCATTGTAGCTATCAAATTATGAAAAAATAGTATGAGTTTCTTTTTTGAACATGTGCAGTAATAACACTATTCAGTATATGTTCACTTATCAGCACGTTTTTATGCCATATGATAATTCATGCAGCTGTCCTACTCCATTTGTGTAGGTATTATAACGATTAGTATGTATTTGATCTGGATTTGTACGACAACCAAGCTTTAGTCCCAAATTCTTTGGGTTGAATATGGATTCTCCAAAGTCAAGGTGCACATTTTTTGGCCCCAGCTGTGGGACTCTAGCTTTACTCTTATCTGTTACATTCTATTCATTGTTAAACTGAAATGCTAATGCAATGTTGCATTGTAGTGGCAAGAAGTAAAGCCTAGGCCTGTGGATTCACGTGGCCTAGTGTTGCTGTGGGATTTGTTATTTTAGGTCTGCCATACTCTGCCTAAGATGTGCTACCAAATCCAGGGTATATAATTATCAATTAGAATGTCAAATTTCATTAGGATAAGGTTCCCCTAATAATATCCTTATTTAAAAATGGCTTAACAACACTATTGAAGGCTGGTCCACTTGGCCGAGCAAGTTTGGTGTTTAACATTTTCCCAATCCCGTTCCCTAACTCCGGACTCATAGTCTGGTTTATTAGATCTTTTTACAGGTGTCAAAAGTGGTTCTTGGACCTAAATTAGCCAATTAGGTGACAAGTCCCGTTCTCCACCCTAACTTTGGGCTAGTAGCATACTCCCGGATCAATGTTTAGGATAGGCCCACACCATACTGCTACCAATCCTGCATCGAGGCACTTACAGACTTCTCAGTTTTAGTTCTCACTTTTGTACCTCATGCTAGTCCTCTGTTGGGTTCATTTTTTATTATATTAGATGGCTTTTTGTAGTTTTCTCAAACAGCTACCAATCCAGCATCGAGGCATTTACAGACTTCTCAGTTTTAGTTCTCACTTTTGTACCTCATGCTATTCCTCTGTTGGGTTCTGTCTTGATTATATTAGATGTAAAATCCATAGGGGGACTTCTTCTATAGTTTTCTCAAAAAGTGTAATTCAAATACTCATGCTTTATCGGTGTTTGCTCAATCTAGGCAAGAGCTCTCTGTTTGGTTAAATGTGAGTTCCCAGGTAAATTATGAAATTCCTTCATAAAGCTATCATCTAATTAAAATAAGAATTTAAGATTCAAACTTTTGGATAGGGACCATGGTTTGGAGTTTGGACCAAAGATAACTGGTACCTTATACATGTCTCCACTCTCCCCTGCATGAGTTAGCCTGACTGTGGATTGGGATTACCGAATCATCTGGAATCGTCCCAATACTTCTGCTGCCATTCAATACCGAATCTTTGAGTCATTCCTCGTTTGATGATAATAAAATTATTCTTCCAACACAATTAGCCACAGGGAAGCATCTTGAGACTTATGTAAATGTGTCTTTGTTCATCATTTTTTGTTATAGCATTTTAGACTTTTAGTTAACAAAGTGGCACCATGACCTTAGGCTGCTAAGACCTTTATACATTAACTTATAAACCCCTATATCTGCAAAGAGAATAGTAAACTGACACATGTTTGACACGGAAGAAATTGTAACATCTATATGTATCAAAAATCCTGCCACATCTACGAACAATCCTTATCCAAGTATGTACAAGGCAAAATTTCCATGCCCAATGCTATGGCCAAGGTTGGTGTACGTCCCAAATCACCAAATTTCTTTACCAGATTCGTAATATAATCCCTTGAAGTTGAAAGGTGGGCCCTTTTTCCAGCCGTCCAAGCCATAGTCAAAGAATATAAAGCAACCAAACACCCGAGTAAAGAAAAAGTTAGGAAGAAGAGGGAAATTCATATAAATGTGGAAAGAGAGAGTTGGAAATTTTCTTTCTTCTATACCTACTGTTTTCCAATTCTCTTTTAGCTTGTCAAATGGTTAAGAGTTCATAAAGTTTTTAAAAGTAAAAACAGAACAAGAAACAAAAAGCCATGATCATGGAGCAGCCCCACCAAATGGAAAATATGAAATGGACTTACTTCCAAGAGTATATCATGCTGTCATCATTTGGCTTATAATGGGGAAGGCACATCAATGCACAAAGAAAGTCATTGCACTAAAACCGAGGCAGGTCAATTTGTGTTAATATTAGCAAAGATATGAAAAATTGTTATCACCATGTGAAGATTGAAGGCTTATTTTGTATGTGAATATCTTAGGATCTCTACTGTGCCAATAAATAATTTCCCAGACTCATATTTCTTAACCAGTCTGTAAATTCAAATACATGCTATTAGACTGTCAGTAATTGGACCAACCCACAATTTGGTAAAATTTTTCATCTTTTTTTTTTTTTTTTTTTTAAAGAAAAAAAAAAAGATTGCTTAAACTTGTTGAGGAAAGCCCACAATACAAATTCTGATAATTATCTAAACAGAATAGCCACCCCATCAAATTGATGGGGCACCATTTAGAAGACAGGAGAAAAAGTAAAGTAAAAGTGTAGTCTGTCTGTGACCCAAGCCATAACCTTGCCCCTCCTTGAATGCGACCATGTCCCCATGTGTCCAGACTCTTCACATGCTATTTTGAAGTGTCTGTAATCAAATGCAGGCTGCTCATGCTTGGAGACCATGATGTTTGAAAAAATCTAGAACAGTACTCCTTTCTGCTACAAACTTACCACAATTTTGAGCAATGGAAAACAATGGTGGGTTTACTGTAATAGACAACTAGTCATAGTGTGTCATATAAAATAATTTTTGAAAAAAGTATCTTATTTAAGACTGTATTTATGGCTATAGTGAAGATTATTCTTTTTCTACTATGTTAATTTATATATGCACCACTATTATATGCATAGAAAATTTGTACAGAATTTTTTATTAAAAAAATGATATGATAGATACGTAGAATAAGATGGTGTGAGGCACATTTTTTAATAGAAAATTTTCTTTGCTTAACAGTATCATAGTTGTCTAAGGTGTGACCAGTAAATTCTCCTGACGTTTATTTATTTATTTTTTTGAGGAACCTGTAACGTTTATTTTAGAAAACTAAATCCAACAAAGAAGCGGCAAGGGTATTTAATTATTGGGTTTATAATTATAGGCAAGTGATCATCAATTCTCAATAACTCAGCAAGTGGTCCCAAAAACTCTTTATTCATTCACAATTAAAGAAAAATATAATTCAAATGATTGGTAAAATTAGTTTTTAATGGTTGAATAAGAGGTCTGAGATTTAATCTATGGTGTCAGCTCCTGATGATAATTCTTTAGCATCAAACTAAGACACCAATATATTGGTTGTCTTAATGTAAATAAGAAAGTAAGAAACATTAATGTAAGTAACACTAAAAAAAAAGGATTTTGGTTAGTTCAATTAGTAAAATATTTTATTGTCGAATAAGTGATTCAGACTTTGAACCCCGCTTACTACAAAAATCAATTAGTATCTTGGTTCAATGATAAAATCATCATAAAATAGACGCCATAAGTTGTAACTGTGTGTGTGTATATATATATATATATAAGAGGAAACAATAAAGAAAACAATAAGTTAGCATTAGAATAATCATTCAAACACATACTGTAGCACATACACAAAGGCAACCAAAATTGAACTAGTACTGATCCCTGAGGGGTTGGCTAGTACAAAATATTGTGTTTTTTATAAATATATTTAATGACATAAAATTTTTCACAATTTTTGACATAATAACTGTGATTAGTGTATAATAAAAGTGATTTTAGTGATAAGTCTAAAAATAAGTTATTACTCTAATCAATCAATATATATATAAAAGCAGAGACCTCATGCGGGAGTGCATGAGGTCTTGCCATGTGGCGCTCTAATTTTTTATTTAGTCTTTTTAATCTCTTTTTATTAAGTTTTTTTTACTGTTATCTTATAAATTATAGTAACTTCTTTTTACCATTATATAAAATATGACTGCTTTTAACAATTAGCCCAAATGTTATACTCTACAAAATGTTAACTAATCACTTTACTAAATTGGTAAAATTTCAATTCTTAAAAAAAAAAAAAAAAAAAAAAAAAGCATTGCTCAGATAGAAGCTTACAGATACACTCTACACTGGCAGTCTTGCTCTAGTTTGCTAAAGAATTGACCCCACAACAAGCGGGATTTATATTGGAAGTAGTAAACAAAAAGACATTTCAAGAGTTGCCAGCCTAATAAGCAAGATTTTAAATTCAAAGAAAGTGAAAAAGGAAAGCTTAGAAGGACACATTTGTTCCTTCCAAGAAATGATGATCAGAGATTCAGGGAGCATAAGAGTACCAATTACCAAACCACCTCTTTAACTTTAACTTTCTTTTTAAACAAGAAAGATTACGATTCCAATCCCATAGAAGAAAGAGTTTTGACATTTACATTACAGGTACATATTGAAACATGATAAGCTGATTAAGCATCTAACCACATACAGACACAGTAACACACACCATCGAAACTTCTACATTAAACTCTAATATTATTTGCAGTTAATTTCTTATGCTGACCATTGGGAAGATGGTGTTGGAGATGATGATGTAGGAGACGGCCAAAGTTGTGCATTTTTCACTTTGGAAACACTTGCGAGTACACCTAAAGGTGTCACGTCCCCAATGACTGTCACTTTCTTTGTCTCCAAATCAATACTAAATGATGTCACTCCTGCACAGAATTAGCCAAAAACATTACCTTAAAAAATGGGGAACTGCAATTTGATAATTGATGAACAACACAAAGCTAGGGTGTAAACACTATAAAGAAGTACTGTCGTACTGTTGGTTTAATATATGTACTATAAATTAGAGGGGTTTAGGTTGAATGCTTGAATATATGTTTTGCTTACAAGTAGTGCTATTATATATTCAATCTTGGTATTCATCAAAAAATATATTCAATTTTGGTGGGGAATATTTAAAAATTTTAAAGAACAAACAATCTAGTATGTCTACTACAAACTAACCTTCCATTTTTGAAATATGTTTTCTCACTTTTCCTTCACAGCCCTTGCAATGCAGTGATACCCTCAAAACCACGACCTGCATATTGAATATCAATAATAAAAGTAACAACAACAACAACAAAGTACAACTCTCTAAGACTCTAACTACATAGTTTTCTCCATAAATTTTCTAGGAATATGTTTTTCAAAGACTATATGACTAAAGTTTTCGCACTAATAAAGCTTGTTGCTGTATGTTTCTCACAAAATATATTACCAAGTTCAGATTTTTTTTTTAAAGTACGAAGACACAGAAAGATTAATTAAAGGTACCTGATCAAGGGAGCGAGCTGAGGAAGAGGATTTCAAGGCAGGAGAGTGATTTGAGCTGAGGCGCTTAAGCTTTGGCGATTCAGCAGGAACCAATGCAGAGACAGGCTCAGACTCTGACAACCAGTTGATAAAGTGTGTGTCACTGTCACTTAAGAGAAATCTAGAGGAACCAGAAGGACTATTATTACTTGGATCATTTGTGTTAGCTGAGCTTTTTCTACGTAAGTAGTCACTTTGTTTAACGGAACTGGGCCTCTTATGCTTTTCATAGTAAGGCTTAGGATTAAAGGGTAATTGAGATGAACATGGGACATGAGGTAGGCTTTTTGGTCGATCATGGAGGTGTGGATTGTGGCGATTATAGGGTCTTGGGCCACGGCGAACCATGGAACGTTGTTCCATGCTGGAGCATATGGCTGTGGAGGCCGGCGAAGCACAGAAAAGATCCATTCTTTTCATGGTTGGACTTGGGGGATGGAATGGTTAAGAATAGAATAGCTTGGAAGTTTTGGCTTTTTCTTTGTAAAAATGCAGCAGAAGCAGCGAAGAAATAGGGAGTACTAGAAAGTATCTTCCTGGTGAGCCCAACTAATCTGCTTTTAAAGTTGAATATGAGAGAGAGAGAGAGAGAGAGAGAGAGGAAAAAGGAGCAGCCAGGTCCCACAAAAGGGATTAGGGATGGTAATAATAGATTTGTGATTAATCTGGATCTTCAAAGTTGTTTATTTTTTAATTTTTTTGACAGGTGGGGTTAAAAGTTTGGTTTATCTTTGTGTGATATGATTACTACCACTACTAGTAGCATGAAGAAAGGCTCAAAAGTAACTACTCTTATTATTTAGAAATCATTGTTTTGCATATAATTGCAATATTGCCTACTTCTTCTGTCCTAGACTTTTTGCTTCTTCTCGGTGTGTGGTTACTATGTGGGACATTAGTGTTGGCACTGAATTAATTCCCCAATCATGGATTTGACGTTCCTTTACATTAATATGAAATTTACATTAGATTATTGAAAATTGTGCTAGTCTCCATTCAAATGAACTCAACTCTATTGAAAATTTTACAAGTGATTTTAGGTAACTGTAAACTGGGTATATAAGAAATTTGTATGTCTTATATGAGAATATTTAAAAAAAAAATTTACGATATAATTCACCTTTTGATAACTATGTGCAAACAAAATTTGGAGAAAATGAGCATTTGTCCATAATTTATAAACTATGTAGCAAAATATCTTTATTTTGAAACTATTTAATAAAATGCCCATGTTTTTGAAATTTGATTTTAACAAAATCGAGTTATGTGTAAAATTCGATATCTTCAAAATTGAGTTATATGTATATTTTTAAGTGGAACTCGACATTAGTCATGTCAACATTGTTAATGTCGAGTTTTACCTGTAACTCAATTTTGTTAAAATTGAGTTTAAAAAACAAGACCATTTTACTAAATAGTTTCAAAATAGGGGCATTTTGTTGCATAAATTTATAAATTAGGAACAAATGCCTATTTTTCCCAACAAAATTTTATGATCTATGAATTGTAAAAAATGCACAAGCCCAAACCCAATTCATGCAAGACTACCCAACAAGCATGACCTGATTTTGCAGCCATCAACTAACTTGAAGGCATCTTGTTGAGCTCAAGGCCAACTGGCTATTCCGACTACAAAGTATGGTTATTTGGCCATGACATTCAGGCAAGATCAAACAATGCACTTAGTGAGCATTTGGGAAGCGCGTTTTGTGCTTCCCACGTCCTGCATTTGCATTTTTTTTTTCTTTCAGCGCCTCTTGCACTGTTCATGAGACATGAACAGTGCATTTAGGCATGTGAACAGTGCAACACGCGTGAACAGTAACTTTTTTATTATTTTCAGTTTTCAGCAAAATAAGCTATATCCAAACGGACACTTAGTATAGCAAGACTATCAACCAAGACAACCTAGGTCCAAAAGGGGCATGAAAGAGCCTATATGTGTGTTAGCTGCTAAGCACCTCTGCCTAAAAGCACAAATGGTAAAAGTTTATATTGCCTCACTAGACTAGTCTTGCCCTATGCAAGTTTTCCTTGCTCCAAAGAGATAATAAGACGGGGATAGGTTTTATTCACCTAACCCTGAGTATATGTATATATATGTAATTTAATATTTTTTTATACATGTCCTAGTTAATTATAATTTAATTTTTGGTAAATATTCTTCTACCATTCTTAACGAAGTTGTTTCTCATTAAGGTCGAAGTCACCTCATTAAGGATAGTAAAATACATTCAACTTGGCCTGCCCATAACCTAGCTACCTTGCTCCCTCCCAACACGGATTTTTTTCCACCCAATAGAAGAGAGATGGGGCGGGAATGAGACATCCCTCATCTGACCCTACCCTATCCCATTGCTATCTCTTTTTCTTTCTTTCTTTTTTGATACAAAATATAATTTTTACTATAGCCTAATCTAAGTGTATATGTGTGTAAAGCTCTCTCCTAGAGACTTGAACCCCGGCTCTTACCCCTCACACCTTACAAGCATTTATACTTGTGGAGTGACCACCACACTAAGGGTGCGCGGGGAATCACATTGCTATCTCTAAAAGGAGTATTTGCAAAGGATTATGACTCTTCACATTTACATTTATTATAGCTCACTCACAATCATTTGCATTAAATACAATAGGACAGGAGCTTTCCCTCTATAGTGTTGGCCCTAAGGAAGGCACCCTTAACATTTGCAACCTAAGGGAGTAGCGTGTTATCAAGCCCTCCACTTGATTGCATGGGGAAACCCCCACAAACCTACATTGAGGAAACCCTATAAATAACCTCGTAAATCAAGAAAAATATGTAATCCTAACTACTATTACTCTATTGTTTTATCTCAAGATTTCTATAAACTCTTGTGCTAACTTAACCTTTTGAGTTCCTTCGGCTAACCCCCTAATTGATCTTTGGCCTATTGAGAATGATGCCTTCTTCATGTATGTGTGTGTATATATATATATATATTTCGCCGCTACAATTTCTATTTCCATTTCTTTGCACACTATGAAGTGAGAAAGTAGTAGTTGGACATGCGTTTTACTTTAGGGAGGTGGTTTTTACACACCTTTACTATGGACATAATTTCTTTTACAATTTTTTTCACAACTTGTTGAGATGACAAGTTTTGAGTAGTAACTAATCGTTTTTACACTGGAGTGGAGCTAGGATTTTTTATTTGGGGGAGGGGGGGGGGGGGCCAAATTGTGGTACTAATATATTATTCAAAAGTCAAGACAAACCATCACACACATGCATAAACACATACACATATATAAACCTTAATATTTTGATACTAGAGTAGGTTATAATTTATAAATATATTGTATATACAAAACTATCAACTATGACATAAGTATATTCACTAAATAATTTTTAGGGGATTTTATCATTTTTTTTAACTCCAATGAGTATACAAAAGTTTTAGTTTGATAACCATGTAAAAAAAATGAATTTGAAAAAAAAAAAAAAACTACCTTGTCTTATAACTACTAGACCAATTAACAAATTCTATTGTTTTTAAGAGTATCATTGAACTAACTTAAATATTTGGAGGGCCAATTTCTATTTTTGTAGGTGAATATTTAAATTTTTTAATAACTATACAAAAAATAAAAGAGTTTTTTAAAATTTTGGAGGGGCCATTGCCCCCAAGCCTAGCTATATATAGCTCCACCCATGCTTTCAGACTTTCACATGCACATAATACCGAGATCGCTTTTATTTTCCACGACTCATAATCTACCATTTTAAAAGGTCGTAAAAAAAATAGAAATAAAAAGTTAGCGCCCCTAGATTTAATCTCTTTTACATAATCTAACATTAGTCAAGAATCTTTCTTTTAATTTTCCTTAATATTCAAATATTATAATGATCAGATAACAACGGCGCTGTGCAATGCTGCTGTTTAGAATATAGTTTTATTTCTTTACATGAATATGGTAACGTATTATAGTCGACATAATATATCACGCTACATGAATTTTGCAAGCGTGATTATCACTTTTCTACAAGTCTCGTGATAGAACATTGATACTTTTACCTACTGCAACTTTTTGTCCACTTCATTGGATATACATAAATATCAAATAATCAAGTTATCAAAATCCTTTTCTTATGTGTTAGCATCATACTATGATCCAAAAGAAGTTGTTAAAAAAAATTAAATTTGGAATCTTAGTTTCGGGGATTACTTTTAAATGGGACAAAAGAAACGTTCAAATAGTCAGTAAATGTCGACTGCGTTAAGTTCATCAAAAGTTAAACAGCTAATTATAAAGATAATCGGTCATTAGGAAAATATAACTGCATGTCCAAGCAACCACGACATTTGACTGCTATTTTGGAATCAATGGTTGTGTGTAAAATAAGTAATGCAGATGAGAACACAGGGAGCTTAATTTACGTGGAAAATTCTTATGCCTGAGAAAAAGAATTGGAAAATAATAATAATAATAATAATATAAAAAGATCATGATTAGATGTTCAAAGAATTACTCTAATCTCTGGTATTGCTTTTATTATTGTTTTGCTAGGAAAAATTGAATTTTGTGCAATACATGGCAGTCATCTTTCTTTTACACATGCAATTTTTCTATTGGTTAACGTGCAACAATCTATTTGCTAACAATTTCCTTGTTTTCCGTCTTAAATCTTAATCCTCCTAATTCCTGCTCAAGTTTTTGTGAGGTCCAACTATTGGCTTAGTTCTTGAGGGGTTTGGTCCGTTTGGATCCGGTGTAATATATATGTAATTATCAATTGTTGTGAGATATAAGAGCATTCGCATTAGTTTGGCTAAAATTTCCTATTTATTTTAGACTAAGAACTTACTTTTTCTATTTTACATACTCACTTCTCAAAATCATCCACATCAATCCATCTATTCTACAAGCTATTTTATTTAAATAATCAATTTTCTCACTTTTTTTATTATTTCTCTCAACTACCCTTTTACCTTTTTGTACACAGATACGCGCTTTCTCTCTCTCTCTACCCATTTTTGAACACAAATTTTTTGTTGCTCTCTCTATACCCATTTCTGAACACAGACCCCCATAGACAATCCTTTACTCAGATCTCCTCTCCCTCTCGGTCTAATCTCCACTCCTTCTCGGTCAGATCTCCTTTACCCCTGTTCTACCCTTAAGCCGCCTCAAGCATCCATCTCCGTCACAAGCACTGACCCACAACAACAGATGTAGATGCAGAGACTCATTCCAGTCAACCCACAAGCACCAATCTCCACCGCCAACACCGATCCACAAGCATCAAAACTCATTCCCGTTGACCTACAAGCACCGATCTACACCGCCAACACCGATCCACAAGCATCCAGACCTATTTTCGCCGACCCACAAACTTTGATCTAGTGCCACCAGCACCGATCCACCGATCCACAAGTGACTAACACCTACACCAATCTGTCTCTCTGTTGGTTTGTCCATGTGGGTGTGTTTGTGTATCTCTATGTTGATTCGTCTGTGTGGATATGTTTGCGTGTTTTGTGTGTGGGTGTTTTTGTGTGTATCTGAGGAAAAATAAGATGAGGAGAGAAGAGTCTGACATTGAGTTCATTTTGCTTGGAGAAGAGAGAAAAAAATGTGTGAAATGTGAAAATAATAAAATAATAGTATATACAATTACAGTAACCGTGCATATATGCACGATTATTGTAGCACATGTGTAAATATACACAGTTTTAGAAAGATTGACGTGGAGGATTTTTGAGGCAAAATGTGTAAAATTTGTTACTTTTTGTATTTTACAAAGTTTTACATTCACTGATACGGATGCTCTAAAAGTTATAAATGGTGTTGGGGCATGCATTTTTCGTGTATAGTCACATGTCAGTTACTAGAGAGATGACCTAAAATACATTCAAGTTTATTTTTGGGAGTCAAGCCCAAAACTTAACATCAGCTTAAAGAAGACCAATGGCTACTTGTGCATTTTTAGGCTTACGAAAGAAATAAAGCTCAAAGTCTAAGTAATAGAATATAGACAATAAAGGAAATTTAATTTATTTTAAGCGGTAAATTATAGAGCCGAGTAGTATAAAGCTAGCAGTAAGATGTAAACAAAATGATAAATGTCCAACGATGAGGAAAACCAAAATAATTTATGTCCACCGGTGATATAAACCAGAATAATGTATGTTCAGCAATAAAGGATAAGTAAAATAATTTATATTTGGTATGGAGGTGTAGTGAAGCAATGCACACGAATAGTAAGATAACACTAAAGTAACTTTTTTTTTTTTTTGGAGAAGAAAGACTAAAATTCTTATTAAAGAATAGGTAAATCTGCCTGATAAATAGCAAAGATGTGCAATTGAATATCTTCTATCCACACAAGAAAACTAGTGACATAACGTGTATGTCTAGCTAGACTGTGAACTATAGAATTACCCTTTCTACCAACATGTGAAAAACTAATACACTGAAATTATTCCACATAAGTTTTAACATCCCACTTCTATGGAAAATTCAAGAGCCTTTGCAGTTGCCAATGTTTCTAGTTCCACTATTGATATGGAAAGGGGAACAAAGTAACTTGGATTCATTAGGTCAGAAATAATGAATTGATGAATTAATGTACATTCAGTAATGTATAGTAAGAGATAGAGGAACAATGACTTATCTTATATAATTTGAGGAAAAATTACACTTTACCATCCTAAATTATATTCTTAATTACACTTTACACCATAAACTTTTCGAATGCACGTTTTGCACCTTAAACTATGATCTTTGCCACACTTTGCACCCAACATCAAGTTTATTGTTAACTTAGATGGAAAAAACATGGCACCATGTAGAAAGACCTAGTTGCTCATCTTCTCAATGCTTTTAAAAACAAAAAGCAAATTACACTTTACACCCTAAATTATACTACTTATTATACTTTGCACCTTAAATTTTGAATTTTCATCCAAGTTAATAGCAAACTTAACGTTGAGGTGTAAAGTATAATAAGTGTCATAGTTTATAGTGCAAAATGTGTCTTTAAAAAGTTTAGAGTGCAAAGTGTAATATGAGATATAATTTAGAGTAGTAAAATGTAATTTCTCCAAATTTATAACTTCGGCAATAAAGTATCAATAAAATGATAGAAGTTTAGCAATGGGTAATAATACAATTACAGCGGTAGAGAAGTAGTATGACATGATAAGTTCTTACATGATGATTTCAGATTAAAGGAGAAAAATTGAATGTGATTAGAGGAAGAGAGCGTGTTTATGCATGAGGATCAGTTGGTCATAGTTTGATTTCATTTTCAAAAGTCTGCAGTGTGATTAGAGGGAGAGTATGATTAAAAGGGAAAATTCGAGTGTGATTTGATTTGATTTGATTTCTTAAAGTTGATGGACCCAAACGTTTAGGGTTGAATTAAAATTTAGGTAAAATTAAATAAAAAATGTTAGAACAACAACTTTTTATACAATTTTTACTACAATTTGCGTTTAGAGATAAATTAAATTTTAGGTGGACTTTTTACACAAAAATTGTAAAAATAGTTTTAAATAGGGTAATTTATAATTTGTAATTTTTTTTTCTTGCATGTAGTTTGATTTGATTTGAAAAAAATATGTACAAAAATATTATTTAATGAAGCAATTATTTTTTAGGGATTTAATGGGTCAACTTGTGCCGCATTCGTTTGGAAAAGCCAAGAAGAATAATGTTCTCCTTTTTGGCAGAGTTACATTTGATCTTTATTTTCTTTAGCAAAATGTATGAATCATATATGTCGGTCTAATGGCTGCAATGATGAAACTTGAAAATGGCTGAGGTGTTTTCCATTGGATGAGGAACCGATGGGTCCAAGCGCTTTCAGACATTCGACTGTTCCAAGTTGGAAACCGCACCACAAAGTACACTCATCAATTACCTTCTGATTAGTTAAGAATAATGATGTAACTATCTACAATCCTTTAACTACCGTTGATTTTTTCTTGAAAAGGCTTCTTGAGCATTGGTGATGGATCCCACAACCCAGATTGCCCACAAATTCTGTCACTTCCTACTTACTAGAAGCCAAGACATTGTTGATAATGATAATCAAATCAGTCCGGTCACACAATCTTTACTTTTTTTTCTTTTTTCTTTTTTTTTTATAATATCTTTTTTCACAGTGTTTAATTGAGTCTTTTGGCTAAATATTGGTGAATCTCAAATTTATTTGCGTTATAGGTACTGTTCCAAGTTATTTAGGGAACTGAGGAGAGAGACTGAATTTCGGCAACAGTGTTGCCGAAATTCTAACAAAAGTATGAGAGAGAAAGAGAAAAAGTAGGAGAGAGAAAAGTTGGAATTTCGGCAATGGTATTACCGAAATTCCTGTTGCCCGAATGCCTGCCCGAAGTGTGCTGCTTGTGTCTTGTGTTAGGGGGTGCCCAAAGGGGAAACCCAATTGTGGCAATGGCATTGCCGAAATAGGGGGGAAAAAAAATTGTGGCAATGCCATTGCCGTAAATGGGAGGGAAAAATAAAATAAAAAAATGCTACGTACACAATATTTTTACAACATTTGCACAATAAATCACATGTGATTAATTGTTATTAGTTCAAATTTAAATTTTAACATTGAGATTATTTTTTTAATCCAACAATAACAACTAATAACAACTTGCCACTTAAAATTTGTTGTAAAAATTGTGTGCACATATCAATTCTAAATTTTTTTTTTAAAAAAAAAAGTGGAATGGATTGTGGCAATAGCATTGCCGAAATAGGAGGATTTTCCCCTCCTATTTCGGCAATGCTATTGCCACAATCCATTCCACCTTTTTTTTTTTTTTAGAAATAATATGTGTACACAATTTTTACAATATTTTTACAACAAATTTTAAGTGGCAAGTTGTTATTGTTGGATTAAAAAAGTAATCTCAATGTTAAATTCAAATTTGAACTAATAACAATTAATCACATGTGATTTATTGTGCAAATATTGTAAAAATATTGTGTACGTAGCATTTTTTTATTTTATTTTCCCCTCCCATTTACGGCAATGGCATTGTCACAAATTTTTTTTTTCCCTTATTTCGGCAATGTCATTGCCACAATTGGGTTTCCCCTTTGGGCACCCCCTAACACAAGACACAAGCAGACACAAGCAGCACACTTCGGGCAGGCATTCGGGCAACAAGAATTTCGGTAATACCATTGCCGAAATTCCAATTTTTCTCTTTCTCTCTCATACTTTTGTTAGAATTTCGGCAACACCGTTGCCGAAATTCAGTCTCTCTCCTCAATTCCCTAAATAACTTGGAACAGTTGAGATTCACCAATATTTAGCCAAAAGACTCGTGTTTAATTGGCGACACTGGCTAAATGGCTCTGTACCTGAACTGAATTGGCATGATTCAAGTTATGGAAGTAGAGTATATTGTAATTATTTAAAAAAAAAATTGAAGAGAAAAGAAATAAAAGTACAAAAAATGGGAAAAAATTGTTCCGTAGTAATATTTGGAAGTAACTAAGAAGTGGAGAAGAGCCACCACGCACCCTTTAGTGTGATGGTCACTCTAATCACCCTATAAATATAAGTTCTTGTGGAGGTGGGGAGGGTAAGAGTCGAAGTTTAAGTTTTCATAAGGAAATTTTAAACATATATATACTTAGATTATCTTAAAGTAAGATTTCTACCTCAAATATAAAATGAAAAAAAAAAAGTATAAAAGTATTGTCAATGGTTAACTTATGTGAAAGTGATATTACTTCAATCACAACTTGACACGTTAACATATTGTGAATTTGAGTGTGAAATTTAGTGTGTATGTAAAGTTGTTGAATATGAAATATAAGGAAATAACACAACAATATCAGATTTGCTGACGAAGTGAAAAACCAATGAAGAACCAACTCGCTCTCCCTTGTGTGTGTGTGTGTGTGTTTGTTTTTTTTTTTTTTTTTTTTTTAAAAAAAATGAAGAACCAACTCCAAAAAAATAAATAAATAAAATCCAAGGGTACCTTCACCCCCAATAAGGAAATTCACTATATAAAAGAAAGTTCTACAATCTAGTTTATACATGTGACCCTAGATTTTACCCGATAGATAAATTTATTGATGTGACCTCACACCAACTTTAAACGTTCTAAACTCCTTAGAGCATTAGCATTAGGAAATGCTACTCTACTCTATTTTATCATCCCAAAAAGTTACTTTATCAATTATACAATCCCATTATACAATACTTCCAGCATCCCAATATTTTATTTTCCTATTCTACTCATTAAAATAATATATCTACACAATAAAATAATATTTCCTTCAATTACCATTATTTATTCTTTCTTTCTCCCAATCACCATCACAATAAAATATTAGTTTTTTTTTTTAGAATTGTGCTACAGTGCAATTCTAAAGATAGAATTGCACTATAGCACTATTGTAAAAAAATTTGCAATACTTAGCAATAGCATTTCCTGGTGTAATACATTTTGAGACTTGAAATGCCAAATATCCCTTACATTTGGCATTAGCATTCCCCAATTCTAATGCTCTTATATATGAATTCCATCTCATAAGTCTCATCCGTGATCACAACCAAACCCTCTAACCTACTCCAAGAATCCTCCTTAAAGGTTTGATCTCCGCAGCAACAGTACTAAGATTATAAACTATGGCTTCAGACCTTGATCACCAAAAAAACAACTCTGTTGTGTATATGGACTTCTGAACTTAAGGGTTGATCAATTCTCGATATATATTTTCTATCTATGAAGTGTACAAGGATAGCTTCCTAAAACCTCTAAGTAGTTGTGCTTATAGTGGGACTATTATATTTTTGCACGTAGAATACAAAAAATTAGGCAACACGTACTTTAATAAAAACACATCAAATTCTCTTCACAATTTTCGATCAATCAAGTTCACTTGAAGGGTGGTCAAATTTTTCTTTCAATTGATCGAACAATGATCGAATGGCTGTCAAAATCACTTGTAAAACTAATTGAGCATCAATTGAGTGGCTGTCGATACCTTGAATAATTGTATTCCTTTGAGTTGCATCTTTGGCCTCTTGCAACAAGCAAAGATCCTTTAGTAAGTTTCCACCTTCAATTGCCAAGGCTGTTACAATCACCTACCTAACCCATAACCAATGTAAAGAGCACATTCAAACATAAATCTGAAACATGTTGCACATCCTTCAACATCGTTGTATAACTAACATTAGTTTTGATACACACATCACCAATTTCCATTATTTTTGAATAATTGGAAATACTCATCTTCACAGTGTCAAAGTTATTTGCTTTGTATGTGGTGAACAACTATTTTGTAAGGATAACATGAAAGGAGGTTCTCAAATCAACAACTTAAATTCAATACTAGGAACATGATCACACTTTAGCTCTTCAATAGAGAGCACACATGACTGGCTTAAGGCATTATGGGGTTTAAGGCGACTACTTTAAGTGAAAACTATTCTTATATTTTGAATATTAATAAAATATTTATTTAAATTTTGGTATTTTTATTATTATTTAAAATCTATTTTTTTAGATGCAAAACTACAAATTAAAATGAATCCATTGTATTACTCAATTACTATACAACTAAAATAAACACTATTTATTGAGTGAACCAACCAAATACTAAAAAATTGTGATTGAAAAAGTTTTAATAAAATTATATATATATTTGATATCTCTAAATAAAACTCGATTATAAATTTATTTACTAGTGGGAGATTAATGAGTTTTTTCAGCATTTGTGTGTGGGGGATTAATGAATTCTACACTCTAAAACTAAGAAAACTAACAATTATTGCCACATCCATTAAAAATATTTTCTTTAACTAGTTTTTCTTTGATTAAAAAAAAAAAAAAAACTACTCTTTATTTATTAGTGAATATTTGGGGCATAATTAATACTTCCATTGGCACATGGATATTTCTATTGATGAAAATTTGGAGGTCTTTTTATCATTGGGGGTCTTAGGCGGTTGCCTATTTGCCTCACCCATTAAGCCGGCACTAAGAGCACTACAACTTCTTTTCAAAAAAGAAAAAAAGAAAAAGAAAAAGAGCACCACTAACTTCCTTAGTAATCATAGCAAGTATACTATTCTTCTCATTATCGTTCTTTTTATATTTACCTTCATTTTGTTCTCTTTTCCAATGCCAACAGATTATTTTTATACGACCCTTCGCTTCCTAGTCTCCTTAAACTGTGATTTATCTCTTGATTAAGACTTATCATTGAATTTAACTCAATTATTGGACCCTTTACTTTTACTTATGCCCCTATTCTGTGTCACAAGAGCTTTGATCTTTTGTGTTGTCTGTGGCCACATCTTTTCTTCAAGTTTCCTCATCTAATGTCATCTTTACCATATCCAACAATTGTTCAACAACACATCTAACATCTTTAAACTTCAAATTTAAAGTGTTTTTATAAAAACATTCGTTAAAGTAGTCTTTCGCTCAAAGAAACTCTCCAATTTTTTCCAAAGTAGTCATTCGTTAAAGCAGTGCGGTGAAATGCACAATCATCAATCTATTGTCCAATAAACCCAATAGTATTCCTATTCATATTTTCCCATTCTTTTTATTTTATTTTATTTATCCTCTAGTTTGGTTGTATTAACTTCAATAAAAATAATACAAATCTTTACAATAAAGTAGATACTCCATCTTAGGATTCCAAGTAGGACAATTTGGACCCGTCAATTTTATCATGCTTTGATACTTCTGATGCATCTTTAATTCACGCAAGAAAAAACTCACTAAATCAACCAAGCTCTGATAATATTTGTTAGGTCTCAACCTAGTTTTATGTTAATTAAGAAAATAAACCAAGAATTTTAGCTAATCATAAAAAATTATAATCGTCAAAATTACTAAAAGCCAGGATATATATATATATATATATATACATAAAGAGATGGGTTCAAGTTACACTTGGTGTAACTCCAAAAGAGTTACACATTTTTTAGCCGTAGATTTATGAGAGATCCAACGGATAAAAACAAAACATCATTATTCATTACAACGTTAAATACTTATCTAATTAATAGTCTCCTTATTATCTCTCTGCTCATTAAATATTTCTTATGTCTCTATTTTCTCTCCTTATTAAGTCTTTCTTTCCATTTTCTTTGCAATTTCTCATACGTATCTGCTTTCTTAGTTTTTTTCTCCCTGAATATCACTTTCCTTATACATGTTTTACAAAATGTTCAAGCAAAAATATTCATGGCAGGAGCTGCAAATGGCATCAGACAACTAAATGAGGAGAGAGAATGGTATTATAAGCACTCCAACAAATCATCCCTGGAAGATGGATTGGGTATAAGAGTTTTTGTCCTTCCAGGAAAGTGAATGAATCATTTTAAAGAGATTACGACAATAATTCTATGAGGAAAGTGATATTTACAATAAGTCTGATTTGATTTTTGTTTATTCATAGTATGTTTATTTTGTTGAAACTTTTTTGTGAGAATATATGAAGGCTTCCTAGATGTTAGATGGTTATATGAGGTATTGTTTTTTTATATTCAGGTAAACATATATGATATTGTAGTTGTTGTTCAGCTTCATCCTTCAGGTATATTGAACTTATCGTGCAAATTTGTTCAGAGTTGCTGTTGCTACTCGTTTCCAGCGTGCTTTTATGCAACTTCTTTATGACGCTCAGTTTGAAGAATTATCAGCTAGGGATTTGATGTTGACATCTGCACTTAACACAGATTATCTCCTTACTTTGCCAGTATATGTTGATTGGAAGAGAGCATCTGAGTCCAATGCAAAAATATTCAAGTGTTAAGTGCAGAAACTAGAAACGTAGGAGAAATTGCAAAAAAAAATGAAAAAAATACTTAATAAGGAGAGAGAAAAAGAGACATAAGAAATATTTTAATGAGGAGAGAGATAATGAGGAGACTATTAATTAGGTAAGTATTTAATGTTGTAATGGATAATGATGTTTTGTTTTTATCCGTTGGATCTCTCATAAATCTACGGCTTAAAAAATGTGTAACTCTTATGAAGTTACACCAGGTGTAACTTGAACCCATCTCATATATAAATCAATCAATTAAGATTTTCTTTCCTCACACACATAATCACTTTCTGTTTTCTTGTTCTCTCTAGTGGCATTCACTAACTACTCTTCTTCTTTATTCTAGGGGACACACTCACGTGAAGGAAAAAAAAAACTACTTCTAATATTTGCAGCCAGCACCTTTGTTATGATCTCCTACTTCTATTTGAAATTGGACACCTAATCATGTTTAACAAGGACACACCCACTAAATGGGATATTGTTCCATTTGGACTAGACTTTGGTATCCACGTGCACCTAACATTAACAAATTGTGAAAAATGTTATGAAAATAGTTGTATCCCCAACATTACACAAAGGGGCGTAGCCAGAAATTTTTTGTTTGGAATGGCCAATTTATGATACTAATTTATTAGTTTATACAAACTTTCATAAACATGCATCATTGGACTAGCTCAAATATTTTTTTAAGACTATCATTGGACTAGTTCAAATATTTGGGGGGGCTAAGTCCCATTTTTGTAGGCTAATAATTAAAATGTTAAATATTTATATATAGTATTAAAATATTTTTAAAATGTTAAAATATTTATACACGTAGCTCTGCCCCTAATTACACAATGATAATATTAGAAAAGATGAGACATGATACCATATTAGAAATGGTAAAACATTACTATGATACTATATAGAAAGAAAGAAACACCGAATTTGTGTATATAAGAAAATATGAAGAAGAAAATAAAGAAGGTGGAGAAAAAGAGAAAATGCATGAAATTAAAGTGGTTTAACCTTAAAGGCCTATATCAATAGCATAAAGTTCTTGATGGCTACATATTCACTATTACCTCTAAATTTTATAGCAAACCCATTAAAGGATTTTCCCCCCTAGAGAACATCGAAAGGTATTTATAATAGGCTAAATCATTAACTAACCTAGAGTTACTATCTTTGAACTACAAATAGGATGAGGATTACTTAACTAGCACTCCGAGCAAGATTAAAATTATTTTTCTTACACTCCAAGTAGGATTAAATATAATGAACATGGATAATAGATTGAGGACTTTGAATTGGGCGTTATTTCTCACTACAAAAAATCAAGTTTTCTGCATCATTTTAAAAATGCCACCAAAAACCATAAAGGCGTTGCTATAGACCAAAATGGTCTATTGAGACGTTTTTTAGGGTGGAGGTTAAAAATGTTGTTAGTAGTCCTAACCGGCAATGATAATTGTTTCAATGTATTTCTTGTGGAAGAAATGCTAGCACTAAATTAAAGACTAAATTAAGATATACTTTCTATTCTTTGTTCTAATATTCATGATTGTATGTTATTTTTCATGAATAAAGTAAATTTTTTTGTTGCTTTCGCTGTATTGTTTTGTATGTAATGCAAAACTAGGTTTTTCAACGGTTAATGCATAAGACTATTGGTGCATTTGATTGGAGTGAAAATAGAGAGAATGAAAAATGGTGGAGAGAAAATAAGAGAGATTTTGGGTGGGATGGGTATTTGATTGGAGTGATTACTTTGATAATAATAGTGAAAAATGTAAAGTTAATGGAGTTGGTTTTTGTCACCTCTTTTATGAAAATGAGCAATAAGAAACTCCTTGATGCCTCCTCGTCCAAGCTTTATACAAACAAACGTCAACGTATATATATATACCCTTATAGTTATGTGAAGAGGAAAAATTCTACACTTATATGACGGATCGACTTAAATCACCCATACCGGACGGGCTCCACATCGACGAGTCGAACACTTATGTTGTGTCTGAATCAATTATCTTCAAGAAGCCCTAGGAAAGGAACTCTTGCGGCCCACGCTTGGACATCTCAAAATCCTAGTATAAATGGAATTCTAAGGCAAAAAGGATTCTAGAAAATACGCGCATTAATGGAGATCTTCTCCATAAGGAAAAGTCTTGTTCATCACGTTTGGGATTGTTAAAGGAGACTCCTATAAGGAAAAGACTTCTACTTCAAGGAAGAGAGGTCAATCTTCGACCACTATAAAAGCCCCAATACCCTCACAAATCGAGGTACGCATAATTGACCCTCTCTAACACTTTGGAGTGGTAAAAGATTCTAACTTGACCTTCGGAGGGTATTTGGCCGGCACCACACTGGTGCTCTCTGCAGGTTTTCTCTTTCTTGCTGTGCAGGTGACTTTTTGGGCGTGTGAGCAACGTGTGATTCATTGGTGATTTTTTCGACATCATCAGTTGGCGCTGTCTGTGGGAAAGTAGCGTTTCTTTCGTGATTCGAAAGCCACACTATCGCTTCTCGAACAAAAGAGTTACATGGTGCTAACCCGCTCAATGGCGACTACCAATAACATCCAAGAGGAGGAACCACCCATGACTCCCCTCGAGAGACAAGTACAAACCCTCGCCGCAGCTGTGGAGCGCCTCACCAAGCAAAATCGCGACCTAGAAGAACAGCTGCACCAGAAAAACAAGGCACAAAACAATCAGAGGGAACAAGAAGGTACAAGTGTCGTGCGAGGAGGTCGAGAGGGGCCTGAAGGTAGTAACGCCCCAAGCAGGCCAGAACGGCAAAATATCAACCTCCCATCCCTCATTGATGCGGCTCCACCTCTTATTGTCGTGGAGATGCAGGCGATGAAGGAACAAATGGAGGTCATGATGAACGCCCTGAAGGGACGAGTATCCAGCGACCTTGATGATTTGGTCAATCGAACAGACTCGCCGTTCACGGCGGCCGTCAACTCCTTCCCCTTACCACATAAGTTTCGAATGCCACAGATCGACAGTTATGACGGAGTGAAAGACCCTCTAGACCACTTGGAGACGTTCAAAACCTTGATGCACCTTCACGGGGTCGCGGATGAGATAATGTGCAGGGCGTTCCCCACCACGCTGAAGGGAGCTACGAGGATTTGGTTCAGTCGGTTGACACCAAATTCCATCAGCACTTTCAAGGAGCTAAGCGCCCAGTTTACTTCACACTTTATCGGGGGACATAGGTACAAGAAGTCCACGACGTGCCTGATGAGCATCAGACAGCGAGAGGACGAGACGCTGAGGTCCTACATAACCCTCTTCAATAAGAAGGCGCTTTCGATCAACGAAGCCGACGATAAAATATTGGTAGCAGCCTTCACCAATGGGTTGTGAAAGGGTAAATTTTTGTTCTCTCTATACAAAAACGACCCGAAAACCATGTCGGAAGTGCTCTACAGGGCCACCAAGTACATGAATGCGGAAGATGCACTGCTGGCCCGAGACGAAAAGCCCAGGAAGAGAGAACGACAAGAAGACACATGGCAGGACCAAGAACGGAAGAAACCCAGAACAGGAGACCGAAGGGACGAAAGGCGCCCTAAGCCCCCAGGAAGGTTTACAAGCTTCACCCCATTGAATGCCCCAATAGACCAAATCCTAATGCAGATCAAGGACGAGGGGGCTCTAACATTCCCAGGAAAACTCAAGAGCGATCCAAGTAAGCAGTCTAGAGACAGGTACTACCGTTTTCACCGAGACCACGGTCATGACACGTCTGATTGCTACGAATTAAAGCAACAGATTGAGGCCCTCGTCAGACAAGGAAAGTTGCAGAAGTTCGTCAGCAAGGAAAAGACGGACCCAAATCCCCAAGAGCACGCCCCCCGACGGGATAACGAGCGTCAAAGACCGCCCGTAGGAGACATAAGGATGATTGTAGGGGGAACCGCTACTACAGGGTCGTCCAAAAAGGCTCGGAAGACCTACCTTAGGTCAGTCCATAACGTCCAGCTGACGAGCACCGTATTGAAGATAGCATGGAAGGAAAGCCCCATCATTGGGTTCTCGGAAGAGGATGCGTGGCGTCTTCATCATCCTCATGACGACACACTCGTTGTCAGCATACGTGTAGGAGACTACAACGTGCATCGAATGTTGGTTGACAATGGCAGCTCGGCAGACATTCTGTACTACCCAGCGTTCCAGCAAATGAGAATAGACAGAGAAAGACTAATACCGACGAACTCCCCGTTAGTAGGATTTGGGGGAGCAAGAATATTCCCATTGGACGCAATCACGCTTTCGGTAACAGTAGGCAACCATCCCCAGCAGATCACAAAGGAAGTAACATTCCTTGTGGTCGATTATTCATCTGCTTACAATGCCATCCTCAGACGACCCACACTCAACTCGTGGAAGGTAGCAACATCGACATACCACCTAATGGTCAAGTTCCCTACAGATTATGGGATTAGGGAGTTGCAAGGAGACCAGGTGGCCACCCGTGAATGCTACATTGCCATGCTAGAAATGGAAGATCAATAGCAGACCATGTGTATAGAGGAGCAACGGGCCATAGCGGAGCCGGTTGAAGAATTAGAAGAGATAACACTCGATGAATCAAGGCCTGAACGGACGACTAGGATGGGGACGTTGGCCAGCTAGCCAATACGTCAAGCCCTCGCAGCATGGTTCACAAGCTCCACGTGAACCCCGCATCCTCACCCGTTCGACAGAAAAAGCGAGTGTTTGCTTAGGAACGAGACAGAGCGATAGCGGAAGAGGTCAGGAAACTACTAGAAGCGGATTTTATTCGAGAAGTATATTACCCAGACTGGTTGGTGAACGTAGTCATGGTCAAGAAGGCTAACGGGAAGTGGCGAATGTGCGTCGACTTCACGGACCTCAACAGAGCGTGCCTGAAGGACAGCTACCCCCTCCTTCGGATAGATACTCTGGTAGACTCAACCACCAGACACCAGCTCCTAAGTTTCATGGACGCCTTTTCGGGCTACAATCAAATCAAGATGAAGGAAGCTGATCAAGAGAAAACTTCCTTTGTCACCAACTAAGGACTTTTTTGCTACAAGGTGATGCCATTCGGGCTCAAGAACGCGAGGGCGATGTACCAGAGACTAATGAACAAAATGTTCACGCACCAGATTGGAAGGAACGTACAAGTCTACATTGAAGACATGTTGGTAAAGAGCCTGCGCAAAAATGACCACCTAGGCGACCTCCAAGAGACGTTCGACACCCTTCGGTCATACAACATGAAGCTGAATCCAAGCAAGTGCGTGTTCGGAGTAACAACGGGAAAATTCTTGGGATTCATGGTATCCCAAAGAGGTATAGAGGTCAACCCGGAGAAGATACGGGCCATCATGGAGTTAAAACCACCGAGGACGGTGAAAGAGGTGCAAAGCTTGAATAGCAAAATTGCAGCCTTAAACAGGTTCGTCTCTAAAGCGACGGACAAATGTCTACCATTCTTCCGCACCTTGAGAAAATCTTTCGAGTGGACGGACGAGTGCCAGAAAGCATTTGAAGACCTGAAGAAATACCTTGCCTCTCCACCATTGCTCAGTCCGTCCAAACCAGGGGAAGAACTCTACCTCTACTTAGCGGTTTCGCAAGCGGCGGTTAGCGCGGCCTTAGTAAGAGAAGAGGAAGGATCTCAACTACCCGTTTATTTCATAAGTAGGGGTTTCCGGGGGGCAGAAGAGAGGTACCCCCAGATGGAGAAATTGGCCTTCGCACTGGTAACTGCAGCCCGAAAACTCAAGCCGTACTTCCAGGCCCATGCCATTATAGTCTTGACGAATCAACCACTAAAAACAGTAATGAGCAGCCCTGAGGCTGCCGGACGAATGGCTCTATGGGCAATAGAGCTGAGTGAGTTTGATATACAGTACCGCCCGCGAACTGCAATAAAGGGGCAAGCAGTGGCAGACTTCATCGCTGAATATACTCAATTACAAGGCAAGGGGGCAGACGCCCTCAAACAATGGAGCATCCACACGGACGGATCTTCAAACAGACAAGCTGGAGGTGCCGGTGTGATGATCCATACCCCTGACGGAGACAAAATCGAATGCATGATTCGACTGAACTTCCCAACGACCAACAACGAGGCCGAGTATGAAGCATTGGTGGCAGGACTAGACCTCGCGAAGGCCGCAGGTGCTGAATCCATGGTCGTACATTACGATTCTCAGGTAATAACAAGTCAAATTAATGGCATCTACGAATGCTAAAATGAAAGGATGAAGAAGTACTTGGAAAAAGTCAAGAATCGGATCAGTAACCTCGAAGTCAGATTCGTTCAAATCCCAAGGGAGGAGGCAAAAGCAGCCTCCGCAGAATTTATACTAGTCCCCGATCAAATATTGTTGTTTGTCTAAGTTTACTCAATTATTGATGACGGAACAAAAGTGAAGGAGGTGAATTCTGAGAACAATTGGACTACGCCATTAATAGCCTACCTGAAGACGGGCACACGACTAGACGGAAAAGACGCAGCCAGGAAACTGAAAGTCCAAGCCTCACGATTTGTGCTGATCAATAATGTCTTATACAAAAGGGGATTCTCACGACCGTACCTGAGGTGTTTGGGTCACGAGGAAGCAGACTACGTAATGAGAGAAGTCCATGAGGGTATTTGTGGAAACCATTCAGGGGCACGATCCTTAGTGCACAAATTGATCCGAGCAGGGTACTATTGGCCTACAATGCAAAAGGACGCGCAAGCTTACGTCAAGACTTGTGACAAATGTCAGAGGTTCAGTGATCTGATCAGGCAATCAACCGAGGAGCTGACACCCATGACGGCCCCTTGGCCATTTGCCTAATGGGGACTAGACATCATGGGCCCCTTCTCGACAGCGGTAAGGTAACTAAAATTTCTAGTAGTTGGTATCGACTACTTCACCAAGTGGGTGGAAGCAGAGGCCCTAGCCACTATCACGGAGAAAAACATTCGAAGCTTTGTTTGGAGGAATATTATCTACAGGTACGGGATACCAAGAGTGCTTGTCTCCAACAATGGAAAACAGTTCGACAACAGCGTATTTAGGGACTTCTGTTCGGAGCTGGGTATCAAGAATCATTACTCTTCGCCCGCACACCCACAGGCCAACAGACAAGTCGAGGTCACGAACCGGTCCTTGCTCAAGATAATCAAGACTCGGCTCGAGGGGGCAAAGGGCATCGGGCCTGATGAACTACCAAGCGTCTTGTGGGCATATCGTACTACAGTAAGAACACCTACTGGAGAAACGCCGTTTCGGTTAGCATATGGAAGTGATGCTGTCATCCCAGCAGAGGTAGGGCTTACGAGCTATCGGGTGGAAAACTACAACGAGGATAATGAACGAAGAGGCCTTGCGGCTTTAGCTAAACTTGGTGGACGAGGTCCGGGCTACAGCAGAGCAGAGGTTGGCGCGATACCAGAACCTCATGGCAAAATACTACAACTCCAATGTCAGACATAGAGACTTCCAGATCGGAGATCTTGTGCTACGGAAGGTAATGGGAGCTGCTAGAGATCCTTCGCAAGGAAAGCTCGGCCCCAACTGGCAAAGAAAAGGGACCTACCACCTCGAAACTCTGGACGAACAGAAGCTGCAACACCCATGGAACGCGGAGCACCTACGGAGATACTACCAGTAGAGACGACATGAAGAGCATCGACGCTCCCCCAGTTTCCAGTTTATTATTGAGTTTTTATTAGTTTTTACTTTGAATTTTTTTTTTCTATTCTTTAGTTTTGCTATCGCTAGTTTTTACTTCGAACAATTCTTTCTACAAGTGCCTTTTTAAGCCCAAGGGGGCAGGTACCTTTTTTTTCTACATGGTTTTCTTTCAATAAGAGAAATATTCAGACACTACTGTGTTTTTCCTACTTAATTTGCCTAGTCCAATATTGGACGGGTATAAACTAAGTCCACAAGATGGACGGATCATCCCAAGAGGATGAAAAATTCCAAGTCCAAAAGAGGACGGATCAAACTAAGTCCACAAGATGGACGGATCATCCCAAGAGGATGAAAAATTCCAAGTCCAAAAGAGGACGGATCAAACTAAGTCCGCAAGATGGACGGGTCATCCCTAGAGGATGAAAAATTCCAAGTCCAAAAGTGGACGGATCAACCTAAGTCCACAAGATGGACGGATCATCCTAAGAGAATAAAAAATTCTAAGTCCAAAAGTGGACCAATATAAATTGAAGTCCACTAAATGGACGATTCATCCAAAGAAGGTAAAATTAATAAGCCTAACTCGACGGATGCAAATTAAATAAACTTTGCAAAATAAATATTCAGCAAGAAAGACGGATTCATTAAACATGACGGTCCCATATGAAGCATAAATATAAAACAATAACCCAAATGGGGAAAAGTCTACATGATCCCAAAATTATGACGGGTGTTTATAAAATTGTTCTGCCAACATTCTTAAAAAAAAAAAAAAAAAAAAAAAAAAAAAAAAAAAAGGGTTATTGCTGCACAGACGGGGCTGAGGTTCCATCCTTATCCACCACATTCGTTGGCTGACGGACCTGTTCATCCTGCACCTCGACGTTGACCGCTTGATTTTGGGCATTGTTGAGGAGAGCCTCTTCACCAAACAACTCCTCTGTGTTCTCAGAGTGAACGGGCTGGACTTGTGATTGTTCCTGGTCGTTGATCTTGACGGTTGATAAATTAAGCTCGGGATATATGGACTTTACTTGACGAATGGCATCATCGAAGCCGTCACCATAGGAAATACCTAGCTCGGCTAGAAGGTCGTCAGAGTCACGGTACTCTCGTACCGCAACATCCTTCGCTAGAAGGATAGCCTTCTCCTTCTCTTCCAGGACCTTTTTTAGCTCCTCCGTCCTTTGATAAAACTCATCCCTTGCTTTCTCCGCCATCGCCAGTTTTTGCAATTGTATAACTTTCCAAGTCTTAAGCTCGTCCAACTCCTCCTCCGTCCCCTTAAATTTGTCACGAAGACGGTCTAAAGAGGTCTCACGATTCAGGCACCGTCCCATAAGACCCTTCATCATTATCATAGCCTGACACATTAGGAGTAGCAGTTAGTTTCAAAATAAGGATGATGACGGATTTATAAGTGGACGGACTATTACCTGTGCGACGCTGAACAGTCCCGTCTCACCCATCGCCTCCGTCGAGTGATTGCTCAAATCTTCATAATCCTCAGAAGTGATGATGGACGATAACTTCTCCAGAGCATACTTAGAATCTTCTCGCAAAAGGGGAGGTGGTGGATTTTCTTGCTAGGTCGACAGACCTTTCATAAAGCCTTTACCTGCCCCAGGCTTGGCTGGGGTAACCGTCTTTGTTCCCCCAGCCATTAACCCTAAGACGGGGTCTAGGGGGATTTTTGGTTTTTTAGGTAGACGGTCCACTTTAGGCAGGTACTTCCTTTTTTGGGCCTGGGTGCTTGAGCCCGTCCCTTTTGGGTCTGCATCGACGGACTCCTTTTTCTTTGCAGCATTTGCTTTGATCAAAGCTCTTCTCTTAGCATCGTCCATCTCTATAGAAGCCGACGGAGGAAGTTAGTTAACTAGAAATTAAAAACTATCAGAGAATAATAAGGTGACGGACTTAAAAATACCAGAAGATGGTATCAGGTGTGACCAGTTTCGCCCAGGTCCTCTCCTCCTTCGTGGTTTTCTTAAAAATTTTCTCCAAAAAACTAAACTCTTCCAGATCTACTTGTGGGCGTCGTCTGGCTACAAAACAGAAGGTGGACGGTTAAAAAGTGTTAATAAATTGTGACACTAAATGGCTGATTCAACACTAGGACGGACGCATACCAGATGGGTTCAACACCCCCTAAGTTGTGTCGACGAGCATATGATCCGTATCCCCTGAATGACACATCCATTCGTCACCCTCTAAGAAAAAATAGCGACTCTTCCAGTCCCTATTGGAGTCTGGTGTGTCATAGATGACTTTCAACAATGGACTCCTAGCTACAAAACTATACATCCCCCTTGATTTATCTATTTCATCAAGACGGTAGCAGTGGAGGAATTCTCGCACCGTCAACCTCCTGGCACCGTCTGTCATGGCCCCATAGAGGACCTCCATGGCTATGAAAACCCTCCAGGAATTTGGAGATATCTAGTTAACGAACAGGCTTAGGTACTTAAGAAGCTAACGGTGAAGGGAGCTTAACGGAAACCTGAGCCCTGCCTTCAGCATTTGCTCGTACACCCCGAGACCTGCCGCCCCTTCGTAGTAGCATCTCTCTGACTTGTAGGGCAGACGGATGGGGACAGTGTCAGGAATTTGGTAATTTTTTCTAAGTGTATTAAAGTGTTTTTCTTTGATGGAAGATACAAAGGCGTTCACCGTCCACTCCGGAAGCATGATGAACTCCCTAGGTCCCCCAACTCCTATGACGGCCTGAATTGGTTCTTCCTCACTATCCTCAGAACTTTCCTTTGACTCGGCCGTCTCCATATCCTTATTTGTTGAGGACTGGGAAGAGGCGGATGGACTCCTATCTTCTCCAGGACTGAGTTGGTCTTTGTGACCTGACGGGTGAACATCCTCGTAGTCTGCCCCGTCACGGACAACGGATTGATTACTTGACGCACTAGACATAGCCTACATAGGATGACAAAACCTAAGACTATGATGGATCTAGAGAAAGGTGACGGGTTATAAATCTAGAAAAATAAATAGTATATTTGACGGAAAAGAAACACATAAGGTGTACTTACCAAGTTAACAAGATGACAGAGAAAGTTGCTGACAAATGCAGTAGTTGGACGGAGTGGTCTCTGACAAAGGTGATGGTTGTGCTCTGACAGAGTATTCTTTGCAAAAAGTGTAAAAATGAATGAAGAAGAGTGGTATATATAGGGGGAATGCAAGGAAGACGAAGCGTCGTTTCGGTCTTAGAAAAGAACCAATAGAGGTGTGACACGTGTCGTACGACCTAATGGTTTTCAGGCCAGGCTATCAGAATCATGTGTTATTCACGGAGTCCTTAATTAGTCGTCACCCCAGGATTCCATCACGACGGACTCATGAGGTGAAGGGGGCAACTGAAGAGGAAAAATTCTACACTTATATGACGGATCGACTTAAATCACCCATACCGGACGGACCCCTTGCGGACGGGCTCCACATCGACGAGTCGAACACTTATGCTGTGTCTGAATCAATTATCTTCAAGAAGCCCTAGGAAAGGAACTCTTGCGGCCCACGCTTGGACATCTCAAAATCCTAGTATAAAGGGAATTCTAAGGCAAAGAGGATTCTAGAAGATACGCGCATTAATGGAGATCTTCTCCATAAGGAAAAGTCTTGTTCATCACGTTTGGGATTGTTAAAGGAGACTCTTATAAGGAAAAGACTTCTACTTCAAGGAAGATAGGTCAATCTTCGACCACTATAAAAGCCCCAATACCCTCACAAATCGAGGTACGCATAATTGACTCTCTCTAGCACTCTAGAGTTGTAAAAGCTTCTAATTTGATCTTTGTAGGGTATTTGGCCGGCACCACACCGATGCTCTCTGCAGGTTTTCTCTTTCTTGCTGTGCAGGTGACTTTTTAAGCGTGTGAGCAACGTGTGATTCATTGGTGATTTTTTTGACATCATCATTATGCAGACACACGCAGCTGGTATACACTATATATTATACAAAAGCTCCATCCTTAGTCTGAACTCTGACAATCTATTTTTTGAGCCTTTATCAGCTTCATCATTCATGGCCCTTTGTAAAATCTTAATATCTTATGTCTGTGGCTCTAAAAAGTCAAAACTATTTATTCTATAATCACGCGTTTAAAGATACCAATCACCTGGTCTTTTTTTAATGGATGGGTTGAGGTTCTTAGTTTAATAGTTTATCTTTATTTTCCTCTTTTTTCCTTTTACTTTTACTTTTCCTTCTCTTTTTAACTTTTTTAAATCTTCTCTTTGATTCTTTGCTCTTTCATATAATTAATTACCCCTTCCATTTTGCCATTATCCATCAGACCTTTTATCTTCTTCTTTGTTTTTTTTTTTTTTTTGGTATTAATTCACTTAATTTAAAAACAACCTATGGCTATGTGCATCATATAGTCATATGTCACGGTGGTCGTTTCTTTGTATAATTTTATTACATAAAAATAATATTCAGCTTAAGATCCTCTTGTTTCTACCCTTTTTTTAAGACATTTGAAAGTATAGTCATAACTATAAGTTATATAAGTTCAGTTTTGCTTTAATTGGTGGTTGATGACCATGATTTCTATAATTTTCTCCTTCTTTAGGGAGTATTTGAGCCTTCCAAATGTTAGAAAAGCACCTGAATCCGGAATCTCCATCAATGCATCAAAGGTACTTGATTTTGACAAGATGTTTTAATTATGAACCAATCATAGTACATGCTTGAGAAAGCATATAGAAAAGGTTCTTCTGCGTGATGGGAGTGACCCTCTTTGCTTTGGTGTCTCCCAGGTTTTTTGTCGTAAATTACCAAAGAGATGGAGAGAGTACCTTGTATTGACTTATTCCAAAGGTGGTTTAATCCTATTTTGACCATGACTTTTTACTCATTCGATAAATATAACCATTTTAAACTCACATTTTTATAGACAATACTATTAATTCATATTTATTGGACATATTTATCCCTTTTATAAATTCACTAGTCCACTAAGCCTATAAATAAGTTAACTTTCCTCACCTATTAGAGAGATGCACCATTAGTCTATATAAATTATAATGTCCAATAGTTTTTTTTTTTTTTTTTTTTTTTACTTAAAAAAATTATTCTTACTCTTTACAAAAATATAGAGTCTTTTCATAACTATATTTACCTAGGTATACAAAAATGTGCAAATAGTAAGAAAATGATAATGGTAGTTAGACTGTTATATCCTGTAATTAAATATGACACATATTGTCTCAAATTGTTATTTTTACGATCATGAATTAACAAATAAAAGGAATTCCATACTTTATTAAACTATGATCTTATTTGACCAAAGTTGTATTTCACAATCAAAATAGAGAAAAGATTAGGAGACATTACATTACCTCGTTGTTCCTCAACATATCTTACAACATAAAGCAGGGGCGGAGCTAAGGGGCAAGAGGGGTCAAGTGCCCATGACAATTTTTTTCTATATCGGCTTTGCATAAATAAGAAGACCTCTCTACTTCTAATAAAAAGCAATCTTATGTCCATCCATCTGTGTAAGTATATAGCACATTTTCATCTTTTTTCCAATAAAAACAAAGTTCAATGGCCCACTTAAAACTAACAATATTTTTCTTTTTACAGGTTTCCAAACTATTAACAAACATAATGTATTTGTACACAATTTTTTTGATAACAAATTTCACCACTGTTTTTTTTTTTTGAAACTGGACCAATATATTTTCATTCAATTAGAGAAATGGAATCCAAATACACAGCCTCAAGGACAGGAGGTGGAGTTTCCTCCATCCAATAAATATCTTCAACAATAGACCTAGCATATCTAGCTAAGGAATGAGCTACAAAGTTAGCTTCACGTTTAACACAACTAAATGACTTGCATCTGGAACCAGCAGCCAAGACGTGAATATCTGCATAAATATTTCCCAGCCTAGACTGATAAGCCCGTAAGGAAGAGATGCACTTAATGACCGTGGAGTTATCACCTTCAACTATCAGCTCTCAAACCCGGCATCAACAGCAAACTCCAACGCTCTCCGGCAGGCAAGAACCTCGGCCTCCTCACTGTCCGCCACACCTGGTCCTTTGGCTGACATAGAAGCCATAACTTCCCCCAAACTGTTACGAATCACAGCACCAAACCCGGAGGAGTTTATATCAGAGAACACTGCTGCGTCAAAATTTAATTTGTATGAGGAGCCAGTAGGAGGACGCCATTTCTGCACAACAGAAGAGGATCCCGATACAGCCAAACGAACCTGAGCAACATGGAACTCCTCTAGATAGTCTTTGGCTCGTTGATTCAGACGTCCAGGTTCTTGGATAACTCCCCCATGCACTACCGCATTACGTTGGTTCCATATAAGCCAACATTGAATCCAGAAAAATTCTAACTCATCATCTGTTAAACGTTGCTGCAGATGCTCCACCAGCTGCACCATATCATCAAACCCGGTCCCTTCCTTTTGCAAGCGACGTGGACACCCAGCCCAAATATCTTGGGCCAACCCACACTCCCACAAAATGTGAAACCCAGATTCTTTGGCTTGGAAACACACTCCACATCTGTCATCAACGAGAATTTTACGGCGAGCTAAATTTACCCGGGTAGGCAAGATATCAAGGCAAACTCTCCAACCAAAGACTTTGATTTTGTTCGGAATCCTAAGTTTCCATAGCTTCGCCCAGATTAAACTACCAATCACCTCCCTTGAGCTTTCACCCATGTCAGCTTCCTGCCTGGACAATAATCTTGCAATATGATATCCTGATTTGACTGAATAGTCCCCAGCTTTGGAATGCAGCCAAAATACCACATCAGGCACACGTCTATGGCTTAATGGAATACGTAGAATAGCCTCTGCATCATTACTATGAAATTTAGCCTCTACCTCCTCCCGGTCCCAAGTATTTGTTCTCCAATCTATGAGGTCAGACACTCTCCACTCCCATTCCTCCTCCACCGGTGGATGAAGCACCCGATTTGTGACATGATTCGGAATCCATTTGTCAGTCATAACTCGGATAGAAGTCCCATCCCCCACCCTCCAACAACAACCTTTTTTAAGAATTGGTTGAGCAGCCATTAAGCTCTTCCACACATAGGAGCCATTAGGAACATCCGAAGCCTCTAAAAATGTGCATCGAGGGAAGTACCGTGCCTTAAAGCACTTGTAAAGCAAAGAGTCCCTATCCTGAATCAATCTCCACCCTTGCTTGGCAAGCATAGCCAAATTAAAATCCTTCAACTCACGAAAACCCATACCTCCTTCCTTTTTTGATCGAGTAAGCACCCCCCAATTTGTCCAGTGAATTTTCCTTTCCTCCACATTTTGACCCCACCAAAACCTAGCATAGAGAGCATTAAGCTCATTGCAAAGTTTAACAGGTAGAAGAAACACCCCCATAGTGTAAGTAGGGATTGATTGGGCTACCGCTTTAATCAGTACCTCTTTGCCTGCTCTTGAAAACATCTTCCCTTTCCAACCTTGCATCTTCTTCCAGACTCTGTCCTTCAAAAAAGAAAAGGCTTGATACTTTGATCTACCAAGCAGTGTAGGCAGCCCCAAATAAGATTCAAATCTGTTAACCTCCTTCACCCCCAACATATTTTTTATGATTTCTCTTCGATCACCATCCGTATTATTACTAGAAAAGATAGATGATTTTTCAAAATTTATACATTGGCCAGAAGAATCTGCATATAACTGAAGGATATCTGTAACACACTGCACTTCCTCTTGGGAGGCTTGGCAAAAGAGTAATGAATCATCTGCAAAAAGGAGATGGGAAATCCTGGGTGCATTTCTACAAACTGCAACACCATTAAGTCGCCCCTCCTCTTCAGATCTAGCCAGCAAGGCTGAAAACCCCTCCGCACACAACAGAAATAAATAGGGAGACAAAGGATCACCTTGACGAAGGCCCCTAGATGGTAAGATTCTTCCATAGGCGTTACCGTTGATACAAACTGAGAAAGATGGTGTAGTTACACAACTCATCACCCTCTCAATCCATACTTGGGGAAAGCCCAGCCTGATCATAATGCCCTTCAAAAAATCTCATTCAACCCGATCATAGGCCTTGCTTATATCCAACTTCATAGCAAGTGAGCCTTTCTTGCCTTTTCTCCTACAATGCATAGCATGCAAAGTCTCATATGCTACAAGTACATTGTCAGTGATCAACCTGCCTGGCACAAAGGCACTTTGAGAAGGAGCAATCAACTGAGGGAGAATCTGTTTTAGTCTGTTAGCCATCACTTTAGAAATAATTTTGTAAATAACATTACAAAGGCTAATAGGCCTAAACTCAGACATTCTAATAGGGGATTTCACTTTAGGGATAAGGACAATATGAGTAAAATTAATATCAGGGAGCATAATACCAGAATTCAGAAAATCTAAAACGGCTGCAGTCACATCATCACCCACAATATGCCAATATTTTTGGTAAAAGAGAGCATTCATACCATCCGGTCCAGGAGCCTTTGTTGGTCCCATCTGGAACAACGCTGTTCTGACTTCCTCTGCACTATATTCTCTGGACAAGACTTCCTGCATATCAGTAGACACCTTCTGTTGCACTGCACTGAGACATTCCTCCATTCTTTGGCATGTACCTGATTGAAAAATATTCTCAAAATACTCAATAGCCACCCCTGCAACCCTCTCTGGTTCCTCCACCCAAACATTATTCTGATCTCTAACCCCATGGATAAAATTTCTCCTCCGCCGTTGAGAGGCTTTGGAGTGAAAATATTTAGTATTCCTGTCTCCATGCTTCAACCATGAGACCCTTGACCTTTGTGCCCAATATATTTCCTGTTTAAGTAATAGATCATCAAGAATCTTACTTGCATTCAAGAATTCATTTCTGTTCTCCACCGTTGGTTCAGCCATACTCAAATCCTCAACCCTTTTTTGAAGTCTCTTAATTTCAACCTCATCCGGATGAGTTTTAGAAGCACCCCAAGCCTGCAACTCCGAACCACACTTGCTGATTTTCTCCTTAACTCCCAGCAAACCCAGTTCCATGTTACCTGCTAAACTCCATGCATCCCTAATGACCGTCTCACAATCATCTCGAGTCAACCAAGCCTCTTCAAACCGGAATGCTCTTGTGCTTCTACCACGGGATCTCAAAGCTGTCCGAGCATTTAGTAGAATTGGCCTGTGATCTGAAGCATGAGAGAATAGATGAGTGAACAAACTTTCTTGGAATTTTTCCTTCCAACCCGTATTAGCTACCACTCTATCCAGCCTCTCCTTAGTATTTTCCAACCCCGGTCTTTTGTTATTCCACGTGTAAGGATACCCCACAAACCCCAAATCTGCCAAGCTACAATCATCCAAAACTCTACGAAAATCATCCATCTGTTTAAACGGAGGGGGAAATCTACTTTGTTTCTCAGAGGAGTGAATAATAGCATTAAAATCCCCAATACAACACCATGGGCCATCAACAAACGAACGTAAATGATTAAGGAGAACCCATGATTTGTGTTTCTGACTTGCTTCAGGCCACCCATAAAAACAGGTAAGCATCCATGCATATCCATCTTCCTCAACTACTCTTGCTAAAATGTGGTGTTCAGTAAAATTAATAACCTCCAGTTTAACCTCTTCTTTCCAAATAAGCGCCAAGCCTCCTCCCCCAACAGGCTTCTTCACAATAAATTTATTCTGAAATGGTAATTCTCTACAATGATAATCAAAACCCTCTCTGTCTAATCGTGTCTCCATTAAAAAACACACTGTGGGAACTTGATCCTTCACCATCTTGTGAAGGCTGCGAACTGTCCAAGAGTTCCCAAGCCCTTGGCAGTTCCAGCTTAGGAGTTTCATTGTGTTCGGCCGGGGTACTCCTGCACCCCTGCCGTTTCATTGATTTTTTCCTCTGCCTGTAGTCTCCCACGCTTCCCACTCTTCTCTTTATTTTCTGTGTCTGCTTCAAAATTAGCTTCCTGTATTCCTCTCTTACCCAACTTCAAATTTCTTGTTTCTTGTTTTGCAATACTCGGCCCACACTCCATGCGAACCAGCCTAGTCCAAGTGGGCTTTGGTTTTAGGACTTGAAGCCCATCCTGAATTTTAGTAACACCATGCACTGCCTCTGATTCAGTAGTCAACCTGTCGACATGATTAAGTGCCAAATCATTCACATTATTCACCCCGCTAGATTTTAGCACCTCTGCATCAGTAACTGAGGAAGGTGGCCCACAAGTTTCCAAACATACTCCTTCCGTTACGGGCACACTCTCCGTAAAAACTGGAGAATTTCCTGAATCCACTCCCTTGCCAAATCCGTAACCGTTAGTCACAGTAGGGTTCTCATTCTCGTTTTCTACTTCCGCCGCCGTCCGCTCCAAGTTGACGTTTCCATCCCGGCCTTCAGTCTTGTCACTGTTAGACATAGTGGATCCCATTCTCACCGGTGAGCGAGATCGGCCTCCTGTTGATTTCAGCCACTCGCCGTATTGGCATATTACTTCACTCCCATTCTTGCTCCGTGCGTAGTATTCAGCACAATGTTTAGTATCATGGCCCAAGAGTCCACAAAAATGGCAAAACATAGGAAGACGTTCGTATTTGTAACTGACCCATGAACGTTGTCCATCCGAACCTCCAATAAATCCACCCCGTCTCAAAGGTTTTGATATTGGGACTGCAACCTTAACACGCATAAACAGGTTCAAGCCTTCCCGAGGTTTCCGTTTTTCAATCTCAACCACCTCCCCCAATCTACTACCAATCTCAGAAGCAACTTTAGGTGAGGACATGTCGAATGGCGCCCCCCAAATCTGGATCCAGAGGGCCACCGAATCAAATTTGACGTTCTCCGCTGTCATACCAGGCTGCCATCTTTGCACCATGAGCACTTGATTATCGAAGGTGAAAGCTCGAAAATGTGTTGAAAACACAAGAGCTATTTAGACCCCCCAATTAAAATTACGGCTTGGTTGATTTTACACTAACTTAATACTAAGTGCGGAATAGTGTAAACACAAGCGTATAAGCAATACAACTACTCTAATCCATATTTAAAGCAACACAGCAGTAAAAATGAAATAAACAAGAGTAGGGAAGAAGGATGCAAACACAGAAAACACCGAGACGTGTTTTCGAAGAGGAAACCGAAGAACTCGGCGAAAAACCTCTCTGCCGCCCTCCAAGCGGAAATCGATCCACTAGACAATCAGTTGGGATACATGAGTAAGCAAGAGACCCTCCAAGCCTAATCTACCCGATATACCTAAGCCCTCCAAGCTCCTACTCCAACAAGGCTTCTCGGAACCGTGTCTTGTCTAGCACCCCGGATCCCGCAACAAGCTCCATGTTGCATCTGCCATTCCAGGCTTCTTCCAATGCTTCCCAGCAGCACCAAAACGTCACTCAACACTCTCAAAGGGTGTGGTAAGTGTTTGGGCTATCAACCTCTCAATGGTATGGAAATGGAGAGGGAAGGGTTGAGGAGATACCACAAGCAAGTGTATAGAGAAAGGTGGGGATGACAATCTCTAATTCCCAATGTGTTTGGCTAGGGTTTTCTCTCTGAAGCATTCCTCAACATTTGTGGGTAATGAGGGTATATATAGGATAGGTGCAAAATGTGTGAGTCAGTCAGTACAGGCTGGCAGAACAGCTTGTCTCGCGGGTGTCTCGCGGGAAGGCCTTACCCGCGAGATACTCGCGAGAGATAGCTGTCTCCACCTGGCCTGACTCTTCGCATTCCAGCACGTGCAGGGCACATGCTTCACTTTGCGGGAAGCTAGGTCGCGACATACCCGCGAGAATCCTTCAGCCTCCAAATGCTTGAGTCTTCACACACTCTCTCTATCACACAACCCTTACAACAAATCCCACAACAAATACAGGGTATAAACGATTGATAATAATTACAATCAAATTTGGCACGGAATAAAAGCCAACAAAATACATAGTTGTAAATAACAACTTTACAATCTCCCCCTTTGGCTATTCCGTGACAAAACCCTAAAACAGACTCTAGACTTAAACGTGAGTTTGGGAACAAAGGCAAAACTCACTCACACCTAATTCTAGATTCTGATAAGCTCTTGAAACATATGAACAAGTAACTCCTGAAACACAACAACAAAATAATATCATTGTATGCAGAAAAACTTGAAAAGCATATGGAGCAATAATAGCATGATCAAGCAAAATGGAATAAAAACAATAGACCATGGCAAGATCAAACATGCAATCACTTACACAAAAGTGATCACTATGCTCATTCACATATGGAATGACCATCCGGACATGCAAAGTGATAAGCTCAAATGAGGAGTATCATTTGCAAGTCCAACACTCAACCAATGCGAAATACACGAAGTATTTGCATCTAGGAACAATCCTACTAGGGCACAAGAGTGTTCATCACTCAACCAATGCATAGAACGTATATGCATCTAGGAACAATCCTACTAGGGCACAAGAGTGATGTACTGAAGTAAAATGTATGACATTAAACTTCAAGAACACAAGTATAAAGGCTGCATAAACAAGGTACAGAATATGCATGGCACAAACCATAAAAGCCTACAAATCATGCAATGAAACAAACCCTTAAAGCTTACAAAAGCAACATGGGTACATGCTAAGTATGCTACAAAGCATAGAGAATATCACAAAAGAAGCTACTGAAATAAAACTTAAATAAAACATAGTATCAAAGTTTTAAACCAAAAGCCGTAAAACAGTTATAAAGACTAAATGATACTGAATAAAAACCGTCTGAAAACTAATAACCAATGTTACTAAGTTTCTAGACTATGCTCCCTTTAACGCTGTGCAAGCTCTTCTGTAGCTCACCCTCAAAATTTTCTCTCATTTTTTGACCGGAATGGCCAAAGGGTTAGAACTGATCAGACTCTGAATCCGTGCCTTGCTCCATAGATAAGTCTTGTATTTGGGAAGAGAGCGCGGTGATTTGTCCTTAAAGGTACGCGAACTGATCTGCTGTGTGCTGCACATGGGAGTCAAGCACTGTAGACATCTGATCCATCTTAGCAAGCAACTGATCAAGTTTGCTTAAGCCTTGTGGTGGAGCAGAAGATGATGGCTGTGCAGAGGGCTCTGGAGCCGAGGTGAACCTGTCAATCTCTTCCTCTGTATCTTCACCTTTATTCGGCTGAACACGGGGCTGTGGGATGGCATGCACACCAGTCTTGGAACCCTTGATGTGTGCAGTGCTCCTGGTCAGTGTATGACCACCAATGGGGTAGTCCCTCTGAACAACTGTGAAGCCACTGGGTAGCTTGAGCTTTGCCTTGGCAATCAATCCCATGATCAAGGAGGGGAACGACATCACAGTCCGTGAATTCTGCTTTGTGATGCTCTTCTTCAGGACATGCATGATATGGCCACAAATGTCAATCTCCTTATGAGTAAAGAGATCATACATGAATCTTGTTCTCGGAGCAGATAGAGTTGTGAGATTGGTGACCGGATACAGATTGTGAATCATAACGTAGCTTAGTGTCCTCATTTCTGGAGAGAACTTGATGGTGTTCATGGATGATTTCTTCGGTTCACCACCAAGGAGTGTAATCATCTCAGCAGTAGAACCCAGTCTGTCCTCATATGCAACTGTAATTGGCTGAGATGGAGGCCGTATTTCCAAAAAATCTTGGATGATCTCTCTCGTAATCACAAATTCCTTGTGTTGTACCCAGCACTCAATACAATCTTCGTTGACAGTGGCATTTGAAAAGAACTCCCTAATTATCTCTGAATAGACAACCTCAATTGGGTTCAACAGCTTGGTCCAGGTTCTATCTTTGAACACTTCAGGGATGAATGTGTCCTCAAGAGTTTCTAACTGGACCACTCTCTCCATGATGATCGTCTTGTCCTTATAGCAGTCATTGTACTTCATATCTGCTTCCGCGGACTTGAAATGATCAGAATCAGTGCGTGCACGCTTTGAAGTAGGTTTCTTCTTAGCTACATGCTTGGTGGGAGACATCTGCACAATTTCACAAAGCAGAAAAGGAAAAAATTGCACAAACACAAACCACAAGACAAAACTTGATTAGATTCAAGTTAGTTCCAAATCAGAGTTGAACAACCAAAAAAAAAACAGAGCATGGTTGACTCTTAATAGCATGCTTAAAAACACAAACTTATAAAGCATAAACACAATGCATAAAACTAAGAGACTTTGCAAGTGTGTGTGTCTGTGTGCATGTGCTGATGAGTGTGTGCGGCATGAGATGCATGAGGGGTGCCTAAGTGTGCCTAGTTGTGTGTCAAGAGTGTGCAACATGAGCAAAGTGTATGAAACACACGATCAATGACCAAATAGAGTGAAACATGGTCAGATAAGTGACAACCCATAGTTTGAAATCACTTGATTTCAATTTTGCATAAAAATGTCATTCAGACATTTTGTCGAACACCTAATATGCACAAATGCAAATATAACATGAATAATGCATGAACATGGTGAAAACATGCCTAAATACACTTTAAAATGCCACAAGGGGCCAACACAGATGCACAAATATCAAATGGGACACAGCCCAAACAAAAGATTTGAGAAATAGTCACCCAATTTAGAAAACTAACCCAAATTTTCGAAAATCCCCAATTATCAAAACCCTAACAAAAATTCTGCATAATCTAAGCAAAAACTTAAAAAGAATTGATTATCAAACATACCTTGAAGAAGTAAATGCAGAAAGAATGCTTGGATTGACGGGGTTTGAATGGAATAGTGATTTGGGTTGAAAAGGTTCGAGAGAGGTTGAGCGAGGGAAGTTTTTGTGTTTTGAAAAACTGTCACATTAGCAATATAAAAAATGAAAACACGCGTTTTTCGCGGGTTAGGGAGTAGCGACACAGTCGCGAGACAACCGCGAAAATGACCACTGAAGCACAAAATTTTCACGAGAAGCATTAGGTTGCGAAACAGTCGCGAGACAGTCGCGGTAACTTCTGTCTGAAATTGGAAAAATCCAATTTTTTAGCCAAATAGCATTTAGCGAGAAGCTGTTGGTAGCGAGACTGCCGCGATACAGTCGCGAAAGTTTCTGTGTGGCAGGATGAAAAAAAATATTTCCCTCAACCCCTTTTCGCGGGAAGCTTTAAGTCGCGAGCTTCTCGCGAAACAACCCCTGAACCAGATTTTGAAGGAAAACACAAAAATGCATTTTGAACAAAAACAAAAGACATGAAAGAATAAAATCACTTTCAAAACCAATAAAACACTCAAAAATCTTTTTGGGTTTGATCAACATGTTCTTGAGCATATACATCACATTTGAACATATACAATCACACAAATGAGATAGGCATTGATTGAATCAAAGTCTTGTGTGTTGTGTGTGAGTATCAAATGTGAAATAGTCCTTAGACCAGATCGAAGCTTCAATGATCAATTCAAACGAGTCATACACAACTGATACGAAATCAAGTGGACAATCTCCATTATAGAAATGAGTATATATCACCTCCCACACATTGAATACATAACTTCAGAAGCTTTTCATTTGGCTTCTACAACAAGTATAGCAATTGGTCCATTTTATTTTTGATTGGACAAGAAAACAACATCTCATTTTGAGATTGGTGCTTGAAATTTATGATATTTCAACATTGATGATTAGCCTTTGGCTTTTTGAGCACCATACAAAACAGATAAAGAAGAGTCACTTTCCCTTTTTCCTAGTCGAATACTCGTGTGTGCGACAGGTTTTTGCAGCTCGATATCTCTTTTCATTTGGAGATTTACATTTGGTGAGCTCTTTTTGCAAAAACATAAAAATAAAGTGGGAAGAGATATAGACACAAATCTATGCAAGTATCAAGACCAAACAAGACTATTGACCAATTATTCATGACAAGCTTGAAGATCTATTTACAACAGTCACACATAGTGTTCAAGATTTCTTCCACATAGAAAAGAGTGCATACATAACAAGCCAAGATCATAAATGCGCTACGCCATAAGTACGAAGGTACTAGGCCAAACTCACATGTGACATGCACAAAACACGTGATCAAACTTTTGAGATTTTTCAATTTTTATGGGTTTTTGAATTTTTGAACACACCCAAAACAACACAAGAAAAGAAAGCTCAACAAAAACAGCTGGTACAAACCAACCAGGAAAAAATATGAAAGGATGCAACAACAAATGTCCCTAAACATTGAAAGAATTTATGCATGGACATGTTATAATGCTTATGCATGAGTACCCCTCTTCACCCACACGTCACGTGCGTTTGAGGTGATATCCTTGATGGATTGGGTACGAGAATTTGGACTGTCAAACCTTCTGGTGAAACTCTCCAAGCAAGTGGTAAAGGCACCGATCATTTTCATCACGTCCATCATACCGGGATCACGATTTTGACTTCTCGGTTGTTCACCACCCCAAGACCTCATGTCATTTCTCCTTCCTCGTGACCGAGGTGCGCTTGCATTGTTGTCTGATCTCAGCTTTTAACAGTTGGGTCTGGTATGTCCTTGCAGTCCACAGTAATGACACACATAATCCGTTCTAGGACCCCGTTATGATCTTGGGAGAGATCTTCCTCTGGTTTCATGTGTAACCACAGATTGATTTCGGGGCTTATTCACCATTCGTTGCTCAGCCACATTCTTCTTCTTTACATTCTCAACTTTCTCAAGAATGGGCTCTTCTACAACCGTCTCGTTTGCCTTCACAAACTTTACTTCTTTGGTGACTTTGGCTGATGAGCCGCTTCCTCCGGTGTATCCCAACCCGGACTTGTCTGAAGAAGGTTTTTGAGATGATATAACATCTTCTAGCTTCTGAGAGGAGACTCTCTCTATCTTAGCATGAGCTTGCACAACCTCTTGCTCAAGAAACCTCACCTTCGTATAGGCTTCAGACAGCTCGCCATTTAGTGTCTCAATCTCACACTTAGCCTCTTTATATCTGATCAAGAGACTTCTGTAATCTTCCTCAGCTTTCTTCATTTTCCTTACAGCTGCCTTGGCTACTCTGGAATACTCTCCCGACTTCTCAAGTAGTAAGGAGTAATTTTCTTGAAGATTAGCTGTATTCTCTTCCTCTTCAGCATCTGATTCTTCCACAATCCCAATAGACTCTGAATCAGAATGCTCACCAAGCTTCTTCACAAGTGCACCCAAATCATCCGATGACTCCACATGAGCAATGGTCATGAAGGCAGAGTAGTTTCCCTCTCGGTCACAGCTCTCTTCCGAGTCAGAATCAGAGGAATCTGAATCACTGAGCGTCATGGCATAAGCTTTGCCTTTTCCCCTCAGAAAATTTGGACACTCCTTCTTTAGATGTCCATGGTCATTGCACTCATAGCACACAATGTCTGAAGAAGGTTGAGAATCCCTCCCTTCTTTCCTCGTAAACTCTTTCCTATGACCTCTTGAAGACGAAAATTTTCCTCTATTGAATGGTTTTCCACTGTTCTTCATCTTCAGAAATTTTCGAAAGTTTTTCGCAAGGTATACTACTTCTTTCTCCGCTCCATCTTCTTCAGAAGGATCATCCATTCTTTCGGTGATGGTTTTAAGAGCAAGCGATTTACTCGTCTTGTAGGAAGGCAGTCCAAGCTCATACATTTGGAGTGATCCAATGAGCTCTTGGATCTTAATTTCATCCAAATCCTTGCTTTCCTCTATGGCTGTGACTTTTGCCCGAAAGCTCTCCGATAAGGACCTCAAAATTTTTCTCACCACCTTAGTCTCTTCAATCTTCTCCCCAAGATTGAGTTTAGCAATTACAATTTCATTGAGCTTCCCATAGAATGAATCAAATGGTTCATCATCCCCCATCTTGAGCGCTTCAAATTTGGTGGTAAGCATCTGAAGCTTTGTGTCCTTAACTTTCTTTGTACCCTCATATGTTGTCTCTAAAATCTTCCAAGCTTCCTTGGCTACTGTCATATGAGAGATCCTGTGGAATTCATCAGGAGACACACCACAGAAAATAGCATTTAAAGCTCTACTATTAGCATTTGTGGCTGCGAGAGCTGCCTTATCCAATGTGGACTTAGGATCCTCCGGCTTAGTCCAGCCTATCTCAACCGCATCCCACACGATATCTTCCATAGAACATAAGAATGCTCTCATTCTGACTTTCCAAAATGCATAATTGTTCCCATCAAAAAATGATGGAACATTGAGCGATTGAGACCGGTCCATCTCAAATAGGGTCAAGGATCACACTAAGGTATTTAAACCACAGCAAGTGTACCCGCTCTGATACCAATTGAAAGCTCAAAAATATGTTGAAAACACAAGAGCTATTTAGACCCCCAATTAAAATTACGGCTTGGTTGATTTTACACTAACTTAATACTAAGTGCGGAATAGTGTAAACACAAGCGTATAAGCAATACAACTACTCTAATCCATATTTAAAGCAACACAACAGTAAAAATGAAATAAACAAGAGTAGGGAAGAAGGATGTAAACACAGAAAACATCGAGATGTGTTTTCGAAGAGGAAACCGAAGAACTCGGCGAAAAACCTCTCCGTCGCCCTCCAAGCGGAAATCGATCCACTAGACAATCAGTTGGGATACATGGGTTAGCAAGAGACCCTCCAAGCCTAATCTACCCGATGTACTTAAGCCTTCCAAGCTCCTACTCCAACAAGGTTTCTCGGAACCGTGTCTTGTCTAGCACCCCAGATCCCGCAACAAGCTCCATGTTGCATCTGCCATTCCAGGCTTCTTCCAATGCTTCCCAGCAGCACCTAAACGTCACTCAACACTCTCAAAGGGTGAGGTAAGTGTTTGGGCTATCAACCTCTCAATGGTATGGAAATGGAGAGGGAAGGGTTGAGGAGATACCACAAGCAAGTGTATAGAGAAAGGTGGGGATGACAATCTCTAATTCCCAATGTGTTTGGCTAGGGTTTTCTCTCTGAAGCATTCCTCAACATTTGTGGGTAATGAGGGTATATATAGGATAGGTGCAAAATGTGTGAGTCAGTCAGTACAGGCTGGCAGAACAGCTTGTCTCGCGGGAAGGCCTTACCCGCGAGATACTCACGAGAGACAGCTGTCTCCACCTGGCCTGACTCTTCGCATTCCAGCACGTGCAGGGCACATGCTTCACTTCGCGGGAAGCTAGGTCGCGACATACCCGCGAGAATCCTTCAGCCTCCAAATGCTTGAGTCTTCACACACTCTCTCTATCACACAACCCTTACAACAAATCCCACAACAAATACAGGGTATAAACGATTGATAATAATTACAATCAAATTTGGCACGGAATAAAAGCCAACAAAATACATAGTTGTAAATAACAACTTTACAGAAGGACCAGGGACCCTCTTTGAGCACTCTGTCCAAATCAAATTCACGATCAAACTTGAATTGGAAAAGGTTCGAACCTACTTCCAAAATCTGCACCCCTTTCTCCAGACTCCATGCTCTCCTTAACGTGTTATGTGCAGCCCGTTTATTAAACGGTTTACACGTAAGGAATTTACCAATCAGACTGAGGGAACAACTCTCAATTTCCTCCTCTCGACCCTCATCAGGTATGGTGATCAAGTCTTCTTCTTCTGTTGTCAACCTTATATTTTCTAGTCTGTTTATCACATCATCAGCCATGATTCGTCAGATCCTAACCCAAAGAGAAAAGAAAAGGCAAACCCTTAATGAACTAAGGGAGAGAGAAGTCTCGCACTTAGACGAGAGAGAGAGCTCCTACGCGAGGAGAGCTTCACCTTCTAGAGAAATTAGAACGTCCTCATAGTTAAATTTCACCACTGTTAGAGTAATACTATATATAATATTTCTTATAATAAATTTTACAATTGTTGAACCATTAATTTTCATTTAGGCCCAAAGGCGGCTTAATGTATTTGGGAGCCTTAAGCGAAAACTGATTTAAGGCTTTTTTATATATTTAAATATGACTTTTTTTAAAAAAAATATTTAAAATATAATTATCTTATTTTAGAAGAAAAATTACTAATTAACCACGTAAATTTTTTTTTCTTCAAAAAATCTATAGACATAGGAAAATTGACAAAAATTTTCACAGTTGTTGATGTGGCAAATTGATAGTGGTAAGTAAAAATATAATGTTAGTAGTGGACCTAGATGAAAACTAGTAAAAGTTTGACAACTCAACTACTGTGAAAAAAATATTGTGAAATTTTGTGTATTGCTCTTTCTTTTTGTGAAAAGTGCTACATTCACAACATTTTCACAACAAATTCTAAGTATTAAGTTGTTATTGGTCCTAATTTGAACCCACTACTGAAATTACTTTTTTTGTAATAACAGCCATTGACAATATGTCACTTAGTATTTGTTGTGAAAAATGTTGTAAACGTATCATTATTCTCTCTCTTTTTTCTTGTTTTTCATTTGATAAAAAATATTATTTAATTTATTGGCTAATATGTGGGCTTAATTAATACTATTACAATAAAAGAAATGACTCTATTGGTTGAAATTTGGGGGCCTTTTTTCTACTTGAGGGCCTTAAGTGACCACCTCATTCGCTTATATAGTAGAGCCAGCCCTGTTTAGGCCCACCAGTTACACTATTTTATTGTCTACCATTTATATAATTCATAGTGTCAGCTTGTGAAAAATACCAACGATCTCCTCTTAGTGGTTCTACATAATCATTATTTTTTATATAATCATTAAAAAAATGGCCTACTTATATTCTTATATAGCTCTAAAAGTCTAAAACCCTAGCCTCCACTCTTTTTCTTATCTCTTAGGTTGAAAAAAAAAAAAAAAAAAAAAAAACTAAATTCAACATAATTTTTTTAAGAGCATTCAAGGTGGTAACTGGTGAGGATAGAACCTTGCTATATTCTTAATATTTTTACAATAACATATTTTAAGAAATCAAATTACTTGTTTAAATTTTATGTATTTAGATTAATTTCTAAATTACATTAATATATATTTATTTATTTTTTATAATTAATTTTTATAGATTAGTTTTATTTTCAATATTGTTCCCACTGAACTGAAATCCTGGCTCCTGACATATAAGTGTTGTGTTACCCTTAATTCCATAAGATTGAGAACGACATAATCTGCGTATAGTCACCAACTCACCATCAATCTTTGTGGATGGGCCGTATTCCACAAGCCCCTTTAATTTCACATGATATCCCTTGTCTGTATTACCTGAACAAAACTTTCTGCCCTCATGTGGATACAATAACTAACATAGGCCTCAACTAGCCATTTAGGTCCATAGAACCCTCTGAAGATAGTGGGCTTAACGAGTAAGACCCAAACCCACCAAAAAGAATGACTACACGAGCGGTCATTCTTGACACGTGTGACCAAATCAGGGTTTTCGAGCATAAAAACACACACACGCATGTATATATATAAATAAATAAATAAAAGAAGAAAGGATACAATATGTTTAAACCTCTAGTCTATTTAATTCATGACTTAGTTCACCTATTGATTAGACATTTAGACTTGTGGTTTAATAATAATATATATTTTGCTGTCCCAGCCTCTCAGTCCGTGAACCAGACTGGGCTTATATTAAAACTAAAGAAAAAAAGAAAACCTTAATGTGAATTCCAAATGGTTTTTAGTAAATTTTTTGGACAATTAATAATTTATCCTGATATCAAATTAGGATGTTATTATCTCCTATTTTGGAAAAAAAAAAAAAAAATCATGTTTTGAGCCCATATAATAAGAGAAATTTAAGCCCTCATGTGAAGAGTAGTGAGATTAAATGATTAAAATCATTAAATTCTTATAAATATCCGCATTGGGCTGGGCCGACTCAATTTTACTCAGCCAATGTGTTAAACGAGCTGGGCGGAAGAGAAAAAACCTGGCCCAAGGCTCAGACCATGGGCAACGTGTATTGGACCTTAAGTGGTTGGGTAGATGGGACGAATCTAATGGTTTTTTATGACCTACCCATGGGCTGTTAAGGGGCATTTATTGGGCTTTTAATTGGTGTTTAATTGGCTCATAAATTTAATTAAAAAATTATATTTATATTATATGTTAGAAAACACAAATTGTCAAATTGAACTATTAAAATTACTTAAAGGATCATTCATTAACTTTTATTGCTTGGAATAGATAAGTATATTGATGTATTTATTATTCATATTTGGGTGAGAATAATTACATCACAACAAAATGTTTACATCCCAACAAGGTTTTTATTTTTTTTATTTTTTTTTATTTTATTAACAACAAGGTTGGAATCTACATTCGTGTATCATTTGCAATTCTCAATCCATTTGTCAATATTAAATAACTTTATCCATCAAAACTAAATATAACTTGTTACATAAATTATACAACTAATTTTTATCTTTAGATGGTAGATTGTTTGGCATCCACTCGGGTCTCTCTAGCTTCATACTAGCAAATGCTTTCAACAAAGACTATATGAGATAAAGAAATAAAATGAAAGATGAGGGTACTCTAGAACTTGAAGTTTGAGTTTGAGAGATTTTTCGTGAGAAAAATAAAAGGAACAAGAGGGTATTTATTGATTTTAGGATAAATATGACATTATCTTATTTTAATTAATAGAAAAATATATATATATATATATATATATATATTTGATTGCTCCTTGTTGCCAACGGTAAAAACTAACAATGATCCATATTTATTTATTTTTTAAATTAAAAATTTAAACTATAAATACAGATTTATATACATTATACATAACTTAATACAACCACTTAGGTATCTTAGTTGTTAGGCACACGATCTCAAGAGTCTCCCCTCCTTTATTTCAAGTTAGAACCCCTAAAAAAAATTCTTATAAATTATTAGTTTTGCTAGCCCAGCAGGTTGCTACATTACCCACCGGGTTAGTTGGCTACGCATAGGCCTTAATAGTACTAGACCGACCTGCTTACTTACCAAGTGAATTGGTGGAATACTGCATTGGGTCACTGGCTTTCTGGTGCTACTTAATTTCTTAATAGCTTAAACTTTTAACCCAATCAATAATCTATAATTAATGTTGTCTTTGCATAATTATTGAATATTGATAGTTTATTGTTTGCCTTAAGACAAAAATGTCAAAAGGAACATCTACTAGGGAAGACTATGAGCCAATGAACTTTAGCTCAAATGGCATGTCTACTAGGGAAGACTATGAGCATGATTTTGGTGTCAATGGAGCTTTAGCTTAAATCACACTTACATCTCCCTTAATAATGAGATGGAGGGTAGGATAGTGGACCCAAAAACTTGATGCATGTGTAACTTACCAATTTGAAAAGGAAAAAAAAATGGAAATTGCTAAATTTTTTCCCTTGTGGAACGACAACATATAGACAATCAATCCTTCTATACTTGATAATGTCATGTGATAAAGTTGATTGCTCCTTGTATTCCAATGAGAAATTGGGATAAGCGAAGTCCAGACTGGCACCGAGGTTAGAAATTCAAATTACGGTTCCTTGGATTGAATTGCTTTCAGATGCTCACCGATGTCATGAATTTGAGGTTGAGACTTCGGTTTCTTATAACTGGAAACCTGTGTAAGGTTTAGTTTTATTAAAAACTGTGACTTTAAACTGGCAAGATTATCCTTCCACAATATAATTCCTAGATCTTTTTCTTGTAGTTGGTTGTTTAGTTTTTTACGGACAAATTGAACAGCGGCTACCTTGGGAAAGTTTCTGTTGTGATAAGGTAAATTAAGTTTCATAAGATTGCGTTTTTTCATCTTCAATGTAGAAGCATTATTGATACCATAATTATAACAGCCATTTTGTCTAAAAGTGGTTTCCTGAGATTGTTTCAAGTCATTTGAGCTTTTAGTTTTAGGAAACCTGTATTCAGCTCTATTTAAGCTTTGCGTTGTATAAGCTGTTTGCTTATGATTCCTGTTACAATGATTTTAAAATTAGTCTTTTAATTGATTTCACTAGTGCTTTTGCTTTGCCTTGTAGTGATTCTTTGATATTCTCATTTCAATATATACTCAAATGGAAATGCTGCGCTTCTATTAAAAAAAGAAAAGGAAATGTTGTTGTTTTGTCTATCATACAAGTAGGTTTTATTTCTTTGGCATGGAATTGGAGTGGATGTGCCATAAAAGCTGTTTTACTTTTTATCTGTAAGTGTTAGAATTATCATCCATCTTAGTCATTGTTATGCCTGATGTTTATTCTAATCCACAGTTTGTTAAATGCTTTTTTATTTTTGTGTTTCTTTTAGGCATCTTTAGAGGCAAAAAGAGAAGAAGAGTGATGTACTTTCCGACGTAAAGGTAAGCAATTAAGGGGATCCATATCCCCCGTGCAATAGCTCTATTCTCAGCCATATATTAATCTAATGGCTTAAGCCTTTGACACCTCACCAATCCACGCTGGCAATCCGTGTGCTCACTTTCCTTTTCATTTTAGCTTCATTTTTCAGTAAAACACTCTCTCCTCTCTCTTTCTCTCCCACTTCAACTAGTGTCTCTCTCGCCTCCACCACTCTCTCAACCTCCAAGCTTCCCTCAACCTCATCGTCACCGCTGCCAGCATACCCAACTCAGATTCATTAGCAAAATTGAAGCCGAAACATCAAGTCACCATTTGAAGCCACCCCCAGGCCTCGTAGAGTGCTTTTTAGACCCAGATCAGAGAGTAAGGTTGGGGTTTGGAGAGAATCGGGTGTAGAGAAGTTGATGAAGCTCTCTCTTCACGGCACAGCCACTAGCCCAGATCTCCAGTTCCAACGATACTAGCATTTTTCTCATCGGAAATCCCTAAAATCACTGCTTCCTACATTGGACTTTGCAAGGAGGTGAGTTCTCTTTTTTTTTTTGATAGGTGAGTTCTCTCTTTTGTATGCATCGAATTGATTTGTTCTATACTTCTACTAGTGATCTATATTTCATTGACGGGGTTTGATCTGGCTGAGCAATATCAGTTATGGTGACTCCACAAATTTCTTGTACTTCGCAAAATGGGTAATTTTTTCCAGTTTCAGATTTTTGGGGATTTCTATTGATTGTGTGATTTAATTTATAGAACTAACGATAATCCTTTTCTTAGTCAAAAGGGATACATTTTTTCTGGCATAGAAGCAAGTGCTGTTGAATTTAGCAAGATTGCAGTGGGTCCTCTTGATTGGGATTACTACAGTTTCTTTAACTAAAAATAGAGAGAAAACCTCTCTACATAGCACACGACACTCGTTTCTACACTTTGTTATTGATATTTCCAAAGAATACTGATGGTGTTGATAGGGTAAATATATTTCCTTTCATCCCTCCCTAGGTCCTGAAGTTCAATCTTACAAACTCAGGGCTTGTTTGTGTTTTGCCCTGGCTTACAATGGCATTCTCTGCAAATTTTGGAGGGTGGATTGCAGATACACTTGTTAGCAAAGGTTTATCTGTTACAAGGGTTCGAAAGGTACTTATCATTTTTATAATTAAATTTTAAAATTTCTTTTGTTACAATTACATCAATATTTATCAATGCAAGTTTTGTAAGGTAATGGCATTTTATTGTGATTAAAAAATAAATAGATAAATAAATAAATAACAACTGGTTTGCCTATTACAGATTTAAAACTATTTGCCAGTTTAAGTATCTTTCATGTCCCTATTCTTCTATCTTCTAAGTTCTATGCTTTCTTCTAAGTTCTATCCTTGTCTTCTTTTGATTCTTGATATCATATTTGCTGTTAAAAATTTTGGTTTTTACACAAAATGTGACTGGTCGAAATCTCATAGCTTGCGTTGTGGCATATTTTCAAAGTATCTTTCAGCTGCATTCTTTCAATCTGTGTTAGAGAGATTAGGTGATTAGGTTGGTTGTAGGATATTGTTGTTATCTTACTCAGCCAATTGTTACAACTGTTTGAATTGATTGAATTATTTGAATTGGTTGTTATTGTTATCAGAAGTGTATTTAAAGACAGCAAGGAATGAATAAGAGGCAAGCTGAAATTTCAATCAAATTCTGTCTCTCTCACATTTAGGAAATTAGTCATCTCAAATTAAATGCATCTCATGAACATTTGGACTATATGTCTGCAGTGTATTTCACTTTTAATTTTGGTCCCTTAGCTGAGTTCTTAAGATGGAAGTTCCTAAGCTAAACCCTCAACAAACTTACATGATTAGTAATGATAATGATCTTATGGCTTTACCCATGCTTGCTGTTAATTGAAAATTTTGATATATGTTTATCAATGAAATCACTCTTTTGTTCTTTTGTCAGGTTGAATGGCATGATTATAGGTATGCTATTCTTCTTTTGATCACTGAGAGCAAGAAAATGCGGGTGCTAGAGGGATTAGTGAAGACCATGAAGCTGGCTTTGTTCATGATTTTTTTTTTTTGGAGAAATTGTTCATGAAATTTTAGATATAAAGAACATGACTCATATCTATTTTAGTTGGGATCATAATCAAGATGTAGCTATTTTGGCTTTCTTGAAACACTGAAATCACATATTTATATTGTGAAGCTAATTTAGCTAAGCTATAAAGCCTTTTTGTTTTGGGTTTTTTTCATTTGGCTGTGGATAAAAATTTCAATGAATTTTTGTTGTTTATAACAAGTGAATTTGGTGGCCCTACTACTAGCATAAATGGTTATTTCCTTTTGTTATTACTAGATGGTATGAGAACCATAATTATTAACTTGTCTTTGAGAAGAAATTATTAGTTTTTATGCACTCTAGTTGTGCCTTGATAACGCCTTAAAATGTATACTTGTTATATATTTATGTGGGCGTTATCTCCTTATTACTACGCTTAATTTGTATAATTAAGCCATGATTTGCATTAGTCCCTATTATTTATCTTTACATAATTTCTTGAATAAGATGCTATTCATTGTGTGTAATTTTCTACTTTCAGGAAATCATGTGAGAAAGATGAGTTTACAGGAATTTGTGAGAGAATGGGACCAAATTAGAATTAAAGTGGAGCTAAAGGACCATGCTTAAATTTCTAAGGAGATGCAGCTGGAGTGCTTGGATCATCTACCATGATTGGAAGCTTCAAATAAGAAAAAAAATCAAAGAGGCAGAATCTGAAAAAGAAAAAATCTGATTTGAGCACTGATCACTATTTTGGGCGTATCTCTCTCCTCAAAAATTCAATTGACACAAGGCTGGATGAGTTGGAACTGTGACTTAAATATCTACAACTTCTCAGTTTTGAGATTTTCGAAATTCTCAATTTTTAAAGGCCGAAATTAACTCACAAGTTACTGCTGTCAATCTGGACGGAAATTAAAATAGTAAAAGTTTTATTTTCTTTGAACACTTAGACATTAGGGTTTTTGAAGGGAGGCTGGGAGAACAAATTTTGGGCAGAGAAAAACTTGTATTTTCCTTTCTCTAATGGCAGCCTAAACTCTTTGCTAGGGTTAGAGGTTATGTTTCTTCTATACGGTATAAATATTCAATGTGATTCTTTCTAGGATTTTATCAACGACATATTTGATTGTTCAATTAGATTTCTTTTGATGTATTAGTTCTTTCATGCTTTCAATAAGTTCAATAATGTTTTTCTTATTGTTTAGATGAATTTCTAATAGTTTTAAATAGAAATCAGGTTTTAAAGTGAATGAGTTTTTTTGAAAACTTTTCTAATCGCATTATCAATCTAGGTTATCATGCGTTCTTGAATTGTCTCAGTTCAACAGAATCATAAGTACTTAATTGTATAAGAACAATCAATTACGAAATATATAATTTCTTAAATCACAAAGAATTTCATATCGATATAGAGAAACACCCCGATGCCCTAATATTTACATTATTGATTTAAATCAGTTTTTATTATTATTCTTGTTAACAACCACCAAGTAAAAGTGTAAGGTCACAATTTGTAACCCAAGCCCAAAAGGTTTGGGATATGAGCTTAGTGAGCCCGATACAATGCATCTGTAGAGAGTGGGTGAAAGAGCTGAGCCTTTCGCGAATGGGATAACGGCTAGTAAGGATTTAAACGATGAATAAGTACAAAAAGACACTTAAAAATTAGTCAAATAAACGTCCGAGGAGATCAATTATGTATTGAATCAATATATTTGGAAATTAACACAGTTTTTAGTGCTACAGTAATTCTTTTCTTCTCCTTTCTATTTTCCTTTTTCTGATCTCCCTCTTACGGGAGGTCTTTTACATTATATAGTTCCTTTTAAGCCACTCTGAGCGTACACTTGTTAGCCATCTAAACTTCACTGAGTACATGTCCCATCAAACGTCTTTTTTAGTTCTCTATGAGTGGTGGTAGCTGAGATTGTACTGTTCAAGAGTCTTCTCCACATAAATGCGGCCAGAAAAGTTGCTGCAGTGCATTTAATGCGGAGGTAGCAGCTTTTCTTTTAGATATTTCTGAGTTCTTATCATATTCGTTCGTGCCTGAAGTTCGTCCTTATCGTTGGCACTTCTCTGGAGGTCACCTTAACCGCTGAAGTACTCGTCTGACCGGTCTTCTTCGTATTCGAGAAGAGGTACTCCTCGGAGTACATTCTTACATCCTTTCCTTGCGTGATTCCGAACTTTGGTGCCTCTCTCGATTGTTTTCTCCTCCTCGACATATCCACGTCCTCGAATAGGGCCCAAGGCCCAAGGCCCAGTATACAAGTTTGGGCTCTTACCCCACAATAGCCCTTCAAAATTTTAATTTTTCCCTCACATCCGAGGAGAAAAAATGGGATTTTGATTTGCCTTAGAAATGGGGGTTAGAAATGTAAAAATACCTAAGTTTACACGCGTGGGAACACAGTTTTAGACGCTTCATCATTGCTACTGGCGTTTCGGAATTCGCAAAGCGCCATTAATTGCTCCAGGCAGTGTTTTGTCTTTTGCATCCAACGGGGGTACATTAATCAAACGGCTGGTATTTTTCCACAAGGTTTGGTTGGGATAACTCCTACCCACTTTTCGCCTTCTATATAAAGTTTCGGAGGAAATCATCTCTCATTTACTTTGCGAATTCTTAAGCATTCCAGCGATCTTCAGCATTTCAACGCACAAAGCATCCTAAGTCACTAGGACTCCCCCAGTCGTTTTTCCAGTAATCCTTGCGAGTTTTCTCTAAAAATTTCAGGGGTCGTAACATACCTTAGTTCGTGTAAGTTTTAATCTATTTAAACCTTCATTTTTCCCTCGGCCTGTCTTCTCGGCCTTTGAATTTTCATTTCTCCACTCGTTGATTTTAGTTGCTCCCTTTTAGTATGTAAAAATGGGTAGATTTATGCACTTGGTGGACTCTCCTGCCAAGATAGAGGCTTTTAAGGAAACATATCATATACCCCAAGGAGTCAATCTACGATACTGTCCCATAAAACGAATAGTGACCGACCGAGAAGAGGGGGAAGTTGTTGTCCCCATGATAGCCTTTATAGAAGGGGGGATGACCCTTCCAATGGGTCGGGTAACAAAGGATTACCTTTTCAACCATAGGTTATGCCTCCACCAATGCGCACCCAACCTATTCAGAATTCTGGGTAGCGTTGATGCTCTCAACGAGCATCTGGGTCTGCAGCTCACATGGCACGATGTGGTGCACATGTACGAGTGCCATTCCCAAAAAACCGCTGGATACTATCTTAAATCCTGCTTGGACGTGGTAAGGATGATTTCATGCCTACCCAAATCAAATAAGGGTATGAAAGATGATTATCTTATAGCTTCAGGAGCGTGGCATGATGGCGTTCACTGTCCTGTCCGAGCTGGAAAACCAGGTGGGATACCTTAAAATTAGGCTCCTTAGTGATAAATTTGAGTTCAATCCCCCGACCTTGTTTTGTTTCCTTTCATTTTAGTCTTTTTCGATTATGGCTTTTAAATGTTTAACCGTTTTTTCCCTTGGCTGCGTTCGCAGATAGAAGACACGTAGCCCTCAGGCTGAGCTTGACTAACGTACAGGCCCTCAATTATCTGCTAAGATTCGAGATCTTCGTAAGTACAGAAAAGTAGTTACGGGCTGTACATTTAATATTGGATTTTAAGCCCATCTCGGACACATTCCTGGACGTCGGCAACGCCATAAGAGCAGGTGGTCGGCAGATACATCGGATTGACATGTCTCAACCCAATTTCTTGGCACCGGACGATCTCGCACTTGTGCCATATCCAGTCCCAGAGGGTGTTCCTCTGGTCGCCCCCCTCCCCCCCCTCCCCCCGATTCAGCAAGTTCCCCTCGGAGCAACAGCAGCCGAAGAAGGTGTTGCCTCTTCTAGTTCCTCGCTCGAAAAGGAAATTGACAAATTTCAGTTTGAAGGAGAGGAAGCACAGGGAGTAGGAGCCATTGTAATTTCAGAGGCAGAGGAAGAACCGAATAGACACTCGAGTGTTCAGGCCCCTGCTCCTGTGATTACTTGCTTGGAGGACTCCTTGGATGAAGAGGCGGAAGAAATGGCTCCAAAAACCGACAACAAAAGTTTAAAATAACTCCTGAAGGGGAGGAATAAAGCGTCCACCCCCCAAGAAGCCAACAAGTCTAAAGCTCCAGTGAATCCTCCTCCACCCCCTCCTCAGCTTCCTGTCGATCTTGGGCTGAAACCAGTCCCTGAACTGAGGAAGAACAAGCAGCACGAAGCCCCTGAGGAAGGCGAAGTGGTCCCCTCAAAGGGAAGTAAACAACAAAAAATGGCCAAAGATCAACGACACAGAAGGTCATCTTCTGTTGAAAGCCGAGAAGACCCCCTAGAGGCAGATGTGCGCCGAGTGCAGCGTATTTGGTCTCCTAAGTTGGAGCTGGATGGTGCCCCCTTCCCCTGTGACACCTCAGTCAGGAATTATCAAGGGGGGAAGGCAGGGCTTATAGCTGAGGCCTTGGAGCAGCCATTTCTCCTACCAAAGGATATGGACGCTTACAGGCGCTTTAATCAACAGGAACTCTTCCTATCCCTTAAAAGGGACCTAGCCATGGTAAGTAATTTGTTCCACTTCTCCAAATAAACCGTTGATTGTTTTTAATCATCTTTCTTCGTCATTTTACACTAAACTTTTCCATTCGGCTATGTAGATTACCCAACAGGTTTACGTGGCCGAAAAGTGGAATAAAGAGGCCCGCAATGTTGCCAAGGCGGAGGCCCATCACCGGTCCGAGGTAAAAAAAACCTTGGGTAGCCTCAAGGAAGAACAGGCCCAGCTTTCTGAGAAGCTCAAAGAGGCCATTCAACAAAGGGACAGTGCTGATGCTGACCTCAAGACGGCGGAGAGGCAGGCCGAAGAACAACGCAAGCAGCTGCATTTTACTGAAATCAATCTTGCTACAGAGAGGCAGTTTGTGAAAGATCTTCGCGCCGAGCTTCAAAGGGTCAAGGAGGATGCTCAGCTGGCCAAGGAGGTAGCTGAGGCTGAGAAACGAGCATCGTACAGGTTGGGGGTGGAGGAGACTCAAACCAGACTCACAGAGGAACTCCCTGTAGTGTGCAGGGACTACTGCGATACCTCTTGGGGTAAAGCCCTAGATGCTGCAGGAGTCCCTGCTGACTCTGTTTTGAGATGTCTTGAGAGCATCTACTACGATCTTGAGATTCGTGAGCTACCAAGTCCTGACTCCTCCAAATCCGAGCAAGCTCCAGGTATATCCGAGCGGCCACTGGTGAACCAAGCCCCCACTACTCCTCTTGAGGCGTCGAAGGAATCAATTCAGGCTGGTGGCCAGGAGCAGGGAGCCCAGGATACCCAGGATAAAGGCAAGGGTCAAGATCAGAAGAAAAAAGATCCTAAACCCCAGGACCAAGCCCAAGATGCTGCTGCCTCCTTGCCTAGCCAGACTGCTGACCCACTTGGCCCTGAGGCAAAGTCTTAGATAGGAGGATTTTTATTATTAGTGCTTTTGTTTCGTTGTTTACTTTGTTGTTGTTGGTTTTTTTTTTTTTTTTTTTTTTTTTAGCACAAGAAGATGTAGAACACTCCTCTGATTAATGAAAGCATTTTATTTTCACTTTCAATGTCTTTATTATGCACACTGCCTAATTTTTTTATCATTGCAAATAGTATTGACTTTTTGTTACTTTAACTTGAGCAGAGTTAATAACAACACCTTGCTAATGATGCTAACGATTTTAACAAGAATTAACAACAAACTCAGTAAACCATGGAAGAGAAAGACATTTTTATGCTCTTCTATGCCTAAGTAAATCATTAAGGACTTTGCCTGGGTCAAGTATTAAAATACTTACAAGGAATATTGTTGTGCACCAATTTCACTTAAATATGTGGTCCAAGAGAGTTACATAATTTAGAATCCATTTAAACATTCATGGAAATTGTGTGTTAACCAGCTCCCATCATCTGGTCCGAGGACATTAGGCATGATTGAGTTTAAGTTTAAACACTTAAAGAATGGCAATGGAGTGTTAACTAACTCACATCATCTGGTCCGAGGACATCAGACATGATTGAGTTTAAGTTTAAACACTTAAAGAATGGCAATGGGGTGTTAACTAACTCACATCATCTGGTCCGAGGACATCAGGCATGATTGAGTTTAAGTTTAAACACTTAAAGAATGGCGAACAGAAAATACAAGAAACTTTATATAACATAAGCATGTTGATGAAGGAAAATTGTTTAATAATAGTACATTTTAAGGTTATTTACATTCCAAGGGCGTGGCACTACATGACCATCTAAATCTTCTAAGAAATACGCCCCAATGCCAGCTCCTGAGGTAATACGGTATGACCCTTCCCAATTGGGTCCTAATTTTCCCCAATTTGGGTTCTTTGCAGCGCCCATAACTTTCCTTAACACTAGATCACCGGGTGTCAAAGGCCTTAGTTTTACATTGGCATCATAACCTTATTTGAGCTTTTGTTGGTAATATGCTAATTGGACCACTATATTCTCCCTTCTTTCTTCAATCAAGTCCAAATTCTTCTCCAATTGCTACTCGGACTGAATGAACTTGTTCTTAACGTTGGGAAGCCAGTCTCTAGTGGGATAACAACTTCAGCCCCATAAGTCATTGAGAAGGGAGTCTCCACAGTAGACCTACAAGGCGTAGTCCTGTACGTCCAGAGGACATGTGGCAGTTCTTCCACCCATCTACCCTTCGCATCATCTAGCCTCTTCTTTAATCCATTGACTATGACCTTGTTAACAACTTCCGCTTGCCCATTCCCTTGGGGATAAGCAGGAGTAGAGTATCTATTCGTGATCCCCAATTCACCACAATAACTCCTGAACGCTTTACTGTCAAACTGAAGGCCATTGTCCGAGATGAGAGTATGAGGAATCCCAAACCGAGTGACAATATTTTTCTAGACGAATCTCTTCGCGTCCACATCTCTGATATTAGCTAAAGGTTCGGCTTCGACCCATTTTGTAAAATAGTCTATGCCGACTAGCAAATACCTCTTGTTTCTTACTGCCTTAGGGAATGGACCCACAATATCCAAGCCCTACTGAGCGAATGGCCATGGGCTAGATAATGGATTAAGGATTCCCCCAGGTTGGTGTATGCTTGGTGGAACCGTTGGCACTGATCGCATCTTTTTACGTATTCCTAGGCCTCCTTTTGCATGTTTGGCCACCAATAGCCTTGGGTAATGGCCCTATGTGCCAAGGATCTACCCCCAGTATGACTTTCACAAATTCCTTCGTGTAATTCTTTGAGAATTGATTCAGTCGTCTCAGGATGTATACACAACAAGTATGGTCCTGAAAATGAACGTTTGTATAACTTCTGGCTCTCGGACAGCCAGAACCTAGTGGCCTTCCTCCGTACTTTATCAGCTTCTGACTTCTCTTTAGGCAAAGTATCCTCCTTCAAGAATTGAATTATAGGGTCCATCCAACTCGGCCCTACTCTGATCTGTTGAACTAAGACACTTTCAACTCTTATATCCATGGGTTTATACAAATCCTCAATAAGGATAACCCGTGGCAGATCTTGCGCCGAGGAGGTTACAAGCATGGCTAGAGAATCAGCATGCGTATTTCCACTTCTAGGGATATGCTGCAAGTTGAAAGACTCAAACTCCAATTGCCGGAGTCTGACTTGACTCAAATACTCCTGCATTCTTTCATCCTTCACTTCAAACACTCCCTGTACTTGGCCAACAACTAATATCGAGTCTAAAAACATCTCCACTATCTTTCCACCCATTTTTCGAACCATGGACATTCCCCTCAGTAAAGCTTCATATTCAGCCTCATTATTTGTAGCTGAGAAGCCTAGCCTCAACGATTTCTCAATGATAATTTTCTCAGGGGAGATCAGCACCAGCCCCACTCTAGAACCTTTTTGATTCGCTGCGCCATCCACGTATACTTCCCAGGATTAGGGGCCTTGCTGAGAAATCATGCCAACCGATTTTTCATCCATGTTCTATATTGGTCTCAATTCTTCTAATAGGGGTTTAGTGAACTCGGCTACCAGATTCGCAAGCACTTGTCCCTTCATAGAGGTACGAGGCATGTACTTGATGTCAAAAGCTCTAGAACTGTACCCCATTTAGCTATCCTCCTGTGTAGTCAGCACTTCGGAGTATTGCTTTAAGTGGGAGTTGGATGAGGACGACGACCGTATGGGCCTAGAAATAATGAGGTAGCTTTCGTGTACCAAGTACTACCGCCAGGATGGCCTTCTCCAGTGGTAGATAACGAGTCTCGACTTCATGCAGCGATTTACTTATGTAATAAACTAGCTTTTGTACCCCGCTATCAACTCTTATCAACACCAAACTTACTGCAAAATGAGCCACAACAATGTAGGCAAAAAGACCTCACCTGGCTCAGGACTGGACATGATTGGTGGCCAAGCAAGATAGTCTTTAGGTTGTTGAAAAGCTAAGGCACACTCTTCACTCCACTCGAACCCTTTCCACTTATTAATCAACAAGAAAAAAAGGTCTACACCTATCCGCTGACCGAGAAATGAATCGGTTCAGAGCAGCGGCCATTACAGTCAGCTTTTGGACCTCCTTAGGATTCCGAGGTGGTTGCAAGTTATTTATAGCCTTTATCTGGTCGGGGTTGACCCTGATCCCCCGGTGAGTCACCATGTAACCTAAGAACTTGCCTAATCCCACGCCAAATGAACATTTGGAGGTGTTTAAACACAGCTTGTACTTTCTAAGAATTTCAAAAATGTTCAAAAGGTCGCCCACATGTTCCGAGACTACCTTGCTTTTCACCACCATGTCATCTATGTAGACTTCAATGTTTTTGCCCAACTGTGGTTCAAACATCCTCGTCATCATTCTTTGGTAAGTAGATCCTGCATTTTTCAAACCAAATGGCACCACCTTATAGTGGTAGTTCCCAATGGAGGTAACAAAAGCAGTATTTTCTTGATCATCCAGGGCTATGGGTATTTGGTGATAGCCTTGAAAGGCATCTAGGAAGCTCATTCGAGGATGGCCTACCATTGCATCCACTAGTTGATCTATTTTAGGCATAGGAAATGGATCTTTCGGACACGCCTTATTCAGGTCCGTGAAATCTACGCACACTCGCCACTTCCCACTCTTCTTCCTCGCCACCACAATATTAGCTAGTCATTCAGGATAAAACACCTCCTTAATAGCTCCAGCTTGCTTGAGCTTCGTTACTTCTTTTCGCACTGCATCAGCGTGCTCCTTGGATGGGCGCCGAGAAGGTTGTTTCTTAGGGACGACCAGTGGGTTGACATTCAGGTGATGACAAATGAATTCTGGATCCACTCATGTGGCTTCATAGGCATTCCAAGCAAATACATCTATGTTCCTTCTGAGAAATTCTACCAATTCTTCCTTCTCTTGAGGTGGCAACTAAGAGCCGACCTAAAAAAACTTCTCTGGATCATCCCCAGTAGCGACCTTTACCAAATCTTTACATTTTGTCTCCTCGTCTGATTTATCGATAGGCGCCGCTAGGTATTTTAATTGCTATAAATTTTCTCCTGGATGGGCTGAGGACTTAGCTTCGGGCTTATGCTGTATGGCGGCCACCAAGCACCTTCTGGCCATAGGTTGATCTCCCAAAATTTCCTTAACCCGGCCTCCAGATGGATACTTGATCTTCTGGTGCAGAGTAGAAGAAACAGTCCCTAGTGCATGAAGCCAGGGTCTGGCCACGATCGCTGTATACGGTGAATATGCATCTACAACAATGAAATCCACTTCCACTATATTCGGACCGGTTTGCACAGGTAATCGTATTTGACCCCTCGAGACAACGACCTTCCCGTCAAAACTCACCAGAGGGGAACTATAGGGAGTTAAGTCCTCGGGTTTTAAATTCAGCCCCTTGTAAAGGTCAGGGTACATTATCTCAGCTCCACTGCCTTGGTCCACCATCACCCTCTTCACATCATACCCTCTAATCCTTAGAGTAACTATCAAAGTGTCGTCATGGGGTTTGATGGTTCCAATCTTATCCTCGTCCGAGAAGCCCAGGACTGGTGGAATTTCCCTCTTAGCCTTCTTCAGATCCTGATTAACGTCTCCTATGGATGGACGGGCCACGAACATTATCCTAGATGGCCAGGATCCTGTTCTGCCAGGTACAGCGAAGATGACATTGATAGTTCCCAAGGGGGGGTCTTGAACAATCATCTCTTCGTGGTTCCGAGCTTGCCTGGCTCCCTTGGCCACTGGAATGATGCAGGAGTTGTTTCAATTTGCCTTCGCGGACAAGATGGTCCAAATGATTCCACAGACTTTTTCAGTCCTCTGTGGTATGCCCATGATCCAGGTGGTATTGGCAATAGAGATTATGATTGCGTCTTTTAGGATTTCCCACCATCTTATTCGGTCGTTTGAAGAACGGCTTGTTTTTAATCTTCTCCAACACTTGATGCATTGGCTCTTTGAAAACAGCATTGACAGCTTAAATATTTGCTGATCCTGACTGCCCAGCAAAATCCCTACGCGGTTTGTTATTGCTGTAACGATCCGACCTGAAATCCCTCCTCTCCTGAGGGATAACCTTGTCATTTCCCTTCCTTTGCTGCTGGTCCTCTTCAACTCTTTTGTACTTGTCAATCCAGTCCATGAGCTGACGCATGTTGGTGACGGGCTTACCAGTCAAGGATTTTCTTAAACCATGCTCAGATGGAAGGCCGAGCTTAAATGTACTGATGGCCACGTCATCGAAGTCACCTTCAATATCATTACACAACTCCCAATATCTGTCGAAGTACGTTTTAAGATTCTCACCCTCTGGCATGCTCAAGAACATGAGGGAAGCTAACGACCTAGGGACTCTCCTGCAGGTCACAAACCGGGAACCAAATGCTTGAGTGAGTTCGTGGAAGGAGTTTATGGATTTTGCCTTTAGGCCATCAAACCACCTCATCGCAATAGGTCCGAGATTGGATGGAAAGACTTTGCACATCAAGGCCTCGTCCTTGGAATAAACAGCCATTCTCTAGTTGAAATGGCTCACGTGCTCAACAGGATCAGTTCGCCCGTTGTAGATGGTGAATGTTGGCTGATGGAAACGTCGGGAAAGTCTAGCCCCCTCAATCCTATGCGTGAAAGGTGACTTAGAGATTTGGTCCAGAGCTCAACTCATAACGTCGTTTTCTACACCCTTGTGCAGCGAGCTTTTAAACCGCCGCTTGCTATGGAGCACCTCTTCGTAAGAAAAAGACTCACTGGGCGGGGTTCGAGACCTCCGCTTGTAACTATTGTCTCTTTCATCATCAGAAAAAACGTCACTATCAGGGGAAGCTCGCCTCCTTTTTGCATGGCGCAGCTCCCTCTTCAGTCGGTCACTCTCCAGCTGCATACCCCTATTGCTCTTTGCATTGGAAACATGACTACCACCACGTGATTGGTTCCTCTCAGCGTGGACTGTGTGTACACTTCCTTCACGGTCACCTCTCCGCTCGAGGTTGAGGAAAGGATCGCCATGTTGGGATGCCCTCGACTCTGATTGTTGCGGACCTGGTTCTGCCATAATTGACCGTTGCGTTCACTATCGCTCTAACTCTTCCCACAGACGGCGCTAATTATAAGGTCATAATTTGTAGCCCAAGCCCAAAAGGTCTGGGATATGAGCCCAATGAGCCCAATACAATGAATTTATAGAGAGTGGGTGAAAGTGTTAGGCCTTTCGCGAATGGGACGACGGCTAGTAAGGATTTGAACAATGAATAAGTACAAAAAGACACTTAAAATTAGTCAGATAAACATCCGAGGAGATCAATTATGTATTGAATCAATATATTTGGAAGTTAACACAGCTCTTAGTGCTACAGTAATTCTTTTCTTCTCCTTTCTACTTTCCTTTTTCTGATCCCCCTCTTATGGGAGGTCTTTTACATTATATAGTTCCTTTCAAGCCACCCTGACCGTACACTTGTTAGCCATCTAAACCTTCACTTGAGTACATGTCCCATCCAACATCTTTTTTAGTTCTCTATGAGTGGTGGTAGCTGAGATTGTACTGTTCAAGGGTCTTCTCCACATAAATGCAGCCAGAAAAGTTGCTGCAGTGCATTTAATGCGGTGGTAGCAGCTTTTCTTTTAGATATTTTTGAGTTCTCATCATATTTGTACGTGCCTGAAGTTCGTCCTTATCGTTGGCACTTCTTGGGAGGTCACCTTAACCGCCGAAGTACTCGCCTGACCGGTATTCTTTGTATCCGAGAAGGAGGTACTCCTCGGACTACAATCTTACATCCTTTCCTTGCGTGATTTCAAACTTTGGTGCCTCTCTCGATTGTTTTCTCCTCCTTGGACATATCCACGTCCTCGAATAGGGCCCAAGGCCCAGTATACAAGTTTGGGCTCTTACCCCCACAAAAAGTATTTTTCTTCTTTACCCAAATTTTTGTTTAATTATATTGTCTTTGAATCTATCCTGCTCCTTGTGGTTCGACCTCGGTACTCCGAGAATTATATTGCTACGATCTCCTGCACTTAGGAGTGAGCAAGCATTTATAAGCATTTTTTAACATCTGATGGAAAGAAACCACTACACCATGTTACACTTAAAAATTTTGATAAGCTCATTGTGTTCTCATAATTTTCAAAGTGGATTGGTTTCCATTGCATGCACATGCTCATTACTGAGATTTTACAGAATGACAAGACTTACAATGTTTTCTACCATTATGGCTCCTATTTCTACAATGACACCATTTATAAAGTATGTAACTTAGCCTTCTAGCAGAGAAATGGAATACAAATGGGATCAATCCAATTCATTGAGAATATCAAATGCACCCCAAATAGACACTTCTAATGTCTTTGCATTGTTATTTTATTAATTTCATGTGTCATCAAAGTTTCAATAAACAATTGAAATTTTGACTTAAGGTTCAAAAACTCGCATGTTTCCACAAAATGTTAGTCTTTTGATGCATAACGTAGTTCGTTATCAATGGCCAAATTTATATAATTTTCATAAGGATCTTTTCTCTTCAACAAAAGCCATATGACATATCTGACCCACTATTAGCAACCTTACGAAAAGTTGAAAACTAGACTATATAACCATTAGCAACCTTAATTACTTGCATTCAAAAAATGAACAATAGTTTAGTACATGCCATTGCATTTAAAAATATTAATCAGTTGTATATATAATTAATGTCTAACTAGAAGTTACTCAAACATGCACTTGTACAATCTAACATGTTTAACATGTTTGAGTAGCTTCTTTAGTTACAAAAATTTATCCAAAAAATTTGCTACATGTGTAATCAATTATCTAAGTTGTCAGATACGTTGTTCAAAAAACTGTCCAAAAAATATTGTCCACTGTGCAATATTAGTCATGTCCACTATGCAATATACTCTCAGACAACCTGCCAAAAAATGTTGTCCAAGCCATGTCCACTGCAATATACTATTAGACAAACTGCCAAAAAATGTTGTCCTTCATACTACAAAATCAATATTAGCCTGAAAAAATGTCAACAAAATCAAATTACATTTTGAACTTAAACAAACATGAGAAAATTTCACTATAATTGAACTTACCATTTATTACTTTTTTACATACCAAAAAAGTTGTGTTTGCAGGCAAGCATTTGTATTTTCAACACATGGAGTTAGTGCAGAATTGAACCTAACTTCATTTCCCTGTGTATATATATAAACAAATAAATTTATTTGATAAACATGTAAGAAATCATTTATTTTTTACTTGACCAATATTCACAAGATTTGATACTTGAGACGACAATGGAGTGAAGGTGGTAGTAATGAATGCTGCCAATGTAATCACAATGATTATAAGAGTAAAAATCTAAGAAATATTCTAGCTACTTATGACTACAAAACATAAAAATTATAAACAAGTAAATTTACATGTTACCTGACAGACATTCGCATCATTTGATACTTGAGACAATAATGGAGTTAATGGTGTCTATGTAATCACAATGATTATAAGAGAGACAATTTACAAAATCATCTAATTACTTATAAATTATAATTGCAAAACAAGTAAAAATGTAAGTTTATTCATAATATGACAATGTTTACATTTTACTTGACCAACATCCGCATAATTTGATACTTGAGACAATAATGGAGTTAATGGTGTCTAAGTAATCATAATGATTATAAGAGAGAGTTTAAGAAATCATCTAATTACTTGTAAGTGCAAAACATGTTAACAAGTAGGTTTACCCTTAAGAATGACATGAATCTAGTTTGGTAACTATGAATTGGTCCCAATTCAAAGGTCATCATTGGTGTGGAAAAGTTGACAGGATAAGTCTGCTATATCAAAAAAATGAAAACCTTATTAATAAATTCACAAATGAAAAGGCAAGTGTAGTACAACTTCCAACTGCACAAATTATCTATAAGTTATTCTACTACGAATTAAAAAATTAAAAAATTAAAAAAATTAAAAAATTAAAAAAAAAAAACTCTTACTTGATGTGAATAATGTTCTCCATATAAGCCATAATTATTATATTTTATGTTAGGAGCAAAACTAGGTTCCTATATGAAAGACATAAATATTATTATTAGCCAAAACAATATAAAAGTTTTACAAACAATGGAAACTTAGTGGAGGATAAAAATAAATAAATAATATTTTCTTTGGAAAACTATTGACTAACCTCATCATTTAATTCGACTCTACCATTTTTTTTCCCTTCTCAACCCAATTTTTCTTTTGTTTTCCACCCTTGCGATGTTCTTTTTTCTTAAGACCTTTAACCCTTTCAACCGAATTTTCCAAATGTAGGTTAGGATCAAGATTTTCATTACCTCTACACAATGGCATTTGATGGGGGCAATTGATGACCAGCCACATTTTTTGTCGCAATATCTTCAACCTTTTTTTTCATATTCCTCTATCATCTTCTCTATTAAAGCAAATGCCTCTTCATTGTTTGCTGCTCGAGAAGCTAACCGAACCAACTTGGGACATAATCTTCTATACTGATGTGTAGCAGTCAAGTTGACATCCTCTTCCACATTTATTCTCCTATTGTCCAAGATACATCCACTTTTTGCCTCTCTTGTCCATCTTTTCAAAATGTACATATCAGAAATTGTCTTTATATCAAGGGAGTCAGAGACTTTCAGAACATGGCAACATAAAATCCCAACTATTTCAAACTTTTTACAACTACATGAAAATGTCTTATCTGCAGTGTCATAAGATATTATGTACTCACCAGGCTTATGCAGAAACTCAACAGTGTATGTATTCACTAACAAGTCCTCTTGGCGATTTTTTATCCTTGCTGCTGATGCCAAGTTATACTGATCATGAAGCATTCGAAATATTGTAGGTATGTACACTTGTACTCCTTGCTTCAACAAGGGAGAATTTTTCAAGCCCAACTAGGGAAATTTTTGCCTAGCATTAAATTCAGCTTGTAATTCTTTTTCTCGTTTTTGCTTAATCACCCAATCAAAATGTGCAAAAAATTCTGCTACATCCAAATCAGATTTCAAGTAATCTTTCAAATCTCCATTCAAACTTTCACTGAGTTGGGTACTTCGCACTCCCAATGTAAATTGATTCTTCATGTAACACTTTACCCATTTTCCTTTCAATTTGTAAATACTATCCAACCAACTACGATCATGAATAGCATAAGTGTCAATCATGTCCACCCATGTTTTTTCAAACTCAATTTTATCATTAAACTCAAACATACAAGTTTTAAAAACTTAAAGAAAAGAAGAACCATCTTTCATCAAATTCCCCAAATGTTTTATCCCATTATGCATTATGTGCCAAGTACATAATTCATGATAAGTGTTAGGCATTACCTCATTCAATGCCTTTGCCATTGCAGGATTTTGGTCTATAAAACTTGTTTTAGGTCTTTTACCTGCATGTGCAACTAGAAAGCTTTCAAAAAGCCACTTAAATGAATCCACCGTTTCATCATATAAAAGAGCAGCCCCAAAAACCGTTAACCTTCTATGGTGATTGAAACCGGTAAACACCCCTAACGGTCTTAACTCTTTATTAGTACCATTGTAGTGTCAAATGTTATCATATCACCAAAATTAGCATAATCAATAATCATTCTAGCATCAGCCCAAAAAATGTTTGTAATCTACTCAACATTATCTAATTGTACTGCATATTGAAAGGATGGATTTGTAGTTAATTGTTCCTGAAAGTATCCTAATAAGCATGCAGCTTGACCATATATCAAATTTTTTTGCCGTCTTGTTTTAAGATATTTATACTGATCAAGCAAGATTAGCTCTCCCACCAGCCTCTCTACTCATTAACTCATGTGCTACTTTTGGCTTGATTCCAGAAGAGAATGCTAACTCAATCAATCTTGCATGAACTTCTGAGATTTTCCGTTAAGTTCTCATCATATAAACTGTTTCTGATAGATGAAGAGTGTGATTATGTTCTTCAATAAAATCAGTCACTTTATACTTTCCAGTTTCTCGCACTAATGAAACATATAGTTTTACAGGACAATTAGTCCTTGTATCATCTCAGTTACGAGTGCAAATCATATCTTCTTTTTCTGAACCTCGAATGCCCTGCTTTGCACATACAAATCCCCTTGATGTTATCTTTCCATCATTCTTACTTTTATTTATGTAATGTTTTCTAACATCAAAGCCCATTTGCCTTTCATATTTTAGCCAAAATTCTCATGCATCTTCTAATGTATCGAATTCCATACCAACTCTAGGACTCAAATCTTCATTGGCATCCATGTTTTGAGAGAATTCTCTCGCCACACTATGCAATGAATTAAAGAATACTCCTATAATTAACAAACAAATGTACAAAATATCAACTATTATAATATAGAAGAATGAATGTTTTTCATTAAAAATAAAAGTTGAAAATTTGTGTACCAATATTGTGCTTATCATATATAAGAATTACAACAAACCAATATATGATCATGAGAGATGATGACCCTCTCAACGGCATCATCAATCCAACCAGCCTTCCCTAAACCCTCAATAAGGTAACTGAAAGTCAAACAATCAGGACTAAACCCATCCACTAACATTGCTTTCAATACACTCTCAGTTTCACTAACTCTACCCAATTTTGACCACCCGCCAATAATAACATTATACGTCATACAATCAAATGGTATCTTCCCTTTAACTGAATTCAAAAACGAATTTGCAGCACCAACATGGGATCCATGACACATACATTGTAAAAGCACATTCAAACACTCGGTATTACATTTCAACCCAAACTCTCCTACATTTCCAAACATTTGTATTGCTTTCGACACTCTATGAGCTCTAACAAAACTATCCAATACAATTGATAGAGTCTCTAAATCAAGACTCACGCAAAATTGCAATCTATTTTTGTAAGAACTTATTCCCTGCTGTATTTAGAGTGCACTTATATATTTCACTTTGTTTACTTCTGTAGTTCCCACTATAATGCTAATAATATATTTATCAATTTAGCAGCTTTGTACTCAACCAAAAGAGGTAGTGAAGCAATTTTTTCTATTTCCTTCTAATCAACTACATCTTAATTAGAAATTAGCAAGGTTTAAAATCTTTGTAAAGAATCAAAATAGCAAACCAAATATACAACTATATAAAATCAATATTTCAAGGATTCCAGTCTTTAAGTACTTACAAGTGAGCAACTTCTGTTGTCTTCTTCTTCCCAAACACATAGCTCGCCAGAACATCCCCCATTCCTACATCACAACAATTAAGCAATTAAGATTAAAGAAATTAACCTTCAAGTTTAAAGCAATTAAGCTTCATTTTACGTAAAGTTATCAAATTTACAACAAAAGCCTAGATTTTTCTATGTTTAGTTTTCTTGAAGCAAAAATTGAATTTTTAGCATAAAACCCAAATGGCCAACCATTATGGATACTTTGTTTTGTTAGGTAGGACAAAGAAAATGAAAATTAAGTAATTTTTATCATATGGGACACTTCAAAAATTAACGATTCCACTTAATTAGACTCCAAAAACTTCATTGCCTATTTGAAATTCTTCTTCACTACCATTAAATTATCTTATACATAACGATTCTCAAAAAAAAAAAAAAAAAAAAAAAATCTTATACATAACAAACACGCACACAAATATATAGGAAGTGAAAGAAGGAAAAGGGGTACCATAAAAAGGAGGACAAAGGGGATTTTGGGGATTCTTCGTCGGCATCAGAATCGAACGAGCTTGAAGCTTCGCCGGAGCTTTGGACGAATAGTAACTCTATTGGGTTCTTGAAGCTATGGAGGTTCAGAGAATTGGTTCATCGAAGCAACAGTGATGGCAAAGAGAGAGGCTTGGCCTTGTGTGGACTGGTACCAGGCTGCTGTGACAATGGATTGAAGGAGAGGCAGAGAATGGGTTGAAGGAGAGGTAGAGAGCAGCAGCTGCACAGGGGAGAGAGAGAGAGAGAGAGAGAGAACAAATTTGAGTTTATGTTTTATGAAACAATGGGCGGGCTAAAACTGAAACAGTGGGCGGGTGTGAAATTTTTTAAGGGCAAAATAGTCTTTTTGTCATTTGGTGAGGTGTCAAAGATTTAAACCATTAGATTAAATCTATGGCTGAGAATAGAGCTATTGCACCCCGTGCAATACCCTAGATATTGTACGGGATATGAATCCCAATTAAGGTGTATTTGCAGACATTCTAGTGCAATGATCCTTTTGAAAGTCTACAGTTAATTCTGATACTTATTTCTTTCCAAGTTTGATCATTATGAACAAGATTGCCAAAGAAATTTTGCTGGTCCCTTCTTATATATGATTGTCAAGGTTCTTACTTCTTCCATGGTTGAGGCTAGGCTTAACACAGTTTTCCAAGCATGTCCATTTATTAATTCTTTGCCCTTCTAATATTTGAGCATATATGCAATATTTTACAGCTGATGTAATGTGCAATACTTATGTTGCAGAGCTAATATGTTTACTTGGCCCTTTTAGACAAAAAATATTCTTGATTTGAAAGGGTTTGACAAAATTTTACAAGACACAACATTCATTCTTTAGATGGATGCAGTGTGTATACTTTCATTTGTGGTTTTTAGTGTTGAGTTATAGACTGACTCCGGTTAATTAATTTAATAACCCAAGTTGATTAATTAGGTCAAATTACATGCAAATCGTAGAGACACAAACAAATCACCAAATAAACTTGTGGGGCCCGTGGGCCTGAAAGTCTCGGCCCACCTCTAGGCTGGCCCAAGGCCCACGCCGAGGATCAATGGCTGTCCCAGGCAGTTATCTAGGGGCTTTTAGCCCTCTGGGCCACGCCGAGGACGACCCTATCCTCGGCCTACCTATCCTAATCCCAGGTGGGGGACAAGCCCAGTACAGGCGGTCACATCCGCACTTAATGCATCTACCTAACTCCCCTGGCAATCTTAATGTGGAGAGGACTCCTGAACGGCGGAACCTTGGGTGCTGCGACCCACAGTAAGGTGGGGAACGTGGCTGATGGGACAGGTCCTTAAGCAGTGGTCTAGATGATTGACAGTTGGAAGGCCAGGATTGGCCAGAGAGGGTATATATTGCAAGGGGCCCTTCAGAGTAAGGGGCTCCTCGGCCGTCCGAGGAGCAACCCCCAAGCCAAAAAGAACAGGGCCAAGTCCCCTCAAAGAAGGGAAAACGCTCCCGGCGAGCCGGTGGCAAGCCTGTCAGCGCCAAACCCTACGTCCCACTCTCTAAACAAATTTATTGCTAGGGGATCTACGACAAAACGAGCCCCTACAAAACTAATGTGCAGTGGAAATTAAATTGACATGGTAATTTGTTGATGAATGGGGAAAACCTCTCGCAAGGCAAAAACCCTACCAGGTAAATTTCAAGTCACAACTCTCAAGAATCCACTAATCAAGAATCAAGCGGTTACAAGTATAAAAAATCTTATTACTACCCTGAACTATCCCAAAATACCAACCTATAGTTGAACATTTACTCCAATCCCTAATTAGACTTGATCTTTAGAGACTTCTTTCTGTATGCACGGATCTCAGTATGTGTCTGACTTCCCTGCAACTGATTGATTGTTGTTAGTTGCAAAGTTCTTCACTTCAAAGCACGTTGAAGATCCGGAAGCACTTGGTTACTAAAATCCTAAAGCGCACAAGAATGCAGTAGCTTCTCACAGAGTGTATAAGTTCTCTAGATTGAGTCTCTATGTCTTTGATGACTTTAAAATAAAGCTTTTATATAGTCTAGAGGTTTAGTAAACGAAACCCTAGCAATCCAAGTCATCATAGGCCGAAATTCTGATTTGAGAATTCTAAATTCACGAAGCTCGATAGATCGAGAGGTGTCGAGTTTAGTGTCGAGAATTACTCATTAAGTCTCGATAGATGCTAGTATCGAGCTTGTGTCGAGACTAGTGTCGAGGTTCACTATTTCAGCTTTTCTTGACTAGTTTCATGGTTCAATCTTCATGTCTTTAATGATACCACTTGTGATATTTGTTCAACCCACTTCTTGATACCTTAAACTCATTTTAAATCTACTCAATTACAAGTAAAGTGCATTTTGTCTAAGAATAAGCTAATACATAGAAAATATGACCCTTACATTTAGTACCTAGGGGTGTTCATGACTTCATGCTGCTTTTGAATCCTTTATTAGCAAAAGGAAATCGATTGTCCTTGCGCATGGCTCATATTCTCACAACCTCACATAACCTTGCATTATTACTTTGCTTTCTTCGGGTGCATAGCCCAAAGATTGTGTCTGAATTTATATTATGCTCAGTCATAGCTGTTCTTTTCTCCTCCTGCACTGTACACTTTCTTGGTCGGCAATTCAATTAGGAGGCCGTTTCATATGGACCATGTAGGTTGTAGCTCTTGAAACTTTTGGCCGACCTAAACTACTATAAACTTTTTATCCTGTCTTTCTTTCTTTCTATGTATGATGAGTCGTTAAAGACAATGGGCGATAGGCCAAATAAGCTGGAGAAGAAAGAAAACTGAAATTGGCTATATCCAAAGCTCTCCTTAGCTGTCTTGCCGTTTGTAAAATGGCTTAGAGCATCTAGGGGACAAGTTATTGGGAAAATGTGGCTGCTTTTGTTTAGATAATAATGGGTAAAATTATTAAATTCACGATTGATCAGATCATTTCATTTAACAGGGAAATATCAAGCAAGTGCTTTTGAGTTTTGAGTATTGATTAAATGCTAGCAGGTTTCAGGCTTTCGTTTGATTTGAAAGGATTATTTTGCTGGAGGGAATAGCGGGGAGAGAGTTTATTTTTCTTGTATCACAGGGTCAGCCCCTTTATATGTGGTTCTACGAGCCCATATTAAATTTTGCCACAATTTTGCAATTGCACATAGCAATGTGCCAATGGCCCAATGACCCAATTTAGGTTCATACCACTCACAAAATTAAACGAAAAGTTTATTTCTTTAGTTGATGGAAAAAATTTAGTAAAATAGTTGGAAAATTGATAGCCTTTTCTTTAGTTGATGGACAAAATTTAGTAAAATAATTGGGAAATTGATAGACTGAAATGTTCTAGGATTTGTTTCAAAAAAAAAAAAATGTTCTAGGATTTATCCAAAAATAAATTTGGATTGGGCTGTGGAGGAAGCACATGAGCTGAGACTGAGGCCCATAGTGTTTTTTCACAAAAATAACATTGAATGTTAATTTCAAACGACCACAGTGGGAGTCGAACCCACGACCTTTTGATCCGAAGTCAAACGCGCTAATCCACTGCGCTATGCGGTCCTGCTTGTGCCACTAGGACGTGCATTATTTATATAACAACTACCGTTCATGTCTCTTCGTTTTTCCTCCAGATGATAGGATCCGATGCCACAATACACCCTATAGTTTGATGACACAAAATGAGGGTAATATGCTCACTTTCTACACTTATTTGCACTCCTTTTATTCTTCTTTTTTTGGTGGTTAAATGAAAAAAGAAAATTTTAACTTTGCAATTTCTAACAATTTATAAAGAATAAAAGTCATAAAACCCAAGATCTCCACTTGTAAAAAAGTCAAATACTATTATACTATACTATACTAGATTTCACACTCCGGTGGTCATGATTTGCAAGTATACTAACTCTAGTTTTTAATAATTAATGTGGTGATTTTCAAAACTTGGGTCCCAACCTGAGTGTGAAACTCTTTGAGTTAATTCAACCTAGTTTGACATTATTGGAAAGAGACTAGGAAATATTTTCACCACTCATTTTAGTCACGGGCTTCTTTCTCTTTTTTCTTCTATTTTTATTATATAAAAAAAAGAGTTGCGAGAAAAGGGAATCAGAAAGGGATCAAAATGTGTTGAATTTTATATCAAAGAGTATTTACAGATTTCAATTAGAGGGTCTCAACATGTACTCTAATAGCCTGATGCGGTTGATTATGTGAATTTATTAGTTATTGAATCCAAATAATTGACTTTGTAATAATTTACCTTTCTCTAAGTTTTACTCTTCCCAATAAATCCAAATAAATACTCCTATTCAAGATTTTATTGACCTTGGTAGTAAATGCTGAAGCAAAATTGAAATAGAACTCTTATTCAACTAAAACACTAAAACAATAAATATCTGAAACGTATATTCAAATGGAGAGATAATAGTGAAATAGTGTTTGGGTTGCAGTGAGTTTTTTCACTGTGCAGGATTTTTGTGTGGTTTTCTTATCTAGAGATCTCAAGTGGGATATTTAAAGACCCACAAAAGTTGCTAACATTCATTTCAATTCCTACAAATTAGGACATGAACGTTAAAATCTCTAACGTTTATTTAAACATTAAAATCAGATCTCTTATCCACCTCACTACCCCTACTCACAACTCATTATCCCTGAGAAGTTTCAACTGCATATTTGACCATGTCAAACCTCACACAGCCAATCATGATCAAAACATGTAATTTCATTATTCAAACAATTTTATTAATAATAATCATCTCATATACAATATTGTGTAAGGTAATTTCTTTTGAAAATTACACACATACACATTGTGAGTTATTTAACCACACAGTTCAACATCCATATTGTGGGCTATTTGGCCACACAATCCAACAAATGCCGTGCTATTAGGAGACATCATTAAAGTGCAATCCAATTTCTGTGTGTTTGGATTGATTCATTTTTCTTATTTAAAATAAGCTGAATAAAATTATAATTATAGCTAAAAATTCTATATAATATATATATATATAAATAAAATTTAAGATGTTTACCTTTTGTTGACTCTTTCTAATGTAATACATAAACTTTAAAGACCTCACAAATATACAAGTAGGATCGTGCCAAAAAACAAACGTGAACATAGTTATTCTAAGTAAGTAATTGTATTTAACCAAATAAACGAAGCAAGCTAACAAATGGCCAAATACATGAGGCTTGTTAATAAATTGTAATAATGAGCCTCTAGACCTACCTTAATCTTTTTTCCTTTCTTTTTTTTGGTAAGGGGTTTTATCAATTGGGCCTGTAAGTATCCCTCTTCTATTTTACAATACCATTAGAGATTTTCCCGATACAAAATTCAATCACAACAACTCCATTGTGAGATGATAAAAGATTTTCCCATCTCGACCTAATAAAAACTAGTTAAATTGCTTTTATTATTCCTCTCCTAGCCAGAATCAACAACAACATCAAAAAATAGTCCAGCTCATGTAGTTACTTTTTTAATTAGATGAGGAAAATTGATAATGAATTGAAATGTTACCAAATTTGCTTTTACACCATCGACATGTGAATGTCGTTGATGCCCTGATGAAAAATGCTAAGGTTGACACTTGGTGTCGGTGTCGCGTACATATGGTGTCGTTGTCAGAAATCTGAACAACCTTGAATATTTGAGAAAAAACAGAACTGGATTGAACCAGGCCTGTTGATTTGCAGGGAATTTGCTTATTGAGAAGGAAATTCAACGATCTCGACCCAAATGTTTTCTGATTTTTTAACCATACACACACTGGTTCACATATTCAGGTCAATCTCTTTCAGTTTTTGTAATCTTGTGTAGAGGACACAGTGTGGGTCCATTAGGTCGAATTGTCACTACAATACGCGGTTCTCCTTCATAAGCAAACTAAGATCCATTGATTTGATTATTTTCAAACCATCTAGATTCTAGATGACTAGAATCTTTTATTTTTAAGATTCTTAATATATATGTTGGAACTTGCAAGGACGATGAAGCACCACATAAATTAAAGTGGTATTTTAGATAATGATTCAAGTATTTAATTATGGTTTTTTTTTTTTTTTGAATAAGTACTTAATTATGGTGGGTCCCAATTAAATCATCTATAAAAAAAAAATTATTGTCAAATAAGGGATTGAGTTTAACTGCCGTTTACATAAAAAATAAACTTATTTGTATGATTGTATCTTGAAATATTAGTAAAAAGTAATTATCACGTAGGTTTCAACTCTTATCATTTCTCTCTCCAAAAAAAAAAAAAAAAAATCAAATAAGAGAGTTACTTTATACCTAATTATGGTGAACCACCTCAAGTTTAAAATAGTGGACCTGGCACTGTCATTTGAGTTTGTATTATTTTCCAAAAAAAAAAAAAAATAATTTGAGTTTCTGTTAAGGACAATTTAACTCTAAATTGGTTTGGAGTTATCTTTTTCAACTCATTATGTACCAATTTATAAGACTATCTATGAGTATTTTTTTTATATATATTAGAATCTATATATAATTATTATTTAAATAAGTCATATATGTATTAAAAAAATTATAACTAAAATTATATATGAATGATTTCTTTGATTGTTACATCATGTTTTGTAGTAAAATAGCTTCAAATTAATTTGGAGTCATTTATGCTCGTAGCAACCTGGAACAAAGAAAGGCTCATGATACTATCCTTGTTATATGGGTTATAGAAAGTTCACCTCTTTGGGCTTCTTGTTAATCCCAAAAAGGATAAATAATAGTGTACAAAGTCAAATATTGTAAAATGTCATGGTTGATGGTCGTAAAATGTAGCCAAGATATCCACGAACCAAAAAAAAATTGTTAAAAACACAAACTATTTTATAAACTATTAATATGATAAGAGTTTATTGGTAAATAAAAAGAAAATATTAAAGTCATAAACTATTTTACAAATTACTAATGTGATAAATGGTTATTAGTAAGTAAAAAATATAATATTAGTGGTGACTCAAGATGAAAACTAATAAAAATTTGTTACTTTAAAATATTATAAAATAATTTGTAGCCATAATATTACTCAAAAAGTAGTAGGCTAGAGGAAAAATAGTAAGAATTTGCCAAAATAATTTGAAAAAATATTGTAAAATATTCAGTGTGACTACTGTAGCATTACAACAAATTAAGGGCTGGGAAATAGCTTGATGTGCCTAATCCTAACCATGATTACCGGATGAAGGTTCAAGGAAAATGACACTTGTTTATTCAGTAGACGCCACAATAGATTTCCTTATTAATTTGGCCGGCTTCTAGAATTTAGTAGAACTTCAGATAAGCAGAACTCTGCGATGTTTCATATTTCTAAACTTTTCAATTTCTTTTAAGGTGAAATTGAGCAATTTATAAGTCCATAACCTATATTCTTCTGCTTTCTATCTATGATATTTATAATTTCTTGGTTCACGTTTCAATTTCATGTAAGAAGGTAGAATTAAACAATCTATGGGCTACTATAATAATTATCACACTGTAATTTGGACCTATGTGTATATAAGAAATTTTTTAAAGCATTAGACCGCCTTTAAATATTGAGCTTTTGATTCTCAATATATATATAGAGCATTTTAATTTTTTTTATATGATAATTTGTTTGCAAATATTAAAATTCTTGTTTTCTATATCTCACCATGGATTACACAAAATGAAATTTTATATTACGTACATATCTCTTACATAATTAACAATTTAGCCAACTATTAGAAGTATTGATTAAATGATTAAATTCACCATATTTCAATAGTTTAAATTTTTGGGACAATTAGTAATTTAACATGGTATCAGAGTATGAGATCCTGAGGTCGATCTTTGTCTCTTCCATTGTACCTCCCATTTAAATTCCCACGTATTGAGTCTTATCTATTAAAAGGTAGTTTCGGTCCACACGTGAAGATGAGTGTTAAAAATATTGATTAAATGATTAAATTCACCATATCCCAATAGTTTAAACTTGTATTTTAGTTTATTGTTTATGTATCTATCTATTTATATATATATATATATATATATATATGTATGTATATTAAAGCATTTTTTTAGAGTATAATTTATACATTTGTTTATTTTCAACAAATAAGCAAATAATTTGTTGGCAAAAAAAACTAATCTAAACATACGATTACTAGAACAATTTGTAGGGTGATAGGGTCTACAAAGGACTGGATGGCAGCAAAAAGCTTTATAACAATAGTTTCAGAAATAGACCAAACAAAAAGCTTATGGGTCCATTAGCTAGACGTCATTCATGATATCATGAAGATATTCTCGATTCCTCGTTGGTTCTGAGTGGTGTTTTCGGCAACTAGCAATATTGAAACATATATCAATATGTAGGTCGATATATGTTTAGAAACATATATCGATATAGTGGCCGGTGTTAGGCCTTTATCAGAATTTAGAAACATGCACCACCTTCTAGCAAAATTTGACTCTCGGTATAACCTTGTTTACGAATGCACGCAGGATACTATTTATTACCAAATGTTTTTAACTTCTAATTACATGGAACAAATGTGAGGTGATCAATGCACAGTTTCTTTGATTTAATTACTTCCGCTGAATTAATCAATCTGCTACATGCAGATCGACCTATCTAACATAGTGTACTCGTAATAAATAATACTTACGAGTTACAACCAAGTTGTATACCATTACTTTTAATTTTAATCAGTTTGAAGTTTGAACTATGTCCTTGACATTTTCTTACAAAATTTTCAACCCCTTGTTTCAAATTTTGTAGAGAAATTCAACCTAGCTAGTTTTGTCATGTGAGAGAGAGAGAGAGTGAGTGATTTCTAGCTCCTAGAAAAACAAAAACAAAAACAAAGACTGAAAAAATTTAGACGCGGTTGTATTTTTCATTCTCAACTTGAAAAAGAAGGGTTCAACATGGAATGAGAAAGGTTCAATATTATGTGTCTAAATTAACCATAGAATGAGAGAAATTAGAAAACCACTCAGTGTGCAGCTGGTGTCCATTAGATCAGGTTTTCAATTAGGGCAACCATACTACTTATTTTATACTTATTAGAATATTAATTCGCATCATTGGCCGAGCTATGTAGAGGTGAGCAATTTCAAGCTTGAAGTTGTAAAACTAATACTCAATCGATCACAGAGAACTTCCTCGATGATTACAAGGAAACTCAACATTAATTTTACTCATCAATATTGTGTTTACATTTTAAGTAAACTCTTTACTGGATACAACTTTAGTCAACCACAACACGGTTGATTTGATTATGCCGCACTCTGTCACTACCATACGCGGTAAAGGTGTCATTAATGACTTCACGCACACAAAGGAAAACTCTGGAAACATTGCATTGCGTTGCCTGACACATTAAAAACTGCATGCAATAATAATAATTATTATTATTAATTTTACATATACAATAAAGTTAAATAATGTTTGTTAAATATATTAGCAATGCGAACACGAAAGTTACATGGTTCAGCTTTGTCGGCTTACATTCATAGAGTCCTTAAGGGTTACATCTTTATATGTAAGAGTGTAGCATAAAGCTCATGTTATAATAAACCTTAATATGAGTATGTATAGACGATTAAACTCTAAACTACTAGTACAAGTAGGAATGAGTTTGTACCTATTACATTGGACTAGTATGTCTAATATATTTCTAACAATGTTGAGAATAAATTAGTATAAACAATTATAAGAAATATAACACGATTTTGACTTGTGTTAGGAGTAGTTCAGACCTATGTCACAAGTCTTTATAACATGATGTATCTATAAATTCTCCTAATTATTTTGTTTATTGATATTCACAAGGCTTTATAAACTTCCAATATATATGTGAGAATTCTTAAAATCCAAACCCACATCACAATCTACACAATTGTTGATTTGTTTTAGACGCACAATAAAGAAAGCTCTTGGAACCTTACATGTAAAATAGTGGTGCTCAATTTTTTAGCATAATTAGCTTGAAAATGACTTTTATGTGAAAGGAACCGGGAGTGTCGATCTCTTTTTCAAAGTTAGCTATGATTGAAAGGAAGAGGAAGAAGAAAATAATTGGTTCCTAATTTTCACATTCTAATTCTGTTTCTGAAAATGTAGTATTATGAAGTATGAACTCCCCAGGCCAAACAGCGTCACTTGTCAAGTCAAAGATGATAAACATGGTGGAAATAGGCCAAACAAAAGCGTATGGGTCCACTAAGTGAGCTGACCAGGGGAAAATATATGTGTGAACTGTGAACCACATAGACAGAGAGTGTGTAGCTAAGACGTCATTCATGATATCATAATTCATAAATTATTCTTGATTCTTGGCTCTAAGTTTTGACTTCTGAGTGGCCTTTTTCGGCCACTGGCAATATTGAAACATAAACGAGGTTACTCTATGTCAGATACTAACACCACCTTCTAGCATAATTGAAATTAAGGACAAAAACTATTACACACGCGTTGTTATACACGCGTTGTTAAAAAAGCAACTGAAACTAATTAGGGCCGGTTTGATAGAGTATTTTAGTAATATATTTTTAGTTTTTAAATAATATTATATGTATTTTTATATATTTTTTTATCCACACGTATTTCAAAAAAATACAAACAACATTACTCAAACTACTCTACCAAACGGACCCTTAAAATTTGTAATTTAACGTTGGCTTAGCATTTAAATATAATAGTGCTACAGTACTCTCATAAATTTATGATGATACTGTAGCAAAATGGTATAAGTTATTAATATATTTTATTTCCATTTTTTTCTCTTTCGCTCTTTGCGTCTCTTTCATTCTCTAGAAAAATAGTTGTGTTGTATATTTGTGTAAATATATTATTTTAATGTATTGTATAGGAAAATAAAAGTTAGGATATTGGGTGTGTTATAAAATTATATTGTATAATTGATGAAGTAACTTTTGAAATAGTAAAATATAATAATTTGAAGATAATGAATGTGAATGCTCACTGTTTCAGATAGTTAATTATTTATGTGTATGTAAATATGTGCGTAACTGTGTAATATTGAATTACTTGGAACAAATGTGAAATGATGCACTGTTTGTTTACTTTCCATGAATTAACCAATCTACTGGATGCAGATCAGCCTATGTGACAATGCGTACTCGTAATGTTGTTGTTTAGCAGTTTCTTTTAATGCCTTAAACAAAACAAAAAAAAAAAAAAATTACCAAGTTGTATACTAATAAATAGTTTTAATCAGTTTGAACTTTGTCGTTTTGACATTTTCATTCAAAGCTTCAACCCCTTGTTTTAAATTATATAGAGAAATTCACCCTAGTTTTGACATGTTCGAAAGAGAGAGACAAAGCGAATTCTTTCTCGCTCCTAGAAAACCCCAAACAAAGACTTGAGATGCGGTTGTTTCTTTCATTCTCAACCTGAAAGACTCAATCATCATATCATATCATGTGCCTGTCTAAGTTGTTTAATTTTCTCTCTTTCGTCTTCCTTAAGCAAAATGTTGAAAAACAGAAGGGTTCAACAATTGTCTAAAATTAACCTTTGAATAAAAGAATACCTTACTACTTTGTGTGCGCGGCTGATGACCATATGATTTCAGGGTTTCAATTAGAGCCTCTACTTGTATGCTTATTAAAATAAAATATTCATTCGAATTTGGTGTTTGAAGTATATTAATATACATTGCTCCCATTTATTTCAGTGTTTGCTTTATGTAAAAAGATGGACAACTCATTAATTAGCTCGAGCACACAAATGGACAAACTAAATTCTGGAGAAATTGAGAAATTCATCTATACCATTATTAAAAGAAGGCTAAAATGCAAAAATCATCCTCTAAGTTTCTTCAAAATTCATTTCAGTCCTTTAACTTTGCTTTCGTTCATTTCAGTCCTTTAAGTTTCAGGTTTATTCAATTAAGATCTTTCCTTCAACTTTTATTAAAATTTTTTGAAAAAAAAAATCTACAAAATACTTTTCAATCATTAATTGATTTTTTTTTAATTTAAAAAAATTTTAAAAAAAATTTAAAAAAAAATTGGAAAATTAACCACAGCATATAACAAAAGTTGATGAAAAAGTCTTAATTGAATAAACTTAAAAGTTAGAGGTTTGAAATAAATTTTAGTGAAACATAGAGGGTGAGTTTTGTATTTTAGTCTTAAAAGAATGCATGATATGGTCAGAGACGTAGCTATTGCCTAAAATTGTAAAAACAAAAAATATAAATATATATATTTATATATAGTAGGGAGTATGATATTTACCTTAACTTGTAAAAATTCTCTAAGATTATATACTATCTGTAGGGTCAGATTCTGCAGCCCAAGCCCAAGAAGGTGTGGATTTGGAGCCCACTGAACCCAAAACAATAAATTTGTAGAGAGTGGGTGAAAGAGCTAGGCTAATAATGAAAATAACAGTATTAAACGGCAATGATGACAGTAAGATTTGGATTAATATGTGCTCGGACAGTGGTGAATGTCTCGTCCGAGGAGGTGATTTTCATTGATGAACTTAGGTTACAAATGTTGGAGCTACAGTAAAATAATATGCTCTTCTCTCTTTCTTCTTTTTCGATCCCTTCTATCAGAGACCCCTCCCTCTTATATAGTACTGTCTTTCTACATCTCCACCGTCCACTTGTTCACCATCCGGGCGCCCACTTGAGTGCATGTCCCATCACACTCCCCCTTTAGCCCTGTCTGAGTGGCGGTAGCTGAGGATGCACTGTTCAGGGGTCTTCTCCACATAAATGCGGCCAGGAGGGTAGGTGCAGTGCATTAAATGCGGTGGTTGAAGTCTGTCTCCTTGATATTTCTCTGTTCCTGTTACCTTCTTATGTGTCCGAGGCTCCCTTTCTCCCTTAACACTTGTCAAACAGATCGCTTGACACGTGTCGGACAAAAACCTCGTCGGGTCCGAGGGTATCGGTCTCCTCGGACATATGAACATCTCCTCGGCCAGTGCACGCACTCATCTCCGGACATTCTCCTTTTACATGGGCCTCTGACTGTCTGTCTTGGTCTCCTCGGACGAACAGTATTCCTCATATAGGGCCTTGGGCCCAATAAGTTGGGTTGGGCTTTCTCCCCCCACATTAGCCCCTCGAAATTGTAGTTTTTCCCTCGCATCCGAGGAGAAAAAGTAGGATTTTGACTTGCCACGGAGCAAAAGCTTGGAAACACGCACAACCGAGCTGGCACGTGTGTAAACGTGGGAACAGACGCCTCATTAATGCCGCTGCGGTTTCCTTATTCCCAAGGCGCTGCATTAACTGCACCAGGTGACGTTTCGTCCTTCGCATCCAACGGTGGCTGATTGATCCAACGGCTGTGGTTTTTCTTCAGGATTTGGGCGGGAGTGCCCCTGACCCTTCGCTTGACCCCGTATAAAGCTTCAGAGGAAATCATTTCTTCCTCACTTTGCAAATCTTCAGACGCTCCAGCAAGAACAGACGCCTCACTCCGTCCAAATCTCTCCGTCCGAATCTCTCAGTCGCCGGTGCCAATCTTACTCAGAATCCTCACGAGTCCTCCTACGAGCCTGCAATCGCTTCTCCGGTCTAGTTCTGGTGAGTCGTCACCCACCGAATCCTTTAGTTTTCTCCTCGGCCAACCGTTTCACTTAAGCACCATGGGAAAACTCGAGTACATGATGGATAGCCCTGAGCAAATAGAGGTGTTTAGGACCACGTATCGCATACCCCCTAACGTGGGTGTGAGGTATTGTCCCCCAGAAAAAATACTAACAGACCGGCAGACGGGAGAGGTGGTTATCCCCCTCATCGCCTTCAAAGAAGGGGGAATGACAATCCCCATGGGCCCCATCACCGCCAGTTACCTTCGGAACCATAGGCTTACTCCCTGGCAGTGCGCGCCCAATATGTTTAGGATCCTAGGAGCGATTGAGGACCTTGAGCGTCATATGGGGTTGGGACTCACCTGGCTTGACGTGGTACATATGTACGAATGCCATAGCCAGCAAGATGCTGGGTACTACTTAAAATCCCGGTCGGATGTTGTCAAGCTCATTTCCTGCCTTCCCAAATCCAACAAAGGGATGAAAGACGACTATGTGATCGTCTCGGGCGCCTGGCGCAACGGCCCTGGTTGCCCAACCAAGCATGGGAAGCCAGGTGTGACATGTAGAATTAGGCGCACTGACCATAGGCTTAGGGCTCCCCTCTTTTAACTGTTTTTGATTTCTCTTCGGTCACTATTTCTGAGTTTCTAACCATTCTTTTCTTCTTTACTTGCAACAGATAAGAGACAAGTTTCTCCTCGGCTCAGCCTAACGAATGTTGCTGCCCTCAATTTCCTTTTAAGGTCGGAGATCTTCGTGAGCGAGGACGGACAACTACGATCTGCTCCCCTTATTCTTGGATATAAAGCGAAGTCAAAGGGTTTTCAACCGGTCGGTAACGCAATCGTCCAGGGAGACTATCGCCTTGCGCGTATTGACGTTGGTCGGAAGGGCTTCTTGGCGCCAGACGATCTTGAACCTGTACCCCGTCCAATTCCTCGGGCTGCACCTCCCCTTATCCAACCACTCCAGCAAGTTCCCCTCGGACAAGAGATTGAAGGTGAGGGGGCTGGTTCTTCCACTTCCTCGCTAGAAGAACAAATAGACGGATTTCAGTTTGAGGGAGAAGCTTCAAGAGTAAACCAGGTGGTAGAGATCTCAGACGCCGAGGAAGAAGCCTACGAACAGTCAGGCGCCCATCTTAATTTGTTAGCCACTCATTCAGAGGACTCCTCGGACGACGATATGGATCTGAGGAATTTGATGAAGGGGAGAGGCAAAAAGTCTGACCCGAAAGATGTTGGGACATCTAAAACGGTGGTGACACTTCCTCCGGTGCCTATCCAGATCCCTGACCCAAACTTGAAACCCATGCCAACACTGCAGAAGAAGAGACCCCACACCGAGGTTGGGGAAAAACAGGTGCCACCAACCAAGGGGGCCAAGTAGCAAAAGGTGGCACAGGACAACCGAACTCGCAGGGCTCCGTCTACTGAAAGCCGAGACGAGGGCACAGTGGCAGATGTGCGCCGAGGAGGAGGGGGACCGCGGATTTGGTCTCCAAAATTGGAGTTGGAGGGCGCTCCAATCCTCTGGGAGACCTCCCTCAGGAATTATGATGGAGGGAGGGCCGGCTACGTTGCTGAGGCCCTGCAGCAACCACTTCTCCTCCCTCATGACATGGAGTCCTTCAGGCGTTTCAATCAGCCGGAGCTCTTTCGATCCCTCAAGAGGGATTTGGCCATCGTAAGTAACCTCAGTCCGATTAGCTGAATCACTAATTTTTGGCCTTTCCTATTTTTCTGCGTTTGACATTTAGAGTTTCCATCATGCAGGTCACTCAGCAGATTTACGTAGCCGAGGAGTGGGACAAGAAGAACCGCCTTGAAACCCAAGCGGCGTTCTGCTCCCGAGACGAGGCGGAGAAATCTCTGGGCCAAATGAAGGACGATTATGCCCGTCTGTCCGGGGAACTCGCGGAGATGACCAGCCAGAAGAAAAGCCTTGACGCTGGGATAAAGAATGTTGAAAAGCAGGTTGAGGATCAGCGTAAGTTGCTAAAGGCGGCAGAGGCCAATCTGAAGACCGAGAGGGAGCTGGTAAACGGGCTAAGGGATGAACTCCGAAAAGCCAAAGACAGTGCCCGATATGCCGAGGAGAAAGCCCAGTTGGCCCAGGAGGCGGTTGAGGCTGAAAAGAAGGCAGCTCACCAGCTGGGGGTAGAGACGGCCACGTCCCAGCTTCTAGAGCAGTTCGCCTCGGTCAGCCGAGATTACTGCGACATAAGTTGGGGCAAAGCCCTGGATGCAGCTGGAGTCCCTGCCGACTCGGAGCTGAGGCTGCCTGGGAGCGTATACTATGATCCTAATATCCGAGAGCTCCCAGGAACTGATCTCCCTCCTGCTCCACAGCTTCCAGAGGCTTCGGAGCCAATTTTGGTCAGCCATGCTCCTCCACTCACTCTTGGTGCAAGCAAGGAAACTGGTCAGCCAGGTGGCAAGGATAAGCCAGCTGAACCAGCCAAAGAGAAAGGCCAAGGGTCAGGCGAAGAGAAAATTCCTTCTGAGCCCAAGGACCGAGCCCCTGAAGCAACTGCTCGGATAGGCCAGGCTGCTGACCCCGTGCTCCCTTCAGCAAAAGAATAGACGTATAGGGCTTTCACTTTTTGCACCTGTGCTTTCTTTTGTTTTATCCGAAGAATTGTAAACTATACTTTTATTTATGGAATAGATTTTCATTTGTCTATGATGTTTTAAATACCTGCCTTACTAATTACTACTGTCACATACAACTGTACATTGCACTTATAACCAAATAATGCAAATAAATCTGCTTGATACATCATACTTATGGTGTAAGTAACCAAAATTAATATTGAAAAGGATAGGCCAACCAAGAGTTATTGATGAGTTGCATGTCTTTCCAAGTTAAACATAAGTTATTATTCCTCGGCTTCAAACTAAACAACTAGGGGAGACATGTATAGATTAGAATCAATTTAAACGCGATTAGGAGTTTTAGCACTAAGCCCCAGTGGCACTGGCCGCGTGGGGGTATTGACTAACCTGTCGTTTGGTTCAAGGGTTATAGGATTCGAATGTACTCGAGTGTTAACTAACCCTAGTCATCTGGTCCGAGGACTGCAGGCATGACTGGATTTAAGTTTAAACACAAACCGCGCCAGTGTTAACTAACCCTAGTCATCTGGTCCGAGGACTTCAGGCATGACTGGATTTAAGTTTAAACACTATAGAACTGTAACCGAGTGCTAACTAACCCAAATCATCTGTTCCGAGGACTACAGGCATGATTGGATTTAAGTTTAAACACTATAGAACTGTAACCGAGTGCTAACTAACCCAAATCATCTGGTCCGAGGACTACAGGCATGATTGGATTTAAGTTTAAACACTATAGAACTGTAACCGAGTGCTAACTAACCCAAATCATCTGGTCCGAGGACTACAGGCATGATTGGATTTAAGTTTAAACACTATAGAACTGTAACCGAGTGCTAACTAACCCAAATCATCTGGTCCGAGGACTACAGGCATGATTGGATTTAAGTTTAAACACTTGAGCTAACGGTGTTAACTAACCCTAATCATCTGGTCCGAGGACTACAGACATGATTGGATTTAAGTTTAAACACTTAAGCTGGTGGCGAATGAGTGTTAACTAACCCTAATCATCTGGTCCGAGGACTACAGGCATGATTGGATTTAAGTTTAAACACTTGAGAGAAAGCGGTGAATGAGTGTCAACTAGCCCTAATCATCTGGTCCGAGGACTACAGGCATGATTGGGTTTAAGTTTAAACACTTGAGAGAAAACTTTACGCAGCGAATTGGTATATCAATTGAAGAGAAGACTTGATTAATAGAAGTACCTCTTGAGGTTATTTACATTCCAAGGGCGAGGGATTACATGACTATCCAGGTCTTCTAAGAAATATGCTCCAATACCAGCGCCTGAAGTGACACGATATGGTCCTTCCCAATTGGGTCCTAATTTTCCCCAAGCTAGGTTCTTCGCGGTGCCCACAACTTTCCTCAGCACCAGATCACCAGGCTCTAAAGGCCTCAGCTTCACGTTAGCGTCGTAGCCTTGTCTGAGCTTTTGTTGGTAGTGTGCCAGCCGAACCATTGCATTCTCTCTTCTTTCCTCAATAAGGTCCAAACTCTTCTCTAGTTGCTCGTTGTTGCCGGTCGGACTAAACGAGCTGGTTCTAAGTGTTGGGAACCCTGTTTCCAGAGGAATGACAGCTTCAGCCCCATAGGTCATCGAGAAGGGGGTCTCTCCAGTAGACCTGCGGGGCGTAGTTCTGTAAGCCCAAAGCACATGTGGCAACTCTTCTACCCATTTGCCCTTTGCATCATCTAGCCTCTTCTTTAAGCCGTTCAGTATGACCTTGTTAGAAGCTTCCGCTTGGCCATTACCCTGGGGATAGGCTGGAGTGGAGTATCTGTTCGTAATTCCCAGCTCACTGCAGTAATTCCTGAATGCCTTGCTGTCGAATTGTAAACCGTTGTCCGAGATGAGGGTGTGAGGAACTCCAAACCGTGTGACAATGTTCTTCCACACGAACTTTTGCACGTCAACGTCTCTGATATTGGCTAGTGGCTCAGCTTCAACCCACTTGGTGAAATAGTCTGTTCCGACCAGGAGGTACTTCTTGTTTCCTGCAGCTTTGGGGAAGGGTCCCACAATATCCAAGCCCCACTGGGCAAAGGGCCATGGGCTAGATAGTGGATTAAGGTTTCCCCCTGGCTGGTGAATGTTTGGAGCGAAGCGCTGACATTGATCGCACTTTTTGACGTATTCGTGTGCCTTCTTTTGCATGTTAGGCCACCAATAGCCTTGGGTGAGGGCTCGGTGAGCCAAGGACCTGCCTCCAGTGTGGCTCCCACAGATTCCTTCGTGCAACTCTTCTAGCAGTGTCTCAGTCGCCTCGGGATGCACGCATAACAAATATGGTCCCGAATAGGAGCGTTTGTATAGTTTCTGGTCTTCGGACAACCAGAACCTAGTCGCCTTCCTCCGAACTTTATCGGCTTCTCCCTTCTCTTCAGGCAATACATCTTCTTTGATAAATTTGATTAAAGGGTCCATCCAGCACGGCCCGGCCCTGATCTGGTGAACCTGGACTCCCCCTGACTTCGTCTCTGTAGGCCTGTGCAGGTCCTCGACGAGGATGACCCTCGGCAGGTCTTGTGCCGAAGAGGTGGCTAGCGTGGCCAAGGAGTCAGCATGTGAGTTGCCACTCCTGGGGATGTGCAGCAAACTGAAAAATTCGAACTCTGATTGCAGATGTTTAACACGACCCAAGTATCCCTGCATTCTTTCGTCCTTTGCCTCGAACTCGCCTTGTACTTGTCCTACTACCAATCTTGAGTCCGAGAACAACTCCACGGACTTCCCACCCATTCTACGGACCATAGTCATCCCCATCAGTAGGGCCTCATACTCCGCTTCATTATTTGTAGCCGAGAAGTCCAGCCTTAACGATTTCTCGATAATGATTTTCTCGGGGGATATCAATACCAGCCCAACTCCAGAACCTCTTTGGTTTGCCGCGCCATCGACGTACACTTCCCAATGGGAGGGATTCTGTTGAGAGATCATGCCAACTGATTTTTCATCCATGCCCGACGTGGGCTTTACCTCTTCTAGCTGGGGCTCCGTGAACTCAGCCACCAAATCTGTGAGGACCTGTCCCTTGACCGATGTGCGGGGCATATATCTTATATCGAAAGCCCCTAAGATTGTGCCCCACTTGGCAATCCGACCAGTGTAATCAGCACTTCGGAGTATAGCTTTGAGTGGGAGTTGTGTGAGAACGATCACCGTGTGGGCTTGGAAGTAGTGAGGTAGCTTCCGTGTGCCAAGCACTACTGCTAAGATAGCCTTCTCCAGTGGCAAGTAACGAATCTCAGCCTCATGCAGCGACTTGCTTACGTAATAGACGGGCCTTTGTACACCAGAGTCTGACCGTATCAACACCAGGCTCACCGCATAGGGAGCTACAGCGATGTAGGCGAACAGTACCTCGTCTGGCTCAGGACTGGACATGATTGGTGGCCGAGACAGATAGTCCTTGAGTTGCTGGAACGCCAAAGCACATTCCTCAGTCCATTCGAATCCCTTCCACTTGTTGAGCAGAGAGAAAAAGGGCCGACACCTGTCTGCTGATCTAGAGATGAACCGATTGAGGACAGCAGTCATTCCGGTCAGTTTTTGAACTTCCTTGGGATTCCGAGGAGCTCGGAAGTTGTTGATGGCCTTTATCTGGTCGGGGTTGACCTCAATTCCTCTGTGGGTGACCATGTATCCCAAGAACTTGCCGGACCCTACCCCAAACGAGCACTTAGAGGCATTTAGTCGTAGCTTGTATTTTCGTAGAATCTCAAAGGTACTTTCAAGGTCTTTCGCATGCTCGGCTATAACTTTGCTCTTCACCACCATGTCATCTATGTAAATCTCGATGTTCTTGCCCAGCTGTGGCTCGAACATCCTCGTCATCATCCTCTGGTAGGTAGCTCCCGCGTTCTTCAGGCCGAACGGCATCACTTTATAGTGGTAGTTGCCAATAGGGGTAACAAAAGCAGTTTTCTTCTGGTCCTCCAGGGCTAATGGTATCTGGTGGTAGCCTTGGAAGGCGTCCAGGAAGCTCATCCGAGGGTGGCCGACAGTGGCATCAACCAGCTGATCGATCTTCGGCATGGGGAACGGGTCTTTGGGGCATGCCCTATTCAGATCCGTGAAGTCCACGCATACTCGCCACTTCCCACTCTTCTTCTTTACCACCACGGTATTCGCTAGCCATTCGGGATAAAAAACCTCTTTGATAGCCCCAGTTGCTTTGAGTTTCGCTACCTCATCTCTCACTGCGTCGGCATGTTCTTTGGATGGGCGCCGAATAGGTTGTTGCTTGGGGGTGACCAGTGGATTCACCTTCAAGTGGTGGCATATAAACTCCGGGTCCACCCCTGGGGTTTCGTAAGCGCTCCAGGCAAAAACATCAAGATTTCGCTTGAGGAGCCCTATCAGCTCTTCCTTCTCTTGAAGAGGCAGCTGAGATCCGACTTGAAAGAATCTGTCGGGATCGTCTCCAATGAGCACTTTCGTTAGATCCTCGCATCGAGTGCTTTCATCTGGTTCTTCAAAGGGCAATCCCCGGGACTGTAGTTGCTATAAATCCCTCCCAGCTACGTCCGAGGACTCGGCTGGGGCCTCATGCTGAATGGCGGCTACCAGGCACTGTCTAGCAACAGACTGGTCTCCTCGGATTTCATGTATCTGTCCTCCTGATGGATATTTGACCTTCTGGTGCAAAGTAGAGGGGACAGCCCCAAGTGCGTGAATCCAAGGTCTGCCTACGAGTGCCGTGTAGGGCGAATATGCGTCCACGACGATAAAATCCAGCTCCACCACCTCGGAGCCGGACTGCACAGGTAAGCGTATCCGGCCTTTCGGGATGACAGGCCTTCCTTCAAAGGTGAATAGGGGGGAATCGTACGGCGTCAGGTCCTGAGGTTTTAGGCCTAGCCCCTTGTAGAGGTCCGGGTACATTATCTCCACGGCACTGCCCTGGTCCACCATCACCCTCTTTACGTCGTACCCTCCTATTCTGAGGGTGATGACTAGTGCATCATCATGGGGTTGGATGGTGCCGATCATGTCCTCGTCTGAGAATCCCATAACCAACGGGGCACCAGACCTAGCTCTCTTCGGTCCTCGGCTCGACTCCCCTGCGGGTGGTCGGCCTACTGACATAACTTTCAAAGGCTAGGACCCTGTTCTCCCCGGCGCTGCGAAGACGACGTTTATAGTCCCAAGCGGTGGCTTTGAGGGGTCGTCCCCGCGTGGCCCCGAGCCTGTCTGCCCTCGGCCGCTGGAGGGGTGCAGTAGATGTTTCAGTTTACTATCGCGAACCAACTGGTCCAGGTGATCCCACAGACTCCTACAATCTTCCGTTGTATGCCCATGGTCTTGATGGTACTGGCAGTAGAGATTGTGGTTGCGTCTCTCGGGATTTCCTACCATCTTGTTCGGCCACCTGAAGAATGATTCATTCTTAATCTTTTCCAAGACCTGATGCACTGGCTCTTTGAACACGGTGTTGACCGATTGAGGATTCATCGATCCTGATTGTCCGGCAAAATCCCTCCGCGGTTTATTGTAATTGTACCGGTCCGACCGCGAATCCCTCCTCTCCTGAGGGATAATCTTATCCTTTCCCTTGCCCTGCTGTTGATCTTCTTCAACCCTCTTATACTTCTCTATGCGGTCCATTAGTTGACGCACGTTTGTGACTGGTTTGCCAGATAGGGATCCCCTCAAACCGTGGTCAGTAGGGAGGCCGAGCTTGAACGTGCTGAGAGCCATTGCATCGTTGTTGTCCTCCACCTCATTGAACATCTCCCAATATCTGTCTGAATATGCCTTCAAGGACTCGCCTTCCTGCATGGACAAGGATAGCAGGGAAGAGAGAGGCCTGGCCACTCTTCGGCACGTAACAAAACGGGAGCCGAACGCCTGAGTGAGCTCTTTGAAGGAGTTGATGGAGCCCGCCTTCAAACCATCAAACCATCTCATAGCAACGGGCCCAAGACTGGAAGGGAAAACCTTGCACATCAGAGCTTCATCTCTGGAGTAGACAGCCATCCTCTGGTTAAAATGACTCACATGCTCCACGGGGTCAGTTTTACCCTTGTAGACGGTGAACGTTGGCTGATTAAAGCGCCGAGGGAGTCTGGCCTCCTCTATCCTGTGCGTGAAGGGTGATCTAGATATCTGGTTCAGAGCCCTGTTCATGGCATCGTTCTCCACGTCCTCGCGTGATGGGCTCCTACGCTCCCTTTTACGATGAGACTCCTCTACATAGGTGTAGGACTCGCTAGCTGGTGTCTTAGACTTACGTTGATAAGAGACGTCCTGCTCGTCATCAAGATCATCTTCAGAGTACGAGGAAGCCCGCTTCCTCTTTGCGTGTCGCAACTCTCTCTTTAGTTTTTCCACTTCCAGTTGTAAGTCACGGTTCTTCTCTGCATGGGACATGTGACTTCCGCTCTGTGATTGGCTCTGGCTAAGGCGCACAGTGTGTACACTGCCCTCACGATTTTGTCTCCTCTCTAAGTTGACAAAATGGTCCACGTGTTGGGATGCCCTGGATTCTGCTTGTTGTTCACCTTGTTCTGCCATTATCAACTGTTGTTTTCACTCTTGCACAAGCTCTCCCCACAGACGGCGCCAATTGTAGGGTCCGATTCTGCAGCCCAAGCCCAAGAAGGTGTGGATTTGGAGCCCACTGAACCCAAAACAATAAATTTGTAGAGAGTGGGTGAAAGAGCTAGGCTAATAATGAAAATAACAGTATTAAACGGCAATGATGACAGGAAGATTTGAATTAATATGTGCTCGGACAGTGGTGAATGTCTCGTCCGAGGAGGTGATTTTCATTGATGAACTTAGGTTACAAATGTTGGAGCTACAGTAAAATAATATGCTCTTCTCTCTCCCTTCTTTTTCGATCCCTTCTATCAGAGACCCCTCTCTCTTATATAGTACTGCCTTTCTACATCTCCACCGTCCACTTGTTCACCATCCGGGCGCCCACTTGAGTGCATGTCCCATCACACTCCCCCTTTAGCCCTGTCTGGGTGGCGGTAGCTGAGGATGCACTGTTCAGGGGTCTTCTCCACATAAATGCGGCCAGGAGGGTAGGTGCAGTGCATTAAATGCGGTGGTTGAAGTCTGTCTCCTTGATATTTCTCTGTTCCTGTTACCTTCTTGTGTGTCCGAGGCTCCCTTTCTCCCTTAACACTTGTCAAACAGATCGCTTGACACGTGTCGGACAAAAACCTCGTCGGGTCCGAGGGTATCGGTCTCCTCGGACATATGAACATCTCCTCGGCCAGTGCACGCACTCATCTCCGGACATTCTCCTTTTACATGGGCCTCTGACTGTCTGTCTTGGTCTCCTCGGACGAACAGTATTCCTCATATAGGGCCTTGGGCCCAATAAGTTGGGTTAGGCTTTCTCCCCCCACACTATCAATTTGTAAAATTATTGAATCGGCTTTGATTCAAGATGTAATGTGCTTATCTTCTGATTAATAAATTTATGCTCTTCTTATCAAAAAAAAAAAAAAAAAAAAAAAAATTGTAAAATTATTGTAGTAAAATTTGTAATACCTCTAGCATTTTCCTAAACAAAATATCACACACAAAATAACTTCTTTTTTTTGCTTTGCAATAAAAATATCTTACTTTATAAAATTAAAAAAAAACATTTATTTTGTGTTTTATATATTGTTAAGGAAAATGCTAGAATGACTACAAGTTTTACTACAAAAATCTTACAAATTGATGTGGCAAGAATATGATTAGCACCATCTAAACAACATAATAAATGAAATGTTGATTTTTTTTTAAATTGAAGATGAGATAGTTTATAAGGCTTATGTAATAAAGTTTGCAATATTCCTAACATTATTATTTTGTTAATACCAAATCAATGCTAGTTTCTTTTTTCATGAACATTTTTTTTTGCCCCCCAAACACCCCCCCCCCCCCCAACCCCCCTCGTTTGAAGTCTTGGCACTATCCCTAGATACATGTTCACTTTTTTAAATAATATAAAATATCCTTACACATTTATGACAATAAATTTAAAAAATAATAAATAAATAAAAACTTCATATTATAATGTCAAAGAAGAAAAATAACATTTCTCAAACACAATAAATTTTAGGTGACATTTAAAATATAAAACATAATACAAACTAAATTATAACTAAAAGCAGTTATAATAGTAACTTCTCACATTCTCCACTTTTTAGTTTTTACACTAAAAGAACTACGTACTTATAGCTAGGGGCCCGAAGGGGCAATTATTCCCCTACTCCACCAAAAATCCCTTGTGTACTTATATGTGATGAAAAGTTACTTAAATATTTTAACTTGTAATGGAAAAAAAATTACTTAGGTATTTTGTCTCACCGACTAAAAAAAAATCCCCATTTTAGAAACCAAAATCTTACACTTAGGAGAGAGAGAGAGAGAGAGAGAGAGAGAGAGAGAGAGAGAGAGAGAGAGAGAGACTCTTGAGAATATAAAATGCAATTGAAATCATGACTTCAAGTCACGTTTTACAATTTCAAAATGAAAAAAATAGTGTAATTTAAATTATGTATGAAAAAATATAATATATTTTACATTTATATTATATTTTGTATGACAATTACATTAGTTTACGATTATTTATTTAGCTTGTAATTAATATCAATTAACATTTATTAAATTAATTTTGCTTTTAATCTTTGCCTTCTCTGAATTGAACTCCTGGCTCCACCATTAATTGCAACTTCTCATACTTTTCTTTAATTTAAATAAAATAAAATAAAATAAAAAGTTCAATAACTACAATGAGAGAAGGAAGATTGGAATTATGAGGCCTTGTTTGGATTTTGGTGAACTGAGTTAACAAATCTGAGTTTTGTTAACTCATAACCCAAAATCGGTGGGGCCCACGAGTAGTGACATTGTTTGGATGATTTTCAAACAGTTCACTCAGTTAACAAATCTCACTTTTTTGAGATATGGGTTAACAAATTCAAAAACAGCTCCAACGTGTTTTCAAGTTACGGGTTATGTTAACTCAGTGGCAATTTTTGTAAATTTTCAGCACAAACAGGTCCCACAGCAGTATGTAGTCCCATCACTGCAGGCTGAAACTCCAACAGATCTTTTATCTCATTACTTTCCCAACCACCCACACCACTTGCACTTCATCACTTTCCCTTTTCCTTCTCCCAAACCCACAGCATACGCACAACTGAAATAAGCTCCAGTTCTGCCAATCAGCACAAGGCCTAGCTCTAGGTCAGCTCCGTTCACTGATTCCATTTTCCGGTGAGACCCAAACGCTCCCATTCCATCTGTTTACATGCCCGAAATGATCTGGGAGAGAGAGAGAGAGAGAGAGAGAGTTCTTAGTGTGTGATGGTGGCTACCTGGGCTCAGTTTCAGGGGCGGAGGTGTTGCGGCAGACAGAGATGTAGCGTCCTCTTCGAGGTGTAACGGTGTTCGGGTTCAAGGATGAGGAAGGAGGATGATGTGTTGGGGAGAGAATGGCAGCGGCACAGGTGGGCAAGGATGGAGGAGTTGAATAATCAGTGGTCTTTTGGCTTTGGGGTTTGAGAGGTGTAGATAACAAAGGAGTTGGGGAGAGAATGGAGAGAGAAGCTGATGAGATTTTTTGTGGGAAGAGTGTGAAAAGGAGAGAGGTATTACACGCGGGTAGGGTTGGGCCGTTTTAGAGCATAGCAGTGCAATCAATACTATGTGGGACCCATATAGTGACAGAAAATTGGGATTTGAATTTGAGATAGCTGTGAGAACAAGCTGCCAAATGAGTATATGAGTGAGTTTTGGGTTTTATTGAGTTAGAGTTGTGAGATATTGAGATATGAGTTTGAGTGAGGAGATTTGAGTTATGAGTGTTAGGATATGAGTTTGAGTGAGGAGATTTGAGTTATGAGTGTTAAGATATGAGTGAATGACAAACCAAACAGGGCCTGAAAGTCTCTATTGAAAGCATCAGAAAATTTCAATTGAGTTATAATATTCTTTGCAATTTTTTTTTTTTTTTAGAAACACAATACTCTTTGCATGAGTACATATACTTTGTTCATGTGTATGTCTCATGTGAAAGGACTGGGTCCTTTTACGAAACATTAACAAACATATAATTTTTTTAACAAACAAATCCTTATTAACTATGTAAAGTGTCAGCCAACTCATCTCTTTCATCTACTTTTGTAATAAGTTAAGTGGGCCCGCTAACGTTAATTCGTAAGCCTTTTTTTTTTTTTTTTTTTAGAATACTAAGTATTTTTAACACATACACGGAGAGAAGGGAGGGATTTTTTTTAAAGAAACTTATAGTGGTGCATATCCAAAAGGGGAAATTATTGTGTACTCCCAGAGTATCATAAATGCGTACTCCTTCCTCTCACATGAATGGTGGGTCCTACTAATTAAATTCATAGTGAGACCCACCATTCAAACGAGTTCATATGTTGAACACGAACATGACCCATTTATTAAACGAGTTAACCGTATTAACCTGAATATGACCTGAACTCGTTTAGCCTCAACCCATAACCTGTTTATAAACGGGTTAGTTGTGTTGAGTTCGCAGGTCTTGTCAGATTTTGTCACCCCTAAAATAAGTTCATATTCGATAGGAAATCCATGAAACTTTGTCCAAGTAAACCATCAACTTAAGTCAAACTGGAGCCATCATCTCCAAAGGAGTATCTCTAGTTATTACTTCTAACTGGAGCCACTACCTCAAAAGAGTGTTGCGCACACTTTGACAGATCATTCACCTCATTATTTATTACACCACCGATAACCTCCCATTGCATTAGATGGGATGAAACATGTCACTCTTTGAACTGTCCAAGGTGAGTCACTTTGCAAAGCCCCCTAGATTATGAGGAAGTATACCTTGTTTCAATTGTAAGCTTCCTCCCACTGACAACTAAATGGGTCCCACAACTAGTGGGTCCTACCAGCTGTGAGTGGGAGGAAACATACACCTGAAACAATGTGTATTTTCTCTTCGATTAAGGGTGATATCAATTTGGTGAGGTCAATCTTGGGCATTTTTTGCACTAAATCGAGATTGTCGGTTATTGCCAATTTTGGCACCAACATTAAATCATGGTGTGAAGGAATACCAAACCAAGCAAACTACATTTCACTCAATTTAGATGGTTCTCAATCTTCTTATCAACCAAATAAGGCAAAGAAAATAAACCCTATGTCCTTTTTTTCACATTTCTCAACACCCAAACGCCCAACACCAAGCCAACACAACAAATATATATATATATATTTAAAGGCTAAAATGCAAAGTGTGCCCTTTAAGTTTGACTAAAATTAATTTTAGTCCTCTAATTTTACTTTCGTTTAATCAAGTCCTCTAAATTTCAAAATTACTCAATTCAAGAATTTTGTCCACTTTCGTTAAAATAATTGCCATTATGTTATCAATTAACTAGTGAAAAAAATATTTTTTGAATAAAAAATATTTGATTAAAAAATCTATAAAATATTTTTATTAATTTTATAGATTTTTTCATGTGAAGATAATATTTTTTAAGGGCAATTTTCTAACAAAACTGGACTACAGAAGAGTTATATTGAATAAATTTGAATTTAGAGAACTCAATTGAATGAAAGTAAAGTTGAATGACTCAAATAAATTTCAGCCAAACTTAGAGAAAAGTGTAAAACATGTTTACACATGGTTAAATTTTATTTTATTTTTAAAACAAACTATTTTGAAAAGAGGGGTCTATCTGAACTGATCCGTTGTTTCAGCGAGTTGGGTTTAGATCGACCCTTTTTTCATGGCTCCAAAAACTCTTATACATACCTATATTTTTTCTTTGGATTTTGATCAATTATCAGGTCTAATCCTCTTGCCATTTATAGTATCAAACTTGAGGGCCGTATGTGGATTCTCATGGTGGACTCTCTCTCCTTCCTAAAGATTGGACTCCCATAATTGAGGGTCCACCTCTTAATGGGAGGGTAGCAACAGAATATTAGAATGTAAGAGCACTAGCAATATAAAAATGTATAGCGGAGCCAAAAATGTATAAAAATTATTTTTGCTCCACAACTATAGTGTAGAGCTACTTTTGGCTGTGCATTGTAGCTGAAAGGTAAATAAAATAAATAAAATAAAAATAATAATAATAATAATAATTTGCATTCACACTGCTTTTGTCTCTCTCCTTACTACTACCTCTTTGTGTCTCTCCCAATGTTCACCATGTGTTCACACTACTTTTGGTTGTGGTTGTGTTGTGGTGGTTAAATAAAATATTATTTTAAAAGCTAAAATAAAACCATTGTTGTTGGATGTGAGAAGGTAAATTAAACCACTTTTGTAGTGCTAAAAAACTAAAAATTTGGCTCCACTCCTGTGGATGCTCTAAGTGCTGATTGTATTAGCTAAAATAAAAACTGTTATACACACTTTTTAAACTAAAACTAAAATCATGAGTTAAAGACATGATTTCTAACTTGAAATTATGTTTTTAATTCACAATTTCAATCAATTCAATACATTTGAAACACGGCTAGAAAGAAACATAAATGGACTTTTGTCACAACTTTTGCAGCAATTTGCTAATGTGACAAGTTGTGAGTAGTGGAGTAATAGTGGTGGGTTTACAACTTTACTCACGACTTACCACGTGAGCAAATGATAACAAAAGTTATGGTCCTAACATTACTCATTAAGAGATACACTATCATCTCACATCTCTAGGAATCTTAAGAGATTCCCAATGAAACCAAATAGGAATAGCTATATTCTTAGGCATCCAGATTGCAGAGAATCACATTCCTAAGAATCTAAATGCTAGGAGTAATGTGATTTCTCCCGTACCAAACGCCAAGTCTTTGTACTGATTGCTTGAAACTGTTTGAGCTAAAGGATATAGGATGTAAGCGGGGTCCGCTACATGTCTACATCATTAAGGGAACATAAGAACAACAAAGAAATAAAGTGAGAAAAAAAAAAGTGAGAGAGACGTCTAAGATGTCACTGATGAATCATGATCCATAAACATAAAGTATGCCTTATGACATAATCAAATCTTTTTTATGTTCATCCATTTTGGACTTCAAATGATTCTCGGGAAAAAAAAAAAAAAAAACTTTGGACTTCAAAAAGATTACAGGAAAACTAAATTTTCTAGTAAAAAATAAATGTTTATTAAGCATTATTAGTTGAGAGACGACTTGTTCCTCTATAGTGTCATCAACGATTTGAATAATTTAATAACTCTCCCAAAATCTGGGGATTATTGGATACCAACCCTAATCCAAGCACTATACGTTATATCACATAAAACAAAGTAAACGACATGAAGATTATAAAGAAGATGGCAATGCATCATCTGTTAGTTGATAGCTTAGTATGACCAATCTTCCTATCATTGAATGTTAAGTTAATTGCCTTTCAAATAAGACCATAATTTTTATATTTAAAAAATAGATAGATAAATCAATAATTTTAAACTGTTTTCTTTTCTAAAAGTTAGATGGTTTTTTTAGTGGGTTCCAGTTAACGCAATTGGTAAAATCTCTGATAGTTGAATAAGAGATCTAGGGTTCAATCCCAATGTATACCAAAAACTGATTGGTGTCTTGGTTTGATGATAAAAAACTATCATGAAGAGCAGATGCATAAGTTGAAAGTTGAAATTCTCTCAAAAAAAAAAAAAAAAAAAGGTTAGAGGGTTTTTTCCCCAATTAATTGGAATAACTAGGAGAGCTTAGAGAAAATAAGTGAACTCCAAGTTTTCCCCTAAAGAAGTAACTTGACTCTCAGGATAGTTTGATAGATCAGTACATCAGAGATTGCTCTACCATTAGAGATGAAAGAAGAAAATAAGTATAGATATTGTTAAATATGGGAGGTGAGGTGGGGGATTGAATCCAAATTTCTTACTCTAATACAATATTAAATTTGTAATTCTCCCAAAAGTTTAAGCTTATAGGAGATAGTGAATATATTCATTTAACCTAATAATTATTAATATTATTTCCATGAAAATTCTGCTTGTCTTAGAGATAAAGCAATTAATTTGATTTTAATTTTTTTAGGAAAAAGCAGCATTGTATCTTTGATATAGATAAGTGAAATTCAACTACTTTTTTAAAAGAGGGGGAAAGTTAAGGGATGTTCTAAGGGTATTACTTTAGGAAATATGTTTAATTAAAAAAAATTATGAGAAAAAAAGTAATTAATTTTTTTGACAGCTTTTTATTTTTCACAACAAATCATAGTTGATAAGTTTTTATTGGTTGTAATTTGAATCCACAACTTAAATTACTTTTTTTCCTATCCTTAACAGCCAATAACAATCTACCATTTAAGATTTGTTGTGAAAATATTGTGAATATAATATTTCTCTTTTATATTTTTTATAAAAATTATGTTAAAACTTTTTAAAAATGATTTATTACATGATTAAAAAAAAAAAGAAGCAAAAGTACTATTAATATATCTTTCTATCATAATATTTTTTATTGAGAATATGCCAACAGAGTTCAAACAAATCTTTGGGTGCGTATAAATCCCCAACATATCTACCGAGGGGAGGGAAACTGTTTTATTTTTTCAAGGGAGTAAGAAATTAGCTTGTCTTAAATGAATTGATGTACAAATGTGTTATTACGTATTATTATTATTATTATTATTATTATTATTATTATTATTATATATTTTGTTGTCTTTCATATGCTTTTTAAAAATACGTTCTATTGGTCTACCCAAACTTGAATGCTACTACTTGACTTCGTTAATCCAATAAATTCAAACCAAAAAATGACAAGTTGAACCTTCTAATTATCCTTTTCGATCATTGTGGTTTGAGTTGGAAGAATCAGCACACAAAGTTTATTTCGGTGCAACATTATTTATTCTATATTAAAAAAATTGTATTACATATTATATATATTGATGTTTACAAAGCTACGCATTCTTGGCTTGGAAGAATTCCAAACGACGGGCAACACAACATATGAATTATGACCAGTGCGACACCAAAAAAAAAAAAAATGTATGTATTTATTGACCCAAAAAAAAAAAAAAAAAAAAAACAAAACAAAACAAAGTATCTTTGACTAGAAAAAGTAAACTTATATGCCTTTTCTTTTCTAGGAAAAGAAGTCCACTAAACTAAAACAAGTATATTTATACTATATTGTCGAAGAAAGAAAAGTATTTGTTTGATTATTTTGTTAGAACGGTTCCCTCTTTCTAAATAGGAAGTAACTTTGTTGAAAATATCATATTAATTAGTTTTCCTTTTATTATCTTAAAATAGTTTTTAAACAAGCTTGTGTTCTTTTTCTTTTCTTTTCTTTTTTCTCTATCTCACTTCATTTTTTGCTTTCTATATTATTTAAACAAGATCGAGTTTAAGTTACATCTGATGTAATTTTAAAGAATATTACACTATTTAATATTTTTTAATTAGATGCAACTTTTAACAAATTCATTATTGGATTACATTATCTTCGTGTATTCTTCGTAATTGTAAAATTTCAAGTTGATCAAATTAAAGATCAATAGTTTTGTCATCAATCAATCAATTTTTTAAATTCGAGTTTTTGTAGCTTAAAATAATACATAAAATATAAGTTTATGGATCAAATAGTAAATAATATCTGATTGACATGAAAATTGGCTTGCATGTTAATGAAGAACATATACAACATGTAATCTAACTGCAAGATTTTCAAAATATGTATTTAATAATAAGTTATTAGGTGGTATGATATTACATAAAAGATGAGTTTATGGATCGAATAGTAATTAAATAATATCCAATTAGCATGAAAATTGATATGCATGTTAATTAAAAATGTATAGAACAGGTAATTCAATGATGAGATTTTCAAAATATTAATTTAATAATAAGTTATTGGGTGATGTGATATTAGTTAAAGTTATCTATATATACACTTTATTAATGGAATTTAAAAAAAAAATGGAGGGAAGTAAATGAAATTCATTAAACATACTCAATGGTCAATATATATTGGCGTTAGAAACAATTACTCCTAGACACCAAATTCTACCTCTTCATTTACAGCTATGTTGAAATTTTTAATAGTCAAATAGGAATTAATAAATTTATCCTCTCTTACACGTAAAACGGCGACTTGGTCCGGTTCTAGTTTTTTCAGTCCCCGCAAGAATTAAATGATACATATAATATAGGTAGAGCCTGACAGTCTCATCCATTAAATTACAACAATTTCTTTCTTTCTTTTAAACCAACGGCCATTGGCGCCAGTCCACATAAGAAACTCCATTTAGAATCGGTCAACAGCTAAATTTTAAATACCTTAGTATATTTTATTAATGTGCTATTATGATTCTTTAAAGGAAAAATTATTATAGTCTATTATTATGGTAGTATTTTTTTATCGAATAAAAACTAAAAAAGTCTAAAAAAAAGCATTGATATAATTAATATTGTAACAAATTTGATTGTACCTCGTCATTTGAGGTGAGCCTTTATAGGATCGTAGGCATTAAGGAATATAAGAAAGCGAAAGTCCTAAAAACGAAGGTATATATATATATATATATATACCGTTAGTGTGTGTTAATCATTGCCAAATGAATCATCTTTGCTTAGACTTTCTCCCCTTAAAGGTCGTATTCTTGTGTATATATTCGGCACAAAAAGAAGTATACTCCTATAAGCTTTCGTCTGAAATTAATCAAGCTGGCTCGATAGAGGTATATGACCAAGTACTCTATCAATGTGGGTTCCAGTTAGCTCAACTGGTAAAGTCTCTGATGGTTGTATAAGAGATCTGGAGTTCAATCCCCGCCTACACCAAAAACTGATTGGTGTCTTGGTCTGATAATAAAGAGCAATTATCAGGAGCGGACGCCATAAGTTTAAACTCTCTCTCAAAAAAAAAAAAAAAAAAAAAAAAAAAAGTACTCTATCAATATAATTCAACTTTTCATAGTATGACTAATACAAATTAATGAGAACTTATAAAATTGTTTTTGATGACTATTCAGTTCAAGAAATTTTATATAGAAAAATAAGAAGTCATGCTAAGGAAAACAAAAGGGGGTTCGTGGAAGTAATTAAAAAACCCATAAAATGAGAAGGTAATTAATACTTGTATTCAAAACTTTATATAGAAGTAATTGGAAAACCAAAATAGTATGAGAAACAAACAAGAAGTACTACGTTAATAAGGACACGTTTGGTACATTGTAATGATTATTACATAGGAATAGGAATAAGTATTATAAGGAATACATTAAGTTGGAATGTAATAAGTATTACTATTCATTAGTTTGGTGACCATTTAGGAATAAAATTCTGAATATGCATCCACAATTTAGTAGAATATAAAAGGAATGTGTAATTAAATTATTTTTAAGTTAAATTTCTTAAAATACACTTATTTTAGGGTGTTCAAAATAGAGCTAAAATACTCTTAAAAAGTTATTACATAAGGTGAAGGAATAGATATTCAGTACTTTTGATAAGGAATAATTATTCCTCATTTTGAAGAATAGCTATTCATAAGGAATAACTATTCATTGTAATAAAAACATAACCAAACAACCGAATAGTTATGTCATAGGAATATCTATTACATTACAGTGTCTATTACAGTCTACCAAACGTGCCATAATATTTTTTTATAACAAATCACATGTGGTAAGTTATTATTGATTTAAATTTGAATTCACAACTTAGAATATTTTTTTGCCTACCCATAATAAATAATAACAACCTACCACTTAAAATTTGTTGTAAAAATATTGTGGACATACATTTATCAAAACAAAAAAGAGAAAGCAAGTGCGCGCATACGTGTGTAATTAAAATTTAACATTACAAGTCGGTGACCAAAAAAAAAAATATTTACAAGTCGGTCTGTTATAGAATGAAAAGATTAGGTCTGTGACTCAAAAAAAATAAAGATTAGGTCTGTGTCCAAATCTTGCCAAGTCAAGAAGCACTGATATGGTATCTTAACTTAAGTTACAATTATATCCGAAACAGTGTTTTAAAATCTAACGGATTAAGAATGAACAATACTTTGACATGTTTTAATCAAATTTATAATGGCATTTTGTTCTTTTTAGATACAGCCAATAATCAAGGATTTTGTTCAACAATACATGAACTTCTGGCCTATTTAATCTCACCAGCAAGATAGTGATACCTATTCCAACCTTAATTATCTCATTTGCTTATATCATGAATTATTTATTTTTATTTTTTGAGAAATGCTTATGTCATGAATTAGAGTATAAAAGTTTACGCATTATCTCCCTTCCATTTATCTATTGTATTTTTTAATTAGGACAAGACTTAAGTACATTATTTAGATACTATTTCTTAAGTTCTCATTTTAAGATCTTGCCATGTGAATTTTTTCTCATAGGATGAAAATGTATTTTTAGTTAAGTAGTCATATGGTTGAATTTTAAAATAGAAACCTAAGAAACATCATTTAAGGTACTGTATCTAAATTTTGTCTTTTTAATTAAATAGACTTGTATAACTTTGCTTGGTCAACTTGATGCATTTTAAATATCATTATATATTATACTATAAAACAAAAGTTGAGCTTAAAAGCTGTAATTGCACTGCTAAGTGATTACGTTCACTAATTAGTAAATTTATTTTATATTACTTATTAGGATATATTTCCTCAAATTAAGAGATAATATTTAACAAATGTTTAATTTAGGCAAAACTTTATCATTTAAATTCCAACAAATTTAAATTCTATTTAAACTAAAAGTCTATTATAAAAATTTCTAAACTTAAATCTCAAACAACAACTCACGTTTTCTTTTAAAAAAAAAAACCCACGTTTTGATTTCTACTCCAACTAAAAGTTTATTATCAATATTTTAAGAACATAACTAATTAGTAAATTAATTTTATACATTTAGACTTTAAAAATTTTAAATTCTATTCAAACTAAAAGTCTATTATAAATTTTTTTTTTAACTTAAATATTTCAATAAATTTAAATTCTATTGTAAAAAATTCTAAACTTAAATCTCAAACAACAACCCACGTTTTCTTTCTCCAAAAACAAAAAAAGCCAACTTTTTGACTTCTACTCCAACTAAAAGTCTATTATTAACATTTTAAGAACAACTAATTTGTAAATTAATTTATATTATTTGTTATGATATATTTCCTCAAATTAAGGGATAATATTTATCAACTGTTTAATTTAGGTAAAATTTTATCATTTAAATTTCAACAAATTTAAATTCAATTCAAACTAAAAGTCTATTATAAAAATTTATAAACTTAAATCACATACAACAAACCATGTTTTCTTTCTTAAAAAAAAAAAAAAAAAGCCCCACATTTTTACTTCTACTCCAACTAAAGGTCTATTATCAATATTTTAAGAACAACTAATTAGTAAATTAATTTTATACATTTAAACTTCAACAAGTTAAAATTTTATTCAAAATAAAAAGCCAATTATAAAAAATTCTAAACTTAAATCCCCGACAACAACCCATGTTTTCTTTCTAAAAAAAAAAAAAAACCAACTTTTTGACTTCTACTCAAACTAAAATTCTATTATCAAAATGTTAAGAACAACTAATTAGTAAATTAATTTTTTATTATTTTTTATAATATATTTCCTTAAATTAAGGTATAACATTTAACAATTGTTTAATTTAAATAAAGACGAAAATTTAAAATCCACCCTTTAAGTTTCACTTGAATTCATTTCAGTCCTCTAATTTTACTTTTGTTCAATTGAGTTCTCTATGTTTCAAATTTTTTTCAATTAAGGCTTCCCATCCACTTCCATTAACTACTTGCTGTTAAGTGTCTAATTTTGAAATTTCAAAGACCAAAATAAAAATTAAATTATTAAATTTATTTTTTTTAAAAGAAGACGAAGAACAGATCTAGTTGATCTTCCTTAGCCCCATTCCAAACCCAAACTCTATTCATCAACTCCCTCACTACCCCCCACAAACCTCTCATGGCATGAATTCAAAGAATCTACTTTACTCAACATCTGCAACTTTCAATCAACGATTTCCCAATGGCAAAAATATTCAATTACTCAGGCTTTCAATGAAAGCACATTTTAGATTCACATAGATCCTATAGCCTTGGTAGTATCCTATAGCCTTTGAGTTACCAATCATGTTTCTTCATTACGCAAATTTGTGAAACCATAACGGCAAGAACTTAACAGAATTGGACAGAAGCCTTAATTGAACATATTTGAAATTTAAAAAACTCATTTGAACGGAAGTAAAATTAAAGGACTGAAATGAATTCATGTGAAACTTAAAGGATGGATTTTACAATTTTGCCTTAAAAATAAAACTAAAAGTCTATCATCAAATATTTTTAAACTTAAATCTCACACAACCTTTTTTTTTTTTTTTTTTTCGCAATTTGCATCTTATTAGATTAATATTTTATTAGGATATTAATCTACAAGACTCTTGACTAAGGAATAAAATTTAACAATAATTTAATTTAGATAAAAGTTTATCATCTAAGTTTTAGTAATATAAATTCTACTCTAACTAATAGTTAATTATCAAAATTTTCATATATATATATATATATGTGGGGGGAGAAAGCCCAACCCAACGTATTGGGCCCAAGGCCCTATATGAGGAATACTGATCGTCCGAGGAGGCCAAGACACTCAGTCAGAGGCCCATGTGAAAGGAGAATGTCTGGAGATGAGTACGTGCACTGTCCGAGGAGATGTCCAGATGTCCGAGAAGCCCGATACCCTCAGATCCGACGAGGTTTTTGCCCGACACGTGTATGGGAGGTTCAAGTGATCTGTTTGACAAGTGTTAAGGGAGAAAGGGGGCCTCGGACACATAAGAAGGTAACAGGAACAGAGAAATATCAAGGAGACAGACTTCAACCACCGCATTTAATGCACTGCACCTACCCTCCTGGCCGCATTTATGTGGAGAAGACCCCTGAACAGTGCATCCTCAGCTACCGCCACTCAGACAGGGCTAAAGGGGGAGTGTGATGGGACATGCACTCAAGTGGGCGCCCAGATGATGAACAAGTGGACGGTGGAGATGTAGAAAGGCAGTACTATATAAGAGAGAAGGGTCTCTGATAGAGGGGATCGAAGGAAAAGGGAGAGAGAAGAGTATATTATTTTACTGTAGCTCCAACAATTGTAACCTAAGTTCATCAATGAAAATCACCTCCTCGGACGAGACATTTACAGCTGTCCGAGCACATATTAATTCAAATCTTCCTGTCATCGTTGCCGTTTAATACTGTTATTTTCATTATTAGCCTAGCTCTTTCACCCACTCTCTACAAATTTATTGTTTTGGGTTCAGTGGGCTCCAAATCCACACCTTCTTGGACTTGGGCTGCAGAATCTGACCCTACAATATATATATATATATAAAGCCATGAATTTTCAATATAATTTCTCTTAACCAATAAAATCATCTCTATAATTAAATCGCACACAAGACACCTCACATTGTTGTATTTTTTTTTTCAAGATGCAATTTACGCTTATATTTTAATCTAATAAATTCATCTTACTTGTTGTTCTTTGCTTCTGAATTTGTGTGCATGATAAGAAGTAAAAAAATGGACACCCATTAATTTAAGTTCTTGGTTCTCTTATGTAAGTTTTTGTTTTTTTTTTTTGTTTTTTGTTTTTTAATATTCTCAAATTTTGAACTCTTTTGTGTATGTTTTGATTTTGGCCTTTGGTTATTGTTTTTAATTTGTGAGTGTGCTGATTTTTTTAATTATACTATCACAAGGAAAAAAATCGGCATTGAGGAACTTTTTATTATTATTATTATTATTCTTTGTGTTTATTAGGGCATAAATTAAACATAATCCAAATAAGAATTATCAAACTCATATCACGTCTCATATTAAGAAATTAACACAAAGCTCAAAGATAATTTAAAAATAGATAAACAGTTATAAAATCTAAACTCTAAACTCTTCATTTATATTTTCAGTGCTTAATGAACCAAACTTGAACCACTTCAAGCTTATTACATTCATGATCAAATTTACAAAGGACAACATGCTTTCTTTGACTAATAGAACTGAGATAATATATATATATATATATATATATATAACTTCATATTTTATTAGGAATTGTTGCTATTGAAATATAATTGACAATCATGATTAATGCAATTTTTTTTTTTCAATTTTCAATAAGTAAAAATGATTGTTAGATAAAACTTGTATAAACTTAAGCAACTTATTTGATTTTATAAATAAATTGTATTCTTTCTTGCGCCACCCCCTACTCATTAATGTCTACAACTTGTAGAAAAGAAGAAAGAAAAGAAAAGAAAAGAAATAAGTGAAGGAAGATATTACTAATTACTAATATGAAAAATTGGACAACAAAATCCACCCACTTCCTTCTAACCATCTTCTTCCCTTTTGACTTAAGCCATCATTTCTTTGCAAAATCACAAAACATTTATGATTGATCACATCTCACTCATTTTGTCAAATACTAGTAATAACTCCATGCAAAAAAGGCAACTCACACAGCAACTTGGCGAAAACAAACGGCCAAAAAAAGGCAACAACCGCGTATAGTCTATTAGTAATAGTCATACATATACACACTATTACTGACAGGACAGCGTCAACCATTTCGTTTCACGCAGTTTCCATCGGACCCACTTCCTAACTCCCTCGCTTTTTTTTTCCCAACACTCCACGTCACCCTCTCTCTCAATCTATAAATACCCCCCACCACACACCACGATTCTCCATCAAAAACCAAAAACAAACAATTTCAACTTCTTCACATTAGCTCTCTCTCTCATTCTCATTCTGCAACAAAACAAAGAAAGAAAAACAAAAAGCTTTTGTGATATTTGTTAATGCCAAGTAAAGGAATGAGGAACGTGTTTTTCAAATCGCCTTCACCTTCACCTTCTAGAACAACGATGATTCCCCCAGCTTCACCTAGCCGCACTTTCTCCGAGTCTCTAATGGACGAGAACATTGAGATTGCTGAGTCTCTTATTACCAAATGGGACTCTACTAACGTTTCTTCCTTTGCAAACGTCACCTCGCTTTTCCACGCCGATCCTCACGAGGCTAAACAGTATTTGAACTCTGTTAGAGACTTACAGGCCGCTATGCAACACTTGGTTACCGAGAACTCGAGCTCTGAAAAGATTGTCGCGGTTCAGAATTTGATGCAACTTGCCATGAAGAGGTTGGAGAAGGAGTTCTATCAGATTTTGTCTGTGAATAGGGCTAACTTGGACCCTGAATCGGTTTCGGCTCGCTCGTCGAGATCTTCGGCGGCGAGGTCGAGCACTTCGGATTTTGAAGAAAGCGATGAGTCGGAGGAGGACGAGTTCCGATTCGGGACGGAGTTGGATGACTCGATCTCCGATGTGGAGCGAGTTTCGATGATCCCGATGGCGGATTTGAAAGCCATTGCGGATTGTATGATATCGTCTGGCTATGGAAGAGAGTGCGTCAAGATTTACAAGATCATTCGGAAATCGATTGTCGATGAGTCGCTGTATCATCTCGGCGTTGAGAGGCAGATTAGTCTCTCACACTTGCAAAAGATGGATTGGGAAATGGTTGAGTTGAAAATCAAAACCTGGTTGAACGCAGTGAAGGTCGCCGTGAAAACAGTCTTTTACGGCGAGAGAATTCTCTGTGACCACGTGTTCTCAGCCTCGGATTCTATCAGAGAGTCTTGCTTCTCTGAGATTTCCAAAGAGGCCGCGATAAGCCTGTTTGGATTCCCGGAAACCGTGGCGAAGTGCAAGAAAACCCCCGAGAAAATGTTTCGCACACTGGACCTATACGAAGCAATATCAGACCTATTGCCTGAAATCCAATCCATCTTCTCGTACGAGTCAACCTCCACCGTCCGATCACAGGCCATTAATTCCTTGATCAAACTCGGCGATGCGGTGCGTACAATGTTAATGGATTTCGAAACGGCCATTCAAAAAGACCCGTCAAAATCTACAGTCCCAGGCGGTGGGGTCCACCCATTAACACGTTACGTGATGAACTACATCTCTTTCCTCACCGATTACAGTGGCGCACTCGCCGATATAGTCGCCGACTGGCCTTTAAATCTACAAACTCCGTTACCTGAATCATATTTCGGTAGCCCAAGCGAGCTAGACGATAGCCCAGTTTCCGTACGATTTGCGTGGCTAGTCTTGGTTTTACTCTGCAAACTCGACGGCAAAGCCGAGCTATACAAGGACGTGGCACTCTCGTACTTGTTCTTAGCCAATAATCTCCAATACGTCGTCGCTAAGGTCCGCAGTTCGAATTTGAAGCTTTTTCTTGGTGATAATTGGGTGAATAAGCATGAGATGAAGCTGAAACAGTACGCTTCGAATTACGAGAGAATGGGATGGAGCAAAGTGATATCTTCGTTGCCGGAAGATCCAACGGCTGAGATTTCGCCGGACCAAGCCAGGGCCTGTTATAAGAAATTCGGGGCGGCGTTTGAAGATGCTTATAAGAAACAGAGTTCGTGGGTCGTGCCCGACCCGAAACTGAGAGACGAGATTAAAGTTTCGGTGGCGAGGAAGCTTGGTGGGGCGTACGGGAATTTCTATGAGAAGAATCGGGGCGGGTCGGGGTCGTTTGTCAAATTTGCCCCTGATGATTTGGGCAATTACTTGTCGGATTTGTTCTATGGGAATGGGAGTACAGGGAGTGTTTCGTCATCTTCTTCTTCTTCCTCTTCATCTTCGTCATCGTCACATTCGCGTGGCAGATGTGGACATTGAGATTTTTTTTATTTGGCCGGTTGTTCTTGCCGGCCTTGGAAGTTTTTGAGACTTGTGTGTTTTATGCCAAACAAGAATATAGACAAGTAGCGCGTAAATAATAATTGACACATGTATAGAGAACGATACATTTTGTGCGATTCTACATATGCAACTATATTATGGGTTTTTTTTTTCCTTAATTATCTTCCATCAATTTTTGTTTGGATATTTTTCAGAGTTGTCTACACTTTATTCATCCTCCCTTTTTTCCCACCAAATCAAACAATGGAAAACTTTTATTTTCCACCCAAATGGACCATTACTGCTTGAAGTTGGAGGCTTCTGCTAAGGATGTCAACTGGCAAGTTGGGCACACAAAATCCCTCGGAAATGTTTTACGACCCTTGTTTCTCTCCCCAAGTAAAACAATCTCTCTGAAGTTCAAAAAACTGAAACATATATCACACATACATATATTATCCAAATAAAATGTAAGACTTGTAGGTGTAACAGTAGCACTAGAACCTTTTAAAAAAAAAAATATATATATATATATATATATACACATACCAAACATGGTGAATCCATTGATCACATTCTCATCATAAATTCAAAACCATAGTCATCATCAACATTATATAAGATAAGATTTAATCCAAATATATGTGGATAGTGCAGCTGTTGGAAAAAAAAAGCCACTGATGTATATGGATGGAGAACACAATAACCAAAACAATTTTCCCCATCAATCATCACAGTTCAGGAACAACTTCAACTATAGGTATGGTGATAAAGACTGAAATATTAGACATCTCTCATGTAAATTTCAGAAGTTTATAAACCAATTACAGGGAAAATTGAATATTTAAAAAGCAGAATCCTGCATAAGGAGATTGAAATAAACACTTGCTTTAAGACAATAATGAACATGGGCGGTCTGTCTCCTCAATCCTGTGAAGATACAAACAAAAGAAGGATTGTCAAAATGCCAAAATAATAAATCATAAATCCAATTCTCAAAAACAATACCAGAGCAAGTTTAGAGTTTGAAATGAATTAAATCAGGAGAGACTAAACATACATGCAGATCATCCTTCAAATTTATCCTTGAAACTAGTTTATGCTATTATTTTTCCTCTTAAAAAAAGGCACATCACCCATGTTGGCATAGGAGGTACAAAAAGGGCAAGAGCATGAGAGATAAGACCCTGTTGAAGAAAACCTTCAAAAAGCTGCATATTTATCACATTCATTATCTTGAGGATGTTTAGTTTCCCAAACACCAGCCAGTTTAACTTAAAATTAAATTCAGCCGATCTAGACCAGAACTGTCTTATTTATATATAGGTCAGCCCAGACCGGAACTTCTTTGTCCTGGATTTATTAGGAGAGTGTCCCTCACATTCAGGCCGGCTCAACAATTTTGGGGGCTTTAGGCAAAAATTTTAAGTGAGACATTTTTATATTTAAATATTAATCAAATAATATATATATTGAATTTTTTTATTTAAAATTTATTTTTCTTACTTTTTGAGATGCAAAATTGGTACAATAATTTATAATAATAGATAAAGTGAGAAATCGGGTTGTCTTCACTACAAAAAAAAGGTCTGTGGCCGCGGTTAAAAAACGCAGCTATAGATCCAAAAAACGCGGCTATAGCCTGTAGCCGCGTTTCATAGAGCCGCGTTTTATAGCGCGGCTTATGCACCGCAGCAACAGACCTATGGCTGCGTTTTCCAAAAACGCGGCCATAGGTCATATCTATGGCCGCGTTTTACAAAAACGCAGCCATAGGCCTGGATTGAGCTGCGTTTTCCCCATGTTAAGAGGTATTCGGCCCTGTAGGCCTATGGCCGCGTTTTTCTAAAAACGCGGCCATAGGTCCGGATTGAGCCGCGTTTTTAAACGCGGCTACAGCGGGACCTATAGCCGCGTTTTAATAAACGCGGCCACAGGTCCTTGAGCTGCGTTTTTTAAAAAACGCGGCCAAAGGTCCTTGAGCCGCGTTTTAAAAAACGCGGCCAAAGGTCCTTGAGGAAAGGGGATCGTGTTCAGAGGAAGGGGAATCGGAGGGGAAACGGAGGAAGGCGGATCGAGTTGAAGGAAGGGGAATCGGAGGAGGGGAATTGGAGGAAGGGGGATCGAGTAGTCCGAGAGGTTTTTTTGAGATCGATCGAGAGGTTAGGGTGTTTTTTTCTTCTGTGGAGTTTGTGGGTTTTTTTTTTTTTTTTTTATACTTAATGTTGAAGCCGCGTTTACTAGTTAAACGCAGCTCTAACCATAAACTGAGCTGCGTTTGGTAAACGCAGCTCCAGGCATATTTGAAAAAGAGAAAAAAAAAAAACCAAAAAACGCAGCCTCATCCTGAGAAAACGCGGCTCCAGGGAGGGCTATAGCCGCGTTTTTCAAACGCGGCTCAAAGTCCAGCCTGGAGCCGCATTTTTTAAAAACCCGGCTGAAACTCTAGGCTGTAGCCGCGTTTTACAAAAACGCGGCTATAAAACGCGGCTTAAAGCCGCGTTTTTTGTAGTGCTTATAAGTTGTAATTGTGGGCTGCATTGCACAGTTGCGCACTATGCAGCCTATGCTACTGTGCCTGTGCAGTGCAGCTTGTGCAGTCTAGCCTGTACTCCTATCATCCTATGGCTAAGTCTTCTGCATTTTAGGATATAATAGGGCCTTTTTAATGCATTTTATTGACCAATAAAAGTGCTTAAAATTTTTTTTAATTAAAATATATAGATAAATATTATATATATATATATATAATTTTTTTTTTTACAAGTAGGGCCTTCTTATATTTGGGGGTCTTGGGCGATTGCATCAATTGCATCACCTATTGAGCTGGTCCTGCTCACATTGTCTATCTAATCAAGTTTCCATAACTTGAGTCAATATTGTGATTGGCTAGCAGGATCTGTTGTTTTCTTAAACATAATACATCACAACTATTTCCGTAGTTCTATAAATCTTCAAACCAATTATCATAATTAAACAAAAGTAATCCAACATATGATTTCACTTTCTGTTTTCCATAAGTATATAGATTCAATTTCATGGTAAGTTTACCTAGATCTAGTCATAGTTTGAACCATACTAATATCTACAAAGCCTTTCCTCATCAAGTGCACAAAAAATTACTAATCATGCACTCAAAAAAAAATTTTCATGTATAACGGCTACGCATCAACCTCAAATTTTACAAATATGGACAAAAGAACACTTATATTAATGTGGAAAGAGCAAAAAGGGTAAAAGAGGAAGCCAAAAATGACATTTGTAGAAATCGTAAGGAAAGACATGAGCTCTAGATCAAATGACACATTTTCCCTTTATAAGAGCTAGGTGGAGGGTGAGCCGTGAGTTCAAGACCGACCGGGTGCACATATAACTTTAAAGAGAGAGAGAGAGAGAGAGAGAGAGAGAGAGAGAGAGAGAGAGAGAGATGATTCTTGGAAAGGTAACTAGGAAATATGGCCCTGGATGGAGCACGTGGGTAAAGGATCCATGGATCCCAGATTAGTTAGTTAGGATTAAGGCTTAGTTGACATAAGTTAGTTATCATCAATCCATTGTTTCCATATTTGGTGCAAAACCAGATACTTTTTATACCTATTACAATGGATATCTCGCAGGTTTAGTTGTTGCTTTGTGACAATATATTTATGGCAGAGAGAGAGAGAGGGAAGAAGAGTGAAGATTCAAAGAATAGTGAGAAAAGAAGAAAAGAATAAGAGAAAAGAGAGAGTTAGAGAGTGAGAAGCAAAGAGGAGAAAGAAAACAATATTATTTTACTTATACATACTAGCGACAGTAAGTTCTAAATACACATACTTACTACAGCTAAGATGGAAAAAAAAAGTTCACATACCCAAATATGGGGGGTTTTTTAAGGCTCTAGTTGGTAAAATAGCAACTAGGGGGGGGGGGGGGGTTTACACCCCCTAATACTAATGCTCTAAGGTTGCATATAAGCAACCTTACTATTCATAGGATATAAACCTAAAAACTAATATTTTATTAACTCTCCCACTTCTCTCTCTTATTTGACTCTCCCTTTTCTCTTTCTTCTTTGTATTTCACCCTTCACTGTGTCTCCCTCTTCTCTTTATTTCACCACATCTCCCTCTTCTCTCTATTTCACTCTTATCTGTCTCTCCCTCTGCTCTCTCTATTTCTCTCTTCTCCATCTTCTCTCTATTCTCTTTGTTTCTCTCTAATCTATCTTTTCTTGTCTGACACATTTTTGGTTGGATCAAATCGATGGTGGCTAGGTTTCAGGGGTGGAGATTTGGTGGTTGCTGGTTTGGTTTCGGTGGTGGAGTTAAATCGGTGGGTGAGTTTTGGTGATGGTGGGTTTCAATTGTGGTTGGATTTTAGGGATGGCAATTCGGTGGTTATGGGGTTGGGTTTCAGTGGTGGAGTTGAATTGGTGGCTGGGTTTTGGTGGTGGGTCAAAGTGATGGGTCTCGATGATAGTGGGTCTTGATGATGGTGGGTTTCGGTGATGGTAGGTTTCAATGGTGGGTTGGTTGGTGGTTGTTGTGGGTTTTGCAGCGGCTATGGGTGGTGGGCTTGGCAAGGTCTCTATGTCTCGTCTCTCTCCCTCTTTGTGATTTTGGTAGTTTTTTTTATGGTGGTGGTGATGGATTCCAGGTGGTGGTGGTGTGCTATAGGGGTGGTGGCTATTGTGGTTGAGGTTTTTTTTTTTTTTTTTGCTATGGGGTTTAATTTTGGGATGGTTATTGACTATGGTGGTGGTGGTTGGTTTTGATTGTTGTACTAGTGGTGATTGGTTACTTGGTTTTGATTGTTGTGCTGGTGGTGGTTGTTGTGAAGAATTGGTGTTTGTGGTTGAGTTTTGGTGGAAGGTGGGTTGCATGGGTTTACTAGAGAGAGAGACAAAGAGGAATAGAGAGGAAAGAGAGATAGAAGAGAAGAGAGAGAAATAAATTTTTTTAAGTTTGAAGTTTACCTTTTTCTAAGTTTGAATTTTCGCAATAAATCACCATTGTGCATCCTTAGTATGGTGGTCACTCCACAGGTATAAGTATTTGTGAGGTGTGGAGGGCAAATGCCTGGGTTCAAGTCTTTAAGAGGAAGTTTTACACACATATATACTTAGATTATGCTAGAATAGAAATTCTATCTTGTATAAAAAATAAAAGTTTCCCTATAAATCCAAATAAATACTCTTGTTCAAGATTTTATTGACTTTATTAGTAAATGCCATGTGTGGGGGGTGAAAAGCCCAACTTAACGTATTGGGCCCAAGGTCTTATTTGAAGGCCACTGTTAGTCCGAAGAGATGAAAACACTCGAGAAGAAGCCCATGTAAAAGAAGCATGTCTGGAGAGGAGCATGGGGCATAGTCCGAGGAGATATTCAATTGCCCGAGGAGGCCATTATCCTCGGATCCGAAGAAGCTTGGTCTGACAGGCGTCTGGGAAGCTCAAATGATCCTCCTGACAGGTGTAACGATAGAGATGAACCTCAGGCACGCATGAAGATAGCAGGAACGGAGAAATATCTAGAAGACAAACTTCAACCACCACATTAAATGCACTGCACCTACTTTCCTGGCCGCATTAATGTGGAGAAGACCCCTGAACAGTGCACTCTCAGCTACCGCCACACACACAAGGCTAAAAAGGATACATGATGGGACATGCACTCAAGTGGGCGTCTAGATGATAAACAAGTGGATGATGAAGATGAGGGGAGGGAGTACTATATAAGAGGGAAAGCCCTCTGATAATGGGGATCGAAAAAAGAAAGTTAGAAAGGAGAAAACTCCATTACTGTAGCTCTAAGAATTGTAACCCAAGTTCATTCAATACAAATTCCTCTTCGGACGTCTATGTTTGCATTTGTTCGAGCACGATTGAATGCTAATTTATTCACAAGTACTGCAGTCAAATACTGTTTAATTCATTACTAGCCTAGCTCTTTCACCCACTCTCTACAAATTTATTGTTTTGGGTTCATTGGGCTCACAATCTATACCTTTTTGGGCTTGGGCTACAAAAATTGACCCTACAATTGGCGTCGTCTGTGGGGAGAGCTTGTGCAAGGGTGAAAACGACAGTTGATGATGGCAGGACGAGGTCAACAACAAGTAGAGTCCAGGGCATCCCAACACGTGGACCCTTTTGTTAACTTAGAAAGGAGACAAGATCGCGAGGGCAGTGTACACACTGTGCGTGTTGGCCAAAGCCAGTCACAGGGCGGAAGTCACATGTCCCATGCAGAGAAGAACCGAGATTTACAACTGGAAGTAGAAAAACTAAAAAGGGAGTTGCGCCATGCAAAGAGGAAACGGGCTTCCTCGTATTCTGATGAGGACCTTGATGACGAGCAGGATGTCACTTATCAACACAAATCTAGGACACCCGCCAGCGAGTCCTACACCTATGAAGAGGAGTCCCATCGCAAGAGGCAACGCAGAAGCCCATCACGTGGGGACATGGGAAACGATGCCATGAGCAGGGCTCTGAATCAGATTTCTAGGTCACCCTTTACGCGCAGGATTGAGGAGGTGAGACTTCCTCGGCGCTTTAACCAACCAACGTTCACCATCTACAATGGTAAAACAGACCCCGTGGAGCACGTGAGTCATTTTAACCAAAGGATGGCTGTCTACTCCAGAGATGAAGCTCTGATGTGTAAGGTTTTCCCTTCCAGTCTTGGGCTAGTTGCCATGAGGTGGTTTGACGGTCTGAAGGCAGACTCCATCAACTCCTTCAAAGAGCTCACTCAAGCATTCGGCTCCCGTTTTGTCACATGCCGAAGAGTGGTCAGGCCCTTCTCTTCACTGCTATCCTTGACCATGCAGGAGGGCGAGTCCTTGAAGGCATATTCAGATAGATACTGGGAGATGTTCAATGATATGGAGGGCAACTCTGATGCAATGGCCCTCAGCACATTCAAGCACGGCCTTCCTACCGACCACAGTTTGAGGACGTCCTTATCTGGCAAACCGGTCACAAACATGCGTCAACTTATGGACCGCATAGAAAAGTATAAAAGAGTCAAAGAAGATCAGCAGCAAGGCAAGGGAAAGGACAAGGTTATCCCCCAGGAGAGGAGGGATTTCAGGTCGGACCGTTACAACCACAGTAAACCGCGGAGAGATTTTGCTAGGCAATCAGGATCGACAAATCCTCAAGTGGTCAACACTGTGTTCAAAGAGCCAATGCACTAGTTCTTGGAAAAAATCAAGAATGAATCATTCTTCAGGTGGCTGAACAAGATGGTAGGAAACCCCGAGAGGCGCAATCATAATCTCTACTGCCAGTACCATCAAGACCATGGGCATACCACGGAGGATTGTAGGAGCCTGTGGGATCACTTGGACCAACTGGTTCGTGATGGTAGACTAAGACACCTCTTACACCCCTCCAGCGGCCGAGGAGGGCAGACCGGCTCAGGGCCCCGGAGAGATGACCCTTCAAAGCCACCACTAGGGACTATTAACGTCGTCTTCGCCGCGCCGGGGAGAACAGGATCCTGGCCATTGAAAGCTATGTCGGTAGGCCGACCATCAGCAGGGGAGTCAAGCCGAGGTCTGAAGAGAGTTAAGTCTGGTGCCCCGCTGGTGATAGGGTTCTCGGACGAAGACATGATTGGCACCATCCAACCCCATGATGATGCATTAGTCGTCACCCTCAGAATAGGAGGGTACGATGTGAAGAGGGTGATGGTGGACCAGGGTAGTGCTGTGGAGATAATGTACCCAGACCTCTACAAGGGGCTAGGCCTAAAACCCCAAGACCTGACACCATACAATTCCCCCCTCATAAGCTTTGAAGGAAGGGCTGTCACCCCGAAAGGCCGGATACGTTTATCTGTGCAGGCCGGCTCCGAAGTGGTAGAGGTGGACTTTATAGTTGTGGACGTATATTCACCCTACACGGCACTCGTAGCCAGACCTTGGCTTCATGCACTTGGGGCTGTTTCCTCTACTTTGCATCAGAAGGTCAAATACCCATCTGAAGGGCAAATTCATGAGATCCGACAAGACCAATCCGTGGCCCGACAGTGCTTAGTGGCTGCCATTCAACATGAGCCCCAAGCCGAGTCCTCATCTAGAGCCGAAAGGGGTTTATAGCAGTTACAGTCTCGGGAATTGCCCGTCGAAGGTTCAGACGAAGGCACTCGATGTGAAGATTTAACGAAAGTGGTTATTGGAGATGATTTTGATAGGTTCTTCCAAGTCGGATCTCAGCTACCTCTTCAAGAGAGGGAAGAGCTAATAGAGTTCCTCAAGCGAAATCTTGATGTATTTGCCTGGAGTGCTTACGAAGCCCCAGGGGTAGACCCGGAGTTCATATGTCACCACTTGAAGGTAAATCCACTGATCACCCCCAAGAAACAGCCTCCTCGGCGCCCGTCCAAGGAACATGCTGATGCAGTAAGAGAAGAGGTAGCGAAACTCAAACAAGCTGGAGCTATTAAGAAAGTTTTTTTATCCTGAATGGTTGGCAAATACCGTGGTGGTAAAGAAGAAGAGTGGGAAGTGGCGAGTGTGCGTGGACTTCACTGATTTGAATAGGGCTTGCCCCAAAGATCCATTCCCTATGCCGAAAATCGATCAGCTAGTGGATGCCACTGTCGGCCATCCTCGGATGAGCTTCCTAGACGCCTTCCAAGGCTACCACCAGATACCATTAGCCCTGGATGATCAGGAGAAAACTGCTTTTGTCACCCCTATTGGTAATTACCACTATAAAGTGATGCCATTTGGCTTGAAGAACGCGGGGTCTACCTACCAGAGGATGATGACGAGGATGTTCGAGCCACAGCTGGGCAAAAATATTGAGGTCTACATAGATGACATGGTGGTAAAGAGCAAGGTTGTCGCCGAGCATGTGAAGGACCTTGAAAGTACCTTTGAGGTTCTAAGAAAGTACAAGCTGCGACTAAATGCTTTTAAGTGCTCATTTGGGGTGGGGTCCGGCAAGTTTTTGGGATACATGGTGACTCACAGTGGGATTGAGGTTAACCCCGACCAGATAAAGGCCATCAATGATCTACGAGCTCCTCGGAATCCCAAGGAGGTTCAGAAACTAACCGGAATGACTGCTGCCCTGAATCGATTCATCTCTAGATCAGCAGACAGGTGTCGGCCCTTCTTCTCTCTGCTCAACAAGTGGAAGGGATTTGAATGGACTGAAGAATGTGCTTTGGCTTTTCAGCAACTCAAAGATTATCTAGCTCGGCCACCAATCATGTCCAGTCCTGAACCAGATGAGGTATTGTTCGCCTACATCGCTGTAGCTCCCTGTGCGGTGAGCCTGGTGTTGATACGATCAGACTGTGGCGTGCAAAGACCAGTTTATTACGTAAGCAAGTCGCTGCATGAGGCCGAGAGCCGTTACTTGCCTCTGGAGAAGGCTATCCTAGCAGTGGTGCTCGGTACACGGAAGCTACCTCACTATTTCCAGGCCCATACGGTCATTGTCCTCACTCAACTCCCACTCAAGGCTATACTCCGAAGCGCTGATTACACTGGGCGGATTGCCAAATGGGGTACGATCTTGGGGGCTTTCAATATAAGATATATGCCTCGCACATCGGTCAAGGGTCAGGTCCTTGCGGATTTAGTGGCTGAGTTCACGGAGCCCCAACTAGAAGAAGTGAAGCCCACGTCAGACATGGATGAAAAATCAGTTGGCATGATCTCCCAACAGAGTCCCTCCCATTGGGAAGTGTACGTTGATGGCGCGGCAAACCAAAGAGGTTATGGAGTTGGGCTGGTGTTGATATCCCCCGAGAGGATCATTATCGAGAAGTCGTTAAGGCTGGACTTCTCGGCTACGAATAATGAGGCGGAGTATGAGGCCCTACTGATGGGAATGGCTATGGTCCGAAGAATGGGAGGAAAGTCCGTGGAGTTGTTCTCGGACTCAAGGTTAGTCGTAGGTCAAGTACAAGGCGAGTTTGAGGCGAAGGACGAAAGAATGCAGGGGTACTTGAGCCGAGTTAAATGTCTGCAATCGGAGTTCGACTCTTTCAGTTTACTACACATCCCCAGAAGCGGTAACTCACATGCTGACTCCTTGGCCACGCTTGCTACCTCCTCGGCGCAAAACCTGCCGAGAATCATCCTCGTCGAGGACTTGCACGGGCCTACGGAGGCAAAAAGAGAGGCAATCCAGGTTCACCAAGTCAGGGTCGGGCCCTGCTGGATGGACCCTATAATTAAATTCCTAAAAGAGGATATATTGCCAGAAGAGAGGGGGAAAGCTGACAAAGTTCGGAGAAAAGCGACTAGGTTCTGGTTATCCGAGGACCAGAAATTATACAGACGCTCCTATTCGGGGCCATACTCGTTGTGCATACATCCTGAAGCGTCTGAGCTATTACTAGAAGAGCTACACGAAGGAATTTGTGGGAGCCACACTGGGGGCAGATCCTTGGCTCACCGAGCCCTCACCCAAGGTTATTGGTGGCCTAACATGCAGAAAGAAGCCCACGAGTATATCAAAAAGTGTGATCAATGTCAGCGCTTCGCCCCAAACATTCACCAGCCGGGGGGAACTCTTAATCCGCTATCTAGCCCATGGCCTTTCGCCCAATGGGGCTTGGATATCGTGGGACCCTTCTCTAAAGCTGCAGGAAACAAGAAGTACCTTCTGGTCGGCACAGACTATTTCACCAAGTGGGTCGAAGCCGAGCCGCTAGCCAATATCAGAGACGTTGACGTGCAAAAGTTTGTGTGGAAGAATATTGTCACTCGGTTTGGAGTTCCTCACACTCTCATCTCGGACAATGGCCTACAGTTCGATAGCAAGGCATTCAGGAATTATTGCAGCGAGCTGGGAATTATAAACAGATACTCCACTCCTGCCTATCCCCAGGGTAATGGGCAAGCAGAAGCTGTCAACAAGGTCATAGTGAACGGCTTGAAGAAGAGGCTAGATGACGCAAAGGGCAAATGGGTAGAAGAGTTGCCACATGTGCTTTGGGCTTACAGAACTACGCCTCGCAGGTCTACTGGAGAAACCCCCTTCTCAATGACCTATGGGGCTGAAACTGTCATTCCTTTGGAAACCGGGTTCCCAACATTAAGAACTAGCTCGTTTAGTCTGACCGGCAACAATGAGCAACTAGAGAAGAGTTTGGATCTGATTGAGGAAAGGAGGGAGAGTGCAATGGTTCAGCTGGCACATTACCAACAAAAGTTCAGACAGGGCTACGATGCTAACGTAAAGTTAAGGCCTCTAGAACCTGGTGATCTGGTGCTGAGGAAAGTTGTGGGCACTGCAAAGAATCCAGCTTGGGGAAAATTAGGACCCAATTGGGAAGGGCCATATCGTATCACTTCAGGAGCTGGCATTGGGGCATATTTCTTAGAAGACCTGGATGGTCATGTAATACCACGTCCTTGGAATGTAAATAACCTCAAGAGGTACTTTTATTAATCGAGTCTTTTCTTCAGCCGATCTGCCAATTCGCTAAGTAAAGTGTTCTCTCAAGTGTTTAAACTTAAATCCAATCATGCCTGTAGTCCTCAGACCAGATGATTCGGGTTAGTTAACACTCATTCACCGCTCTCTCGTGTTTAAACTTAAATCCAATCATGCCTGTAGTCCTCGGACCAGATGATTAGGGTTAGTTAACACTCCGTTACAGTTCTCTAGTGTTTAAACTTAAATCCAATCATGCCTGTAGTCCTCGGACCAGATGATTAGGGTTAGTTAACACTCCGTTACAGTTCTCTAGTGTTTAAACTTAAATCCAATCATGCCTGTAGTCCTCGGACCAGATGATTAGGATTAGTTAACACTCTGTTACAGTTCTCAAGTGTTTAAACTTAAATCCAATCATGCCTGTAGTCCTCGGACCAGATGATTAGGGTTAGTTAACACTCTGTTACAGTTCTCAAGTGTTTAAACTTAAATCCAATTATGCCTGTAGTCCTCGGACCAGATGATTAGGGTTAGTTAACACTCTGTTACAGTTCTCAAGTGTTTAAACTTAAATCCAATTATGCCTGTAGTCCTCGGACCAGATGATTAGGGTTAGTTAACACTCCGTTACAGTTCTCTAGTGTTTAAACTTAAATCCAATCATGCCTGTAGTCCTCGGACCAGATGATTAGGGTTAGTTAACACTCCGTTACAGTTCTCAAGTGTTTAAACTTAAATCCAATCATGCCTGTAGTCCTCGGACCAGATGATTAGGGTTAGTTAACACTCCGTTACAGTTCTCAAGTGTTTAAACTTAAATCCAATCATGCCTGTAGTCCTCGGACCAGATGATTAGGGTTAGTTAACACTCCGTTGCAGTTCTCTAGTGTTTAAACTTAAATCCAATCATGCCTGTAGTCCTCGGACCAGATGATTAGGGTTAGTTAACACTCCGTTACAGTTCTCAAGTGTTTAAACTTAAATCCAATCATGTCTGTAGTCCTCGGACCAGATGATTAGGGTTAGTTAACACTCCGTTACAGTTCTCAAGTGTTTAAACTTAAATCCAATCATGCCTGTAGTCCTCGGACCAGATGATTAGGGTTAGTTAACACTTCGTTGCAGTTCTCTAATGTTTAAACTTAAATCCAGTCATGCCTGTAGTCCTCGGACCAGATGATTTGGGTTAGTTAACACCCAAATACGTTCGTTCCCCATGATCCTTGAACCAAATGATACAGGTTAGTCAATACCCCCACACAGCTATTGTCACTGGGGCTTAGCGCTAAAATTCTTGATTGTGTTTAAATTGATTCTAACTTATGATTGGCTTCCTTAGTTATGTTTAATTCAAGGCCGAGGGGTAATAACACTTTGTATACTTGGAAAGACATGTGAAACTCCCATAATTACTCGCTGCAATCATTACTTATTAATAACTCTTATACGGACTGTTCTTTTCAGTATCAATTTCAATTACTCTTACCATCAGTATGATATATTAATTAAGTTTATTCGCATCGTTATGTTATAATTGCAATGTACAGTTATATGCAGCAGTAATAAGTCATAAGACATGTATCGAAAACACTAGAAACAAAAGGGAAGCCATTTCATTAATAAAAAGAAAGGGGCTTACAATTCCTTACATAAAAACAAAAATAAGTACAAGTGCAAAACAAAAGCCCCTATATCTAAGTCTTCGGTTGAGGGGAAACAGGGTCGGCAGCCTGTCCTGTCCGAGTAGCAGCAGCTTCTGGGGCCTGGTCCTTGGGCTTAGAAGAGGTCTTCCCCTTTTCCAGCCCTGTGCCCTTATCCTTGGGTGGCTCAGCTTGTTTGCCCTTGTCACCTGGCTGGTCAGACTCCTTGGAGGCCTCAAGGTTGGCAGGAGGGACTTGGCTGGCCATGGGTTGGTCCGAGGCCTCTGGGAGCTGTGTAGGAGGAGGATCATTCACCGGGATCTCTCGGATCTCAGGATTGTAGTATATGCTCCCAGGCAGTCTCAGCTCCAAGTCAGCAGGGACTCCAGCAGCGTCCAATGCTTTGTTCCAGGTTATGTCGCAATAATCTCGGCTAACCGAGGCAAATTGCTCTATAAGCTGTGACCCGGTCTCATCCACCCCCACCTGGTATGCTGCTTTTCTCTCAGCCTCGGTTGCCTCCTTGGCCAGTTGGGCATTCTGCTCGGCCAATCGGGCGCTCTCCTTGGCTTTCTTAAGTTCAGCTCTAAGCCCTTTCACCAACTCCCTCTCGGTGGCCAAGTTGATCTCGGCCGTATTCAGCAGCTTGCGCTGATCTTCGGCCTGTTTTTCAACATTTTTAATACCAGCGTCGAGGCTTTTCTTCTGGTTGGTCAGCTCTTTGAACTGCTCGGACAGATGGGCATATTCCTCCTTCAGCTGGCCCAGAGATTTCTTCGCCTCGTTCTGAGAGTAGACCGCTGCCTGGGCCTCAAGATGGTTCTTCTTATTCCACTCCTCGGCCACAAAGACCTGCTGGGTAACCTACAGGACGGAAGTTTCGAATATAAAGCACAGAAATTCAGAAATTCAGCAATTCAGCTAAGCAGAACGAGCTCACTTACCATGGCTAAGTCCCTCTTAAGGGATTGGAAGAGCTCCTGTTGGTTGAATCGTCTGTAGGAGTCCATGTCATGGGGGAGGAGGAGTGGCTGCTGCAGGGCCTCAGCAACATAACCTGCCCTTCCCCCATCATAATTCCTGAGGGAGGTGTCCCAGGAGATTGGAGCGCCATCCAATTCCAACCTTGGAGACCAGATTCGAGGTCCTCCTCCTCGGCGGACATCAGCCACGACGACTTCTTCTCGGCTTTCAGTGGACGAGGCCCTCTGGTTCCGGTGGTCTTTCACCACCTTCTGCTGCTTGGTCCCTTTGGGCGGCAGCACTTGCCTTTCTTCAGTATCAAGGAGGGGCCTCTTCTTCCTCAGGTCAGGAACGGGCTTTAAGCCGGGGTCAGGAACCTGGGATGGCACTGGAGGCAGATTCACCACTGGTTGGGAAGTCCCAGTGCCATTCTGCTCGGTCTTTTTGCCCCTACCCTTCATTAAACTCCTCAAATCCATGTCGTCGCCCGAGGAGTCTTCAGAATGAGCAGCTAGCAAAGTATGGTGAATGCTTGACTGCCTGTCGATCTCTTCCTCGGCGTCTGAGACCTCTATCACTCGATCTCCTCCTGAAGCCTCTCCCCCGAACTTGAATTTGTCTATTTGCTCCTCTAGCGAGGAGGTGGAAGAGCCGACCCTCTCACCCTCAACCACCTGTTCGAGGGGAACTTGCTGGAGTGGCTGGATGAGAGGGGGTATAGCCTGAGGGTTTGGATGGGGTACGGGTGCAAGCTCGTATGGCGCCAAAAAACCCTTCCAAGCAACGTCAATGCGATTAAGGCGATGATCTCCCTGGGTTATCGCGTTGCCGACTGGTTGGAAATTCTTTGGCTTTGCTGTGTATCCTAGAATAAGGGGAGCCGATCGGAGCTGCCCGTCCTCGCTCACGAAAATCTCTGATCTTAATAAAAAATTAAGGGCGGCGGTGTTTGTAAGGCTGAGCCGAGGAGAAACGCGGTCTTTATATGTTACAAGTCACAGCAGAACTTTGTTAGAAACTCGAAAATAGCAACACAAGAAGAATTAAAAACCATTAAAAGACGAGGATCCTAGGCCTATGGTTAGTGTGCCTAAACCTAACATGTCCCACCTGGCTTTCCATGCTTGGTTGGGCAATGTGGGCCGTCATACCATGCGCCCAAGACGATCACATAGTCGTCTTTCATCCCTTTGTTGGATTTGGGGAGGCAGGAAATGAGCCTAACAATGTCGGACCGGGATTTTAAATAATATCCCGCCCCTTGCTGGCTGTGGCACTCGTACATATGTACCACGTCGAGCCAGGTGAGTCCCAATCCTAGGTGACGGTTAAGGTCCTCAATTGCTCCTAAGATCCTAAACATGTTAGGCGCGCACTGCCAGGGAGTAAGCCTATGGTTTCGAAGGTAGCTAGTGGTGATGGGACCCATGGGGATTGTCATCCCCCCTTCTAGGAAGGCGATGACGGGGATCACGACTTCTCCCGTTTTCCGATCAGTCAGTATTTTCTCTGGAGGGCAATACCTCACCCCCACGTTTGGAGGTATGCGATATGTGGCCCTAAATTCCTCCAACTGGGTAGGACTGTCCACCAGATACTGGAGTTTACCCATTACGCTTAAATGGAAAAAGGGAAGCACTGAATGTAGCAACCAGGGAGTGACCGTTCAAAGGGCGAGAAAGTTGGCCGAAGAGAGGACTGAAGGCTCGAGAAGATGAAAACTTACAGGAACTGAACTGGAAATCGATCTTCGAACGCGCAGAAGGATTCTTGATGACTTTGGGAAAGATTGAAATCGGCGACTGAAAGAGCTCGGAGCAGTTGTGTGCTTGTTCTTGTTGGATGGTCTGGGAGTTGCAAAGTAAGGAAGGAGTGACTTCCTCTGAGATTTTATACGAGGTCAAACGAAAGGGCAGAAGTTATTTTGCCCAAATTCTGAGGGAAAAATCACATCTGTTGGATCTGTAGCCCACCGTTGGATGCCAAAGACAAAACGTCGCCTGGAGTAAATGGCAGTGCCTCGGGGAGACTGAAACGACAGCGGCATTAATGAAGTGCCTACTTCTATGCCTACACACGTGCCAGTTCAAATTTTTGTCTGTTCTCAAGCTTTTACTCCGTGACAAGTCAAAATCCTACTTTTTCTCTTCGGATGCGAGGGAAAAACTAAAATTTTGAGGGGCTATTGTGGGGGGTGAAAAGCCCAACCTAACGTATTGGGCCCAATGCCCTATTTGAAGGCCACTGTTGGTCCGAAGAGATGAAAACACTCGAGAAGAAGCCCATGTAAAAGAAGCATGTCTGGAGAGGAGCATGGGGCATAGTACGAGGAGATATTCAATTGCCCGAGGAGGCCATTATCCTCGGATCCGAAGAAGCTTGGTCCGACAGGCGTCTGGGAAGCTCAAATGATCCTCCTGACAGGTGTAACGATAGAGATGAACCTCAGGCACGCATGAAGATAGCAGGAATGGAGAAATATCTAGAAGACAAACTTCAACCACCACATTAAATGCACTGCACCTACTTTCCTGGCCGCATTAATGTGGAGAAGACCCCTGAACAGTGCACTCTCAGCTACCGCCACACACACAAGGCTAAAAAGGATACATGATGGGACATGCACTCAAGTGGGCGTCTAGATGATGAACAAGTGGACGATGAAGATGAGGGGAGGGAGTACTATATAAGAGGGAAAGCCCTCTGATAATGGGGATCGAAAAAAGAAAGTTAGAAAGGAGAAAACTCCATTACTGTAGCTCTAAGAATTGTAACCCAAGTTCATTCAATACAAATTCCTCTTCGGACGTCTATGTTTGCATTTGTCCGAGCACGATTGAATGCTAATTTATTCACAAGTACTGCAGTCCAATACTGTTTAATTCATTACTAGCCTAGCTCTTTCACTCACTCTCTACAATTTATTGTTTTGGGTTCATTGGGCTCACAATCCATACCTTTTTGGGCTTGGGCTACAAAAATTGACCCTACACCATGCTATTAGGAGACATCGTAAAAGTGCAATCCAAATTTCCCTGTGTTTGGGTCGAATCATTTTTCTTATATAGAATAAGTTAATTAAAATTATAATTATAGCTAAAAAAATCTATTGTATATATAAATAAAATCCAAGATGTTAACTCTTCATAATATGACACATAAAATTTAGAGACCTCACAGATATACAAGTAGAATCGTGCCAAAAAACAAACTTGAACATAGTTAACATAGTTATTCTAACTTACTGTATCTAACCAAATAAACGAAGCAAGCTAACAAATGGCCAAATACATGAGGCTTATTAATAGATTGTAATAATGAGCCTCTAAACTAGGGGTGTGCAAAAAACTGAGGAACCGAACAAACCGGCCGAAACTGACCTAACCGAGTTCAAAATTTCGGTTCGGTTTCGGTTTCGGTTCAGAAAATAAAAGTCCCAACCGAACCGAAACCGACCGATATGTATTAAATATAACTATGTGCAAAATATTTCAGGATGTGTACCGCTAGTCTAGTGGTAAGACACGCGTGTGACTATACGTGGCCCAGGTTCGAACCTTGCTAAAAACATTTAATTTTTTCTTCCTTATAACACAAAACTACGTCGTTTTATACCAACCTAAAACATAAAATAAAAAACCCTACTCTCTACATTTCACTTCAGCCGCCTGCCTCAGCCCTCGCCCTCACCCTCACCCTTATTCTTTTCTTTTCTTCCATGCCTCTCTCTGCGCCAACGCTCTTTTCTTTTCTTCTCTCTGATTTCCATCTTCCATGCCTCTCTCTGCGTCGACGCTCTCTCTCTCTCTCTCTCACAGTCCGTGGCTCCGTAATGTGCAAAGTTGAAGTAGAAAAAGCATGGTGAACCCACAGACAGACAGAGCTTCTCAAATGTGTTGGCCCGGGGAGGAGTCCAGTCTTTGATGATGTCACTGGCGACATCCACGAGCCACGGTGACCCTCTCTCTCTCTCTCTTTAATTTCTCCATAATTTCCTCTCTCTTTTCTATATTCTGGGTTTGTTTAGCATGGTGAATCAATGTTGTTTTTTCAATTTTTATGTGCAAATAAAGTTAGGGCTTTGAAAAAAACCATGTGCTTGGTTGTTTATATTTCGGGTTTTTTTTTTTTTTTTTTTAATTTTAAATTTCCTCTCTTTTTTATATTTTGGGTTTGTTTAGCATGGTGAATCAATTCTGTTTTTTCAATTTTTATGTGCAAATAAAGTTAGGGCTTTGAAAAAACCCATGTACTTGGTTGTTTATATTTAGGGTTTTTTTTTTTTTTTTTTCTTTGTTTGCTTTCTTAGAAAATAAATGATAAGGAAATCGAAAAAACCCACCGAAACCGAAACAAACCGAAACCGACGGTTTTTCAACTATTTCGGTCGGTTTCTATTGAGAATTTCACAAACCGAAAATTTCGGTTTCAGATGGCCAACACTTACAAAACTTACCAAAACCAAACCGACACACCCCTACTCTAAACCTACCTTAATCCTTTAGTTATTTTTTTGTAAGGGGTTTTATCAATTGGGTCTATGAGTTATACAAGGAACTGAAGTAAGTATCCCTCTTCTATTTTACAATACCATTAGAGAATTTCTTTTCCGGTAACAAAATTCAATCCCAACAACAACTCCATTGTGAGATGATAAAAGATTTTCCCATCTCTACCTAATTATAAAAACTAGTTAAATTGCTTTTATTATTCCTCTCCTAGCCAGAATCAACAACAACATCAAAAAATAGTCCAGCTCATGTAGTTACTTTTTTTTTTTTAATTAAATGAGGAAAATTGATAACGAATTAATTGAAATGTTACCAAATTTGCTTTTACTTACACCATCGACAAGTGAATGTCGTCGATTCCCTGATAAAAAATGCTAAGGTTGACACTTGGTGTCGCGTACGTACACATGGTGTCATTGTCAGAAATCTGAACAACCTTGAATATTTGAGAAAAAACAGAACTGGATTGAACCAGCAGGCCTGTTGATTTGCAGGGAATTTGCTTATTGAGAAGGAAATTCAACGATCTCGACCCAAATGTTTTCTGATTTTTAACCATACACACACGGGTTCACATATTCAGGTCAATCTCTTTCAGTTTTTGTAATATTGTGTAGAGAACAGTGTGGGTCCATTAGGTCGAATTGTCACTACAATACGCGGTTCTCCTTCATAGGCAGACACCCATCCACAAACTAAGATCCATTGATTTGATTATTTTCCAACCATCTAGATTCTAGATGACTAGATCTTTTATTTTTAAGATTCTTAATATATGTGTTGGAACTTGCAAGGACGATGAAGCACCACATAAATTAAAGTGGTGTTTTAGATAATGATTCAAGTATTTAATTATGTTTTTTTTTTCCCTTGAATAAGTACTTAATTATGGTGGGTCCCAATTAAATCATCTATAAAAAAAATTATTGTCAAATAAGGGAGTAAGTTTAAATCCCATTTACACAAAAAATAAACTTATTTGTATGATTTTATCTTGAAATATTAGTAAAAACTCTCTCTCTCAAAAAAAAAAAAAACTCTTATCATTTCAAAAAAAATTGAAATTAAAAAAAAAATCAAATAAGAGAGTTACTTTATACCTAATTATGGTGAACCACCTCAAGTTTAAAATAGTGGATCTGGCACTGTCATTTGAGTTTGTATTATTTTCAAAAAACAATAATAATAATTTGAGTTTGTGTTTGTGTTAAGGACAATTTAACTCTAAATTGGTTTAGAGTTATCTTTTTCAACTCATTATGTACCAATTTATAAGACTATCTATGAGTTTTTTTTTTTTATAAGATTATATATATAATTATTATTTAAACAAGTCATATGATGTATTAAAAAAATTATAACTAAAACTATATATGAATGATCTCTTTGATTATTACATCATGTTTGGTAGTAAAATAGCTTCAAATTAATTTGGAGACATTTATGCTCGTAGCAAAGTGGAACAAAGAAAGGCTCATAATGTTGTCCCTGTTATATGGGTTATAGAAAGTTCACCTCTTTGGGCTTCTTGTTAATCCCAAAAATGATAAATAATACTCCTTCCGTCCCACCTTTTTTTTTTTTTTTTTTTTTTTGAAAAGTTAAATTTTTTAAGAGAATATCATTTATTGTCTTGTCTACCTTTTAAAAATGTATAAGTTTCCAAAACTACCCTTAAAAAAATTTATCAAAAAATTGAATTAGTAAATTAATAGGGGTATAATAGAAACATTAATAAATTAATGACTTTTATTTTTAGAAATAGGACAATATTTTGGGACATCTCAAAATGGAATAAAAGACAAAAAAAAGTAGAACGGAGGGAGTAGTGTGAAGTCAAATATTGTAAAATGTCATGGTTGACTGCCGTAATCTGTAGCTAGATACCAAGATATCCACAAAGAAAAAAAATGTTAAAAACACAAATTATTTTATAAACTGTTGATGTGACGAGAGCTTATTGATAAATAAAAAAAAATATTAAAGTCATGAACTATTTTACAAATTTTTTTACAAATTGCTGATGTGGTAAATAGTTATTAGTAAGTAAAAAATATAATATTAGTAGTGAGCCAAGATGAAAATTAATAAAAATTTGCTACTTTAAAATATTATAAAATAATTTGTGGCTGTAATATTACTAAAAAAAAAAAATTATGAGAATTTGCCAAAATAGTTTGAAAAAATAGTGTAAAATATTCAGTGTGACTACTGTAGCATTACAACAAATTAAGGGCCGGGAAATAGCTTGATGTGCCTAGTCCTAACCATGATTACCGCATGAAGGTTCAAGGAAAATGACACTTGTTTAATGTTTATTCAGTAGACGCCACAATAGATTTCCTTATTAATTTGGCCGGCTTAATGAGTTCTAGAATTTAGTAGAACTTCAGATAAGCAGAACTCTGCGATATTTCATATTTCTAAACTTTTCAATTTCTTTTAAGGTGAAATTGAGCAATTTATAAGTCCATAACCTATATTCTTCTGCTTTCTATGTATGATATTTATAATTTCTTAGTTCACGTTTCAATTTCATGTAAGAAGGTAGAATTAAACAATTTACGGGCTACTATAATAATTATCACACTGTAATTTGGACCTATGTGTATATAAGAAATTTTTTAAAGCATTAGACCGCCTTTAAATATTGAGCATTTAAATTTTTTTTATATGATAATTTGTTTGCAAATATTAAAATTCTTGTTTTCTATATCTCACAATGGATTACACAAAATGAAATTTTATATTACATATACTTACATATCTCTTACATAATCAACAAATTATTCAACTGTTAGAAGTATTTGTTAAATGATTAAATTCATCATATCCCAATAACTTAAACTTTTTGGACAATTGGTAATTTAACATGGTATCAGAGTATGAGATCATGAATTCGATATTTGTCTCTTTCACTCTACCTCCTATTTAAATTCTCACGTATTGAGTCTCACCTATTAAAAGGTAGTTTCGGCCCACACGTGAAGAGGAATATTAGAAGTATTGATTAAATGATTAAATTTACTATATCCCAATAGTTTAAGTTTTTGGAGACACTTAAGATATTTTTTTCTCATTGTAAGAAATTTAGAGGTGAGTTTGGATTAAACTTGTATTTTAGTTTATTGTTTATGTCTATATATATATATATATATATATATATTAAAGCATTTTTTTAGGGTATAATTTATACATTTGTTTATTTTCAACAAATAAGCAAATAATTTGTTGGCAAAAAACTAATCTAAACATACGATTACTAGAACAATTTGTAGGGTCTACAAAGGACTGGATGGCAGCAAAAAGCTTTATACCAATAGTTTCAGAAATAGACCAAACAAAAAGCTTATGGGTCCATTAGCTAGACGTCATTCATGATATCATGAAGATATTCTCGATTCCTCGTTGGTTCTGAGTAGACATGGCAAAACGGGTCAGAATTTTCTGACCCAACCTGATCTGACCCGAAGTAAAAACGGGTTGACCCATGACCCGACCTGTATTTTTTGCGGGTCAACCCGACCCGAACCCGAACTATTTTTTTAAAATTTTTTTTTTTTTTTTGGGTAAAAAAATAGTAAAACTAAGACAATATTGGTTTAATTGTTTATTGTGAACTTTAAAGAAACAATTGATACATTTACATAACTATATGCAAATTAATTGAAAGATAAATGGTTGAACATTCTGTAATGAGTAAATATTTTTAGATATCAAATAGCAAAGTACATGCCAAGATAATCTGGTTACAATAGAATTAAAAACATAGATTTAAATTTGTAGACGTTTGAGAAATATTCACAAGTGTGAAAATAGTGAAGCTAAAGTATCAAATTAGCATAAATTATGAATACTTAGACCTATTTTTTAATAATTTATGTCCAAAATAAACGGCTTTTCAAAATAAATTATGATATTTCCTAGAGTGTGTGTTGCTTAACAATAATATGATATTCATAAAAAAGACCATGTATAAATAAGTAAGCAATCAAATTTTAAAGTATATCTCAAATTGAAATAGAGTGTCAACCACAACTGATAATAGATTATAAAATTAATTTTCAAGATTGTAAATTTCTTATATATTTTTATTCTTTATCAAATGAGTTATCCAATAAGTCATTTGTAATTTTGTTTTATATTTGGAATGTTGATATTGTGTAGAAATAAAACTTGTGTATTTGTTTTACTTATCTTTGTGTTATTTTGTTTTAGATAGTAATGTTAGGATTTGTATAATTTTAAAATTGTTGAATAAGTATTAATAAGTTTAACTGAGTTCATTCTTGATATAAGTGGTGAATTCAAAATAATGCATTTTACATTAAGTAATTTGTTGCATAACTTTCCAAATGACAGATACATGTTGTTTTCTATATATAAAAATAAAATAAAAAAATAAAAAAAAAATTCATGTGAAAAATACGGGTCAACCCGACCCAACCCGAACCCAATTTTGACCCGCTTAAAATAACTCGTTTTTGACCCGTGACCCGTTTGATCCGCAACCCGATTGACCCGACCCGAACCCGACCTGACCCGCCCCTTTTGCTATGTCTAGTTCTGAGTGGTATTTTCGGCCACTAGCAATATTGAAACATATATCAATATGTAGATCGAGGTTAGGTCTTTATCAGAATTTAGAAACATGCACCACCTTCTAGCAAAATTTGACTCTCAGTATAACCTTGTTTACGAATGCACGCAGGATACTATTTATTACCAAATGTTTTTAATTTCTAATTACATGGAACAAATGTGAAGTGATCAATGCACAATTTCTTTGATTTAATTACTTCCGCTGAATTAATCAATCTGCTACATGCAGATCGACCTATCTAACATAGCGTACTCGTAATAAATAATACTTACGAGTTACGACCAAGTTGTAAACTATTACTTTTAATTTTATCCAGTTTGAAGTTTGAACTATGTCCTTGACATTTTCTTACAAAATTTTCAACCCCTTGTTTCAAATTTTGTAGAGAAATTCAACCTAGCTAGTTTTGTCATGAGAGAGAGAGAGAGAGAGAGAGAGAGAGAGAGAGAGAATGATTTCTAGCTCCTAGAAAAACAAAAACAAAAACAAAGACTGAAAAAATTTAGACGCGGTTGTACTTTTCATTCTCAACCTGAAAAAGAAGGGTTCAACATGGAATGAGAAGGGTTTCAATTATGTTTCTAAATTAACCATAGAATGAGAGAAAACTACTCAGTGTGCAACTGGTGTCCATTAGATCAGGGTTTCAATTAGGGCAACCATACTACTTATTTTATACTTATTTGAATATTAATTCGCATCATTGGCCAAGCTATGTAGAGGTGAGCAATTTCAAGCTTGAAGTTGTAAAACTAATACTCAATCGATCACAGAGAACTTCCTCGATGATTACAAGGAAACTCAACATTAATTTTACTCATCAATATTGTGTTTACATTTTAAGTAAACTCTTTACTGGATACAAGTTTTAGTCAACCATAACAAGGTTGATTTGATTAAGCCGCACTTTGTCACTACCATATGCGGTGAAGGTGTCATTAATGACCTCACGCACACAGAGGAAAACGCTGGAAACATTGCATTGCGCTGCTTAACACATTAAAAAGTGCATGCAATAATAATAATAATAATAATTATTATTATTATTATTAATTTTACATATGCAATAAAGTTATATAATATTTATTAAATATAGTAGCAACGCGATGCGTTATATTATGTGATATATGCTAGAATGGATGTAGAAGATGAAACAGAGAATAAAAACACTGAGAACACGAGGGTTACGTGGTTTAGCTTTGTCGACCTACGTCCACGGAGGAAACCCTTAAGAGTTACATATTTATTATATAAGAGTGTAATATAAAACTTGTGTTACAATGAACCCTAACATGAGTATATATAGACGATTAAACCTTAGACTACTAGTACAAGTAGGAGTGAGTTTGGACCTATTACATTAGGCTAATATATCTAATATATTTCTAACAATGTTGAAAAAAATTTAGTAAAAACAATTATAAGAAATATAAAATGATTTTGAAAGGAGCCAGGAGTGTCTCTTTTTCAATGTAAGCTATGATTGAAAGGAAGAGGATGAAGAAAATAATTGGTTCCTAATTTCCACATTCTAATTCTGTTTCTGAAAATGTAGTATTATGAAGTATGAACTCCCCAGGCCAAACAGCGTCACTTGTCAAGTCGAAGATGATAAATATCATGTATTATGGTTAGGCAAGTAGCAGTACAAGCCATGACATATCAGACTATCGAATATTAATTGCTTGGCAAATAGAGTGATTCAAGTCTTCTATTACATATCTCTTATATAATCAACACTCAACAGTACTACACCCACGAAGTTCTCCTTGTAGGAAACTTGTGGAGTGTTTGGATTAAACATTTTCTTCTTTATTTTTGAGTTTATTTTATTATACATAGTTTTTTAAAGCTTTATTTTTAAAAAAGTATAATTGTACATTTGTTAATTTTCAAAAAATACGCAAACTAAATTTTGACAAAAATCCCAATCTAAACATACACCTACTTGAACAATTTGTGGGGTCTACAAAGGTCTGAGATGGCAGCAAAAAGCTTCAAGGAAGGCCTCTTATATGCAAGCGATTCTTTCCATAATTAAAAACATGGTGGAAATAGGCCAAACAAAAGCGTATGGCCGTCCACTGCCGACCAGGGGAAAATATATGTGTGAACTGTGAACCACATAGACAGAGAGTGTGTAGCCTAAGACGTCATTCATGATATCATAATTCATAAATTATTCTTGATTCTTGGCTCTGAGTTTTGACTTCTGAGTGGCCTTTTTCGGCCACTGGCAATATTGAAACATAAACGAGGTTAGTCTATGTCAGATACTAACACCGCCTTCTAGCATAATTGAAATTAAGGACAAAAACTATTACCCACGCGTTGTTGTACACGTGTTGTTAAAAAAGTAACTGAAACTACTTAAAATTTGTGATAGTATGGGCTTAGACATACTCTCATAAATTTATGATGGTATTATAAACGGTATAAGTTTTTAATATATTTTATTCTCATTTTTTTCTCTTTCACTCTGTGGCTCTTTCATTTTCTAGGAAAATAGAAGTTGTGTTGTATATTTGTGTAAATATATTATTTTAATATGTAATATAGGAAAATAAAAGTTAGGATATTGGGTGTGTTATAAAATTATATAATATAATTGATGAAATAACTTTTAAAATGGTAAAATATAATAATTTGAAGATAATGAATGTGAATGCTCACTGTTTTAAATATTTAATTATTTGTGTATGTAAATATGTGCGTAACTGTGTAATATTGAATTACTTGGAACAAATGTGAAATGATGCAATGTTTGTTTACTTTCCATGAATTAATCAATCTACTGGATGCAGATCAGCCTATGTGACAATGTGTACTCGTAATGTTGTTGTTTAGTAGTTTCTTTTAATGACCTTAACAAAGCAAAAAAAAAAAAAAAAAAAACAAAAACAAAAAAACAAAAAAAAATTACCAAGTTTTATACTAATAAATAGTTTTAATCAGTTTGAACTTTGTCGTTTTGACATTTTCATTCAAAGCTTCAACCCCTTGTTTTAAATTATATAGAGAAATTCACCCTAGTTTTGACATGTTCGAAAGAGAGAGACAAAGCGAATTCTTTCTCGCTCCTAGAAAACCCCAAACAAAGACTTGAGATGCGGTTGTTTCTTTCATTCTAAACCTGAAAGACTCAATCATCATATCATATCATGTGCCTGTCTAAGTTGTTTAATTTTCTCTCTTTCGTCTTCCTTAAGCAAAATGTTGAAAAACAGAAGGGTTCAACAATTGTCTAAAATTAACCTTTGAATAAGGGAATACCTTACTACTTTGTGTGCGCGGTTTCAATTAGAGCCTCTACTTGTATGCTTATTAAAATATTCATTCGAATTTAGTGTTTGAAGTATATTAATATTGTAACGATCCTGCCCCAACTGTGTAGATATTGTCTGCTTTGGGACCCATACCCCTCACGGTTTTGTTCTTCCCCAGATTGTGCGGGGGAAAAGGCCTCTACACATTGAAGGAATGACATTCCTTATAAACACATTCTCATGTACTTCCCTAGGCGATGTGGGATTCCATGGAATGCAAGACCCCCCTTTTTGGGTCTCATGTACTTCCCTAGGCGATGTGAGATTCTATAGAATGCAAGACCCCCCTTTTTGGGTCACTACAAATATACATTGCTCCCATTTATTTCAGTGTTTGCTTTATGTAAAAAGATGTACAACTCATTAATTAGCTCAACCACACAAATGGACAAACTAAATTATGGAGAAATTGAGAAATTCATCTATACCATTATTAAAAGAATACTAAAATGCAAAATTCATCCTCTTTCTTCAGAATTTATTTCAGTCTTTTAACTTTGCTTTCATTCATTTCAGTCTATTAAGTTTCAGATTTATTCAATTAAGACATTTCCTTCAACTTTTATTAAAATTTTTTGAAAAAAAATCTGGAAAATACTTTTCAATCACTAATTGAATTTTTTTAATTTAAAAAAAAATTAAAAGTTAGAGGTTTGAAATAAATTTTAGTGAAACATAGAGGGTGAATTTTGTATTATAGTCTTAAAAGAATGCATGATATGGTCAGAGACGTAGCTATTGCCTAAAATTGTAAAAAAAAAAAAAAAAAAAATTACATACATATTAGGGAGTATGATATTTACCATAACTTGTAAAAATTCTCTAAGATTATATACTATCAATTTGTAAAATTATTGAATCGGCTTTGATTCAAGATGTAATGTACTTATCTTCTGATTAATAAAGTTACGCTCTTCTTATAAAAAAAATTAAAAATTAAAATTATTGTAGTAAAATTTGTAATACTTCTAGCATTTTCCAAACAAAATATCACACACAAAATAACTTCTTCTTTTTTTTGCTTTGCAATAAAAATATTTTACTTTATAATAAAAAAAAAACATTTATTTTTTTTTGATATATTGTTAAAGAAAATGCTAGAATGATTACAAGTTTTACTACAAAAATCTTACAAATTGATGTGGCAAGAATATGATTAGCACCATCTTTTTTTTTTTTTTTTTTGAGAAACCGGTAAGGAAATTTTATTAAGCTAAATCGAACAATAAAACATCATCCAAATCATGTGAAAGGTCTTCCATCCACACATCAGTATCTGCGGATACAACTGCTCGACGTGCAAGGGCATGAGCTAACTTATTACCCTCGCGTTGGACATGAACAAAATTACAACAAGATAAAGAAGACGGCAGCAATCTAATCTCATCAATAATATGCCTAAGTCATTGCAGCTATGAGCAAGAAATTATGGGTGCCACTTGGCCCACTAGAAGCAGAAGCCAAAGCTATGGAGGAAGGTATTATTTTTGCATGTGACGTGGGGCTTCAGGACGTAACATTTGAATGCGACTCAAAGCTCCTTTTTCAAGCACTTACGGGTAAAGCAACTCCTTCTGCTACCATCTCCAACATTGTCGCAACATGCTTATGTAGACTTCAAGACTTCAGAGTAGCACAGTTCTCCCATGTTCGTCGCCAAGGGAATTGACCAGCACACATTTTGGCTCAATACGCCAAAAATTTAGATTCATTTGTAACTTGGATTGAGGAAAATCCAACCATTATTGAGAACGCTACGGCTCAAGATGTATTCATGTTTCATTCTCCTTAATAAAGTTGACGTATTTCTTATAAATAAAATAATAAAAATAATAATATGCCTATATGGAGTCTTGGACAACTTTGAGGAATTAACAGCCTTGATTATGCACATAATAAATTGATGTGACAATAATATGATTAGCACCATCTAAACAACATAATAAATGAAATGTTGATTTTTTTTTAATTGAAGATGAGATAGTTTATAAGGCTTATGTAATAAAGTTTGCAATATTCCTAACATCATTATTTTGTTAATGCCAAATCAATGCTAGTTTCTTTTTTCATGAACTTTTTTTTGCCCCCAAACCCCCTCCCCTCTTTTGCAGTCTTGGCTCTATCCCTAGAAACATGTTCACTTTTTTAATTAATATAAAATATCCTCACACATTTATGACAATAACTTTAAAAAATAATAAATAAATAAATAAAAACTTCATATTATAATGTCAAAGAAGAAAAATAACATGTCTCAAACACAATAAATTTTAGGTGACATTTAAAATTTAAAACATAATAAAAACTAAATTATAACTGTAGTGACTCAAATTGGATTGAACCCAGAATATGAATGGGTTTTCAGCCCAGCAAGCCCAAACAATAAATTTTTAGAGCGTGGGTACAAGAACTAGTTCTACTTGATAGGAAATGTTATAGTTATAGTGCAATAAAAGACACTTCAAGCTGATTGTATGATAAAGACTCTCATCGGCTAGGTTTCAGTGAGCCTCTTTATGAGTTCTATTGTTCTTCTTTCTTTTTCTCCCAAAGTCCCCTCTAATGTCATCTGCTTCCATGTTATATACTACGTTCCTTACTCCATTTCCACCATACACGTGTAGTTCCTATCCTGGGAACTCCTTTCTGTCCCATTTAGCACCTACCGGAACCTTTGCTCAGTGGCCATAAAGCTGCTTGGTTACTGTTCAGGTATCACCTCCACATTAATGCGGCTAGAGAGTTAGCTGGAAAGCATTTAATGTGGAGGTAGTAGCCTTGGAAGATATTTGTTATCTTTCCCGATTCCTCCTTAGGTCTATATTCACTTTCCAGTTCTAATACAACTTTGCGAAGTACCCTGGATAAAATAATAGTTACATCCACCTCGGAATGTGGTGTCCGAGGTGAGTTTCATCCTCGGACGTGTCTTGTGCCACTATACATGACTTCCATCCCTTTTTCGTATACTAGTCCCACAATAATTCTTTTAACCTATCCTCGGACACGTGAGTGTCCTCGAACAGGGCCGCTGGGCCCCAAGCCCATTTCTTATGATTCCTGTATCCTTTTAGATAACAGGCCCCACAATAGCCCCTCAAAATCTCGCTTTTTGTCATCTCGGAAAAAGGGAAATTTTGATATCTTGCTCTCACCTATTTCGTAGACTTTCCTTGCCTTCAGAACGCCTTTCTACCTGCCCAAGGCACGCTCCTGACGTTTCGGCGTCAGGAGCACGCCATTATTAAATGATGACGACTTCCCTGTCCCCCACGTGCAACGACATGATGCAAATCTAACGGTGAAGGATCCTCCGCATTTATGGGCAGGATTTTTCCCGCTCCTAATTTCTGTGCCCTTATAAAGGGTCTTTCAAATCAAATCTCTCTTCAGTTACACAAATCACACCGTCTCAGCGCATATTCATTGAACCTGCCTCTCTCTCATTACTTCACGCTCTCATAAATACTAGAAGCCTGTCCGAGTAGCTCATTTTCCAAACCTGTAAGTTTCCTTAACCCTCCTTAGTTTTTCATCCTCTTCGTCAGTTTTTCTTTACAAACGTTAGGAAATGGGTAGGTTCAAGTATCTAGTTGACTCCGAGGAGCAAATAGAAGCATTTAGAGCCAAGTATAGGATTCCCCCAACAGTGGGTATGAGATATGCCTCCACAAAAACGTGGTTACACGATAGGAAAACAGGGGAAGCGGTCACCCCTATGATCGCTTTTATAGAGGGAGGGATGACTATCCTGATGGGTAGTCTAACTAGAAGTTACCTCAGGTTCTTTAGATTATCTCCCACACAGTGCGCCTCGAATATGTTCAGGGTGCTAGGGAGTATAGAGGTCCTAAATGCCAAGTTTAATCTAGGTCTGACCCATCACGATGTGAACTGGGTGTATAACCTCAATCATTTGAAGGGTCAGGGATATTACCTTAAGTCCAGGTTCCCTGAAGTAAGATTGATCCAGTGCCTCCCTACATCAAACAAGGGTTTGAAAGATGATTTCCTTATTTTTTTTCGGGGAATGGCATGATGGTTTACCCTGTCTGACTGAAGAGAGACAACCAGGTGGGGTTCTTAGGACATACGCCCTTATAAATTAGATTATATTTTTAATTCAAGTTACTTTTATCTCTGATAAAGTTTTCCTTCCATGTTTTAATGACTTTGCAGACAAGCGCGCTACTAAACCTCATATCAGATTGATTAACAGGGAGAGCTTAGACAGAATCCTGCGATCCGAGGTGTATGTTGACGGCCAACTGAGAGAAGCACATATAATCCTCAAGTACAAACCAATCTCCAAGGCCTTTTAAGCTCCCAAGTGCGTGATAAGGGCAAGAGATCCTCGGCTCCACCATATCAGTGTAGCCTTTGAGGGATTCATTGTTCCTGAGGGCGTTCCAATTCCTGAAGGTGTTCCTTTCACTGAGCCGTTGTCCAAGGCCACTCCCTCTACAGGAGCTTCATCGTCACGCTCCGTTCCTCGGGAAGTGAAAGAGGAAGAAGAAGAAGAAGAAGAAGAAAAAGAAGCAGAAGAAGAAGAAGAAGAAACTTCAGGGGGAGTTGTAGAACTGTCAGATTTTGCAGACGAGTTTGAAGTTTTCAACCAACCTCAATCTCCCGAGGTGACCTTTGAAGAAATGGGCATTCAAAGGAAAAGCCAGAGGAGCTTGAAGGATGTAATAGAAAGCCAGCCTGGCAGGGTGGTGGTGGAGAAGCCAGTTCAGCCCAACCTCCCACCTCCTCCTCCTCTTCATCATCGGCCACCTCAGCCACCTGTGACCGAACCCAGCGATCCAAAGAGGAGGAGAGAGCCAAAGGACAAAGAAGTGGTAGATGCTGGGAGGTCTCGTACGACCCGTGAAGATGAGGACCAAAGAGCTGCAAAGCAGCAAAAAGTTAGCCATAGGTCTCAGCGAGTGGTGGACAAGATGACCACTCAATCCTCGGAACCCGAGGCCTGGCTTCCTGCTCCCATGCTCGGTGGGGAGCCTTTGAGGGAGGATGCCTCGATCAGGGACTTTAATGGTGGAATTGGGTGCCGCGTCGCCTCGGCTTTAGAGGAAACACTTCTTCTTCCCAAGGACATGGCCGAGCTGAGGGCCATTAAGAGCAATGAGGTCTTCCAGAATACCAAGAGATACTTGGGTATGGTATAACGCCCTTATTGTTATATTATTATTGTTTCTTATCATAGACATCATGCACACAACTCCCCGTATTGTATTTCTAACTCCTTTCCTTCTAGGCCATTCAAGCCACTTTCAGGCTGGAGGAGATAACCAATTCCTGCTACCAGCAGATAGATGATGAGAGGAAGAAAAGGATAGCAGCTGTGCACACACTCAATGCTGCTGAACAAAACGTTGTGTAGCTGAAGAAAAAGTTAGCCGACGAGGAAAACGCTCGAAAAAGTGCTGACTCAGCTTTGGATGGAGCCCAAAGGCAAGCCGAGGACCAAAGGAAGCTCTTGCGCGATGCTAATGCCCAGCTGGCAACTTCCTAGGAACAGATACTAACTCTGCAGAAACAACTGGAGGAAGCCCAGAGACTCAGAGATCAAGCTGAAAAGGCCAAGGCTGAGGCTGAAAAGGCAAAAGCCGAGGTTGAAAAAGAAAGAGACGCAGCTGAGCAACATGGCTATGATGTGGGCGTTGCTGAGACAGAGGATAATTTCCGGGCTGAGGTGCCCGTTGTGTGCCGAGAGTACTGCGCCTTGACCTGGCAAGAAGCTCTCAACCGAGCTGGGGTTGAATCTTCATCAGAGTTGAGAAGGCCTGAGAATGTTTATCTCCCCCCAGCTATTCGAGCCCCCAGTCCTTCTACTCAACAAGGAGAGGCATCCTCTACAGCTGTTGAACCAACCAAGGAAGCTCAAACTCAGGCTCCTCCCTCAATCGATCAGCAGGAGCAACCTGAAGTGTCTTAAAGGGCGAAGGACATGTCCTCGGATAAAGGAGCAGAAGGGCCCAAGGGTGGAGCAGCTTCTTAAAGTTTTGAACAAGCCTTGGCCTCAACCACCTTACCTGTTGGAGAAGCTCCTAAGGCGCAGGAGAAAGATGTTCCTCCTGAGGCAGCTGGCAAAGCCCCTTAACATAAGCTCCAAATAAAATTAAACAAATAGTTAATTGTAATCAAATTCCCTTTAGTTTCCCTTTCATTTCATTTTTTTTTTAAGCCTTTTTGAGGACATTTCTAATTGCAATGTGTACTTCCTTTTCAAAATTTATAAGAGATATTGGGGTTTCGTCTGTCACTTGTATAATTTCTTGCGTGAATGTTCTTTATTATTTTTTCTTTTACATGATCTCGGACTATAAAAGAATGAAAGTTGATATTATAAGGGAAAAACTTAACTTTATATACACTCATTGGGAACCAAAACAGACTATAGCAGTGACCTCCACAGCCCTACAAAGCCTCGCTGTAAATTCATTAAGAAGTATCCATAACTAAGATAGCATTCTAACATTTCACCCAGAGAGGTATTGAACACCTTGAAATGCTTTAAGTGATGCTCATGGCATTTTCTTTGATATATATTTCTAATTACACGGACCCCCTTTAAAAGGCATTGATTTCAACTAAGTTTGTTGTCTAAACAATTCGTTATCCCTTAGCCTATGTGTAATACTTCAACTGAAGCCACAGTGCATTAATTTCCACTAAGTTGTGGTCCGAGGACTTGACATGACTTAGTTTCTGTTTAATACTTCCATTGATAGTGTATTAATTTCCACTAAGTTGTGGTCCGAGGACCTGACATGACTTAGTTTCTGTTTGATACTTCCCTTGATAGTGTATTCATTTTCACTAAGTTGTGGTCCGAGGACCTGACATGACTTAGTTTTTGTTTAATACTTCCATTGATAGTGTATTAATTTCCACTAAGTTGTGGTCCGAGGACCTGACATGACTTAGTTTCTGTTCAATACTTCCATTGATAGTGTATTAATTTCCACTAAGTTGTGGTTCGAGGACCTGACATGACTTAGTTTCTGTTTAATACTTCCATTGATAATGTATTAATTTCCACTAAGTTATGGTCCGAGGACCTGACATGACTTAGTTTCTGTTTAATACTTCCATAGATAGTGTATTAATTTCCACTAAGTTGTGGTCCGAGGACCTGACATGACTTAGTTTCTGTTCAATACTTCCATTGATAGTGTATTAATTTCCACTAAGTTGTGATCCGAGGACCTGACATGACTTAGTTTCTGTTTAATACTTCCATTGATAGTGTATTAATTTCCACTAAGTTGTGGTCCGAGGACCTGACATGACTTAGTTTCTGTTTAATACTTCCATAGATAATGTATTAATTTCCACTAAGTTGTGGTCCGAGGACTTGACATGACTTAGTTTCTGTTTAATACTTCCATAGATAGTGTATTAATTTCCACTAAGTTGTGGTCCGAGGACCTGACATGACTTAGTTTCTGTTTAATACTTCCATAGATTTCAGAAGCACATATTGCAGAAGTAAGATAAACCATAAAGGAAAGTGAAACATAACTTGTTAATAATAATACCTCTTCAGGTTGCTTACATTCCAAGGGTGGGGTATAGTTTTTTCATCTAAATCTTCTAAGTAATAAGCCCCTACCCCTGCTACAGATGTAATACGATATGGCCCCTCCCAATTAGGCCCTAACTTTCCCTAGGCTGGATTTTTGGTATTTCCCAAGACCTTCCTCAACACCAAATCTCCTGGAGCTAACGGCCTTAGTCTGACATTCGCATCATAACCCTGCTTCAGCTTGTGCTGGTAGTATGCCAATTGAACCATCGCCTTCTCTCGTCACTCGTCTATCAAGTCTAGATTTTTCTTCAACAGCTCATCATTTCCATCCGAGGTGAAAGTACTGGTTCTCAGCGTTGGAAAGCCCGTTTCAACAGGGATCACGGCCTCAGCTCCGTACGTCATTGAAAATGGGGTCTCCCCTGTTGATCGTCGGGGCGTTGTTCTATACGCCCAGAGGACATGTGGAAGTTCCTCCACCCATCTTCCTTTTGCATCATCCAGCCTTTTCTTAAGTCCACCCACTATGACTTTGTTGACAGCCTCGGCCTGTCCATTTTCCTGTGGATAGGCTGGAGTGGAATATCTGTTCTTTATCCCCAGGTCGGAACAGTACTTTCTAAAAGCTTTGCTGTCAAATTGTAGACCGTTGTCTGAGATAAGAGCTTGAGGAACCCCAAATCGAGTAATGATATTCCTCAAGATAAACCTTTTGACATCCACATCCCTGATATTAGCTAGAGGCTCAGCTTCAACCCACTTCGTGAAATAGTCCGTGCCAACTAGCAGGTACTTCTTATTTCCTACTGCCCTAGGGAAAGGGCCAACGATGTCCAAGCCTCACTGAGCGAAAGGCCAAGGACTAGAAAGAGGATTGAGGACTCCTCCTGGCTGATGAATGTTCAGCGCAAACCTTTGGCATTGATCACATTTCCTCACGTACTCCTGGGCTTCCTTTTGCATGCCTGGCCACCAGTACCCCTGGGTAATCGCCCGGTGAGACAAAGACCTTCCTCTAGTATAACTACCACAAATTCCTTCATGTAGCTCTTCTAGAAGATCCTCTGATGCTTCAGGGCATACACAAAGCAGATATGGCCCAGAGTAAGAGCGTTTGTATAACTTCTTATCCTCGGACAACCAAAAACGATGAGCCTTTCTCCGTATCTTCTCTGCCTCTGACTTGTCCTCGGGCCGTATATCCTTCTCAAGGAATAATATTATAGGATCCATCCAGCTACGCGCCGAGCTGATTTGGTTGACCTGAAGCGTGTCCGTCGTTACTGGGGTAGGTGTGCTCAAGTCCTCAACCATTATCATCCGAGGTAGGTTTTGCGCCGAGGAGGTGGCAAGGGTGGCTAAAGAGTCTGCATGGGCATTTCCGCTCCTAGGGACATGGGTTATCTCAAAAAATTCAAAATTAACTTGCATACGCCTAACCTGGCTCAAGTATTCCTGCATTCTTGTGTCTCGAGCTTCCAATTCCCCTCTGACCTGGCCCACGACCAGCCCCGAATCCGAGAAAACTTCCACCGTTTTTCCACCTAGCTTCTTGACCATTACCATCCCCATTAACAAAGCTTCGTACTCCACCTCGTTATTAGTAGCTGAGAATCCCAGCCTTAGAGACTTCTCGATGATGACCTTCTCAGGAGATATCAGTACAAGTCCCACTCCTGACCCCCGCTAATTTGCCGCCCCATCCACATACACCTTCCAGGATGAAATAGGTTGCGTGGAGATAAGGCCAACTGATTTTTCATCCATGCCACTTGGGCTTGCCTCTATTTCTTCAGAACCTTCAGCAAATTCGGCCACCAGATCGGCGAGCACTTGACCCTTCACGGAGGTACGGGGCATATACTTAACATCAAAAGCCCCTAGGATTGTGCCCCACTTGGCAACCCTGCCAGTATAGTCTGCACTCCAAAGTACTGCTTTGATCGGATACTGAGTTAGGACGACCACAGTAAGCGCCTGAAAATAATGGGGAAGTTTCCTTGTAGCGTGCACCACTGCCAAAATAGCCTTTTCCAAGGGCAGGTAACGTACTTCGGCCTCATGAAGCGACTTACTCACGTAGTAGACTGGCCGCTGTACTCCATTGTCTACTCGTATCAGAACAAAACTGATCGCATAAGTGGTGATCGCTAGGTAGGAAAAAAGAACCTCATCTACCTCAGGGCTAGACATGATGAGTGGCCGAGATAAATATTCTTTCAACTGCTGAAATGCTAGGGCGCACTCTTCAGTCCATTCGAATCCCTTCCACTTGTGGAGCAGCAAGAAAAAAGGCCTACACCTATCCGCCGACCTGGATATGAATCTGTTCAATGCGGCGGTCATCCCGGTCAACCTTTGGACCTCCCTGGGATTCCGAGGTGGTTGCAAGCTAGTTATGGCTCTAATTTGATCAGGGTTCACCTCAATTCCTCGATGAGTCACCATGTAGCCCAAAAACTTCCCTGAACTTACCCCAAATGAGCACTTGGACGCATTCAGCCGCAATTTATGCCTCCTTAAAATCTCAAAAGTATTGGTAAGGTCTGTCACATACTCGGCCACTACCTTGCTCTTTACGACCATATCATCAATACAGACCTCAATGTTTCTGCCCAATTGCGGCTCAAACATCTTCGTCATCATTCTCTGGTAAGTAGACCCCGCGTTCTTCAGACCAAAGGGCATTACCTTATAGTGATAATTTCCAGTGGGAGTGAGAAAATCGGTCTTCTAGTGATCGTCCAATGCCAGTGAGATCTGATGATAGCCCTGAAAGGCGTCCAGGAAGCTCATCCGAGGATGGCCCATTGTTGCATCCACCAACTGATCTATACGGGGCATAGGAAAAGGGTCCTTTGGGCACACTCTGTTAAGATCCGTATAATCAACACATACACGCCATTTTCCATTTTTCTTCTTCACTATGACCGTATTGGCCAACCACTGAGGGTAAAACACCTCCTTGATAGCCCCTGCCTGCTTGAGCTTGGTCACCTCGTCTTTGATAGCCTCGGCATGTACCCTGGACGGACGCCGAGGTGGCTATTTCTTTGGAATAATAGAGGGATTGACGTTCAAATGATGACAAATGAACTCCGGATCCACCCCTGGGGCTTCATAGGCACTACATGCAAACACATCAACGTTTCTCCTGAGAACCTCAACCAACTGCTCCTTCTCTAACAAAGGTAACTGTGCCCCAACCTGAAAGTATTTTTCTGGATCATCACCAACACTCACCCTCTCCAAATTCTCATACTTCATTTCCTCGGCGGAAGTGCTGAAATGGGCTCCTTAAGTCTTTGATTGCTATAAATCATCCTCGGCTGCGGCCGAAATACTTGTCTCTGGCCGATGTTGAATGGCCATTATCAAGCACTGCCTAGCCATGGCCTAATTTCCCAAAATTTCTGAGACCTTGCCTCCTGAGGGATATTTCACCTTCTGATGAAGAGTGGAAGAAACGGCCCCCAAGGCATGCAACCAGGGTCTACCCAAAATAACCGTATACGGAGAAAAAACATCCACCACAATAAAATCCACCTCCACCACATCTGAACCAGTCTGCACAGGTAATCTAATCATCCCCACCGGAACGACCAATCTGCCATCGAAGCCCACCAGCGGGGAACTATAGGTTGTCAAATCCTCAGGTTTCAAATTCAGCCCCCTAAATAAATCAGGATACATTACCTCAGCTGCACTCCCCTCGTCAACCATCACCCTTCTCATGTCATACCCTCCAATCCTAATCGTAACCACCAAAGCATCATCATGTAGTTGTATGGTTCCTCTCTTATCTTCCTCTGAAAAGCCTAACACCAGTGAGGTGCCTAGTCTGGCTCTCTTTGGCCTTAAACTGGAGCCCTCATCTAAGCACTGCGACACAGACATTACCCTGGAAGGGCAAGACCCAGTTCTCCCTGGGGCAGCAAATATAACGTTTATCGTGCCTAAAGAGGGTCCTGAAGAAGCATTCCCCCGAAATGCTGAGCCTACCTGGCCTCCTCGGCCACTGGAATGATGTAGAAGCTGGGTCAACTTCCCTTCCTGGACCAGCTGTTCCAAGTGATCCCACAAGTTTTTACAATCTTCAGTAGTATGTCCATGATCCTGGTGGTACTGGCAGTAAAGGTTTCGATTACCCTTCGCAGGGTCCCCTGCCATCCTATTGGGCCAACTAAAAAATGGCTCGTCCTTTATCTTCTCCAGAACCCGTTGCACTGGTTCTCGGAACACGGTACTAACCGCCTGGGAGTTGGCAGATCCTGATTGCCCCCCAAAGTCCCTCCGAGGTCGGTTGTTATTGTACCGGTCCGACCTGAAATCCCTCCTCTCCTGAGGGACTGCCTTAGACTTTCCTCTACCCTGTATCTGATCCTCCTCTACTCTTCTATACTTGTCTATCCGATCCATAAGCTGACGCACGCTGGTAACAGGTTTACCAGTCAGAGATTTCCTTAGGCAATGCTCGGTTGGAAGGCCTTCCTTAAAGGTATTAATGGCCACATCGTCATGAGCTCCGTCTACTTCGTTGAACATTTCCCAATATCTGTCCGAGTAGGCCTTCAGGGTTTCCCCCTCCCGCATAGACATGGATAGTAACAATCCAAAGGGTTGAACAACCCTTCTACATGTGATAAAACGGCCACCAAAAGCCTGGGTGAGTTTCTCAAAAGAGTCAATAGTATTAGCTCTTAGGCCGTTGAACCATCTCATCGCCACTGGGCCCAGGCTAGATGGGAAAACTTTGCACATTAAGGCCTCATCCCTAGCATGAATGGCCATTCTCTGACTGTAGTGGCGAACATGTTCTACTGGGTCTGTTTGACCATTATAAATGGTGAACACGGGCTGATGGAATCGCCGAGGAAGATTAGCGTCCTCAATACGTCGCGTAAAGGGCAACTTAGAGACCTGACTCAGTGCTTTGTTCAAGGCGTCATTCCCCCGACCCTGGCGAGGTGGACTCTTATACCTTCGCTCATGGTGGTACTCCTCTTCATGCGAAAAAGATTCACTGGGTGGAGTTCTCGACCTCTGTCTATAACTGGTGTCATCTGACTCCTCAGAGGAGTGCCCAGAGTTATGAGCCATACGCCTTCGTCGCTCATGTCGCATTTCCCTCTTCAATTTGTTAATCTCACGCTGCATGTCCCCTTCGTTCTTTACGTGGGAAACATGGCCTTTCCCCCGAGAGTGACTTCTATCTGTGTGGGTTGTTCGTGTACTTCCCTCACGATCCCCCCTATGTCCGTGGACTACCAACGGATTACTGTGCTGAGAGCCCCTAGACTCTGCCTGGTGCTGATTAGCATCTACCTGCTGCGGGCCCGTCAATGGTTGCTGCGGTGCTCCCCCTTCCATCGCGAACACTGCACTTGCCTTTCCTTGTGAATAGATCAAATTCTCCCCACAGACGGCGCCAATTGTAGGGACTCAAATTGGATTGGACCCAGAATATGAATGAGTTTTCAGCCCAGCAAGCCCAAACAATAAATTTTTAGAGCGTGGGTACAAGAACTAGTTCTACTTGATAGGAAATGTTATAGTTATAGTGCAATAAAAGACACTTCAAGCTGATTGTATGATAAAGACTCTCATCGGCTAGGTTTCAGTGAGCCTCTTTATGAGTTCTATTGTTCTTCTTTCTTTTTCTCCCAAAGTCCCCTCTAATGTCATCTGCTTCCATGTTATATACTACGTTCCTTACTCCATTTCCACCGTACACATGTAGTTCCTATCCTGGGAACTCCTTTCTGTCCCATCCAGCACCTACCGGAACCTTTGCTCAGTGGCCATAAAGCTTCTTGGTTACTGTTCAGGTATCACCTCTACATTAATGCGGCTAGAGAGTTAGCTGGAAAGCATTTAATGTGGAGGTAGTAGCCTTGGAAGATATTTGTTATCTTTCCCGATTCCTCCTTAGGTCTATATTCACTTTCTAGTTCTAATACAACTTTGCGGAGTACCCTGGATAAAATGATAGTTACATCCACCTCGGACTGTGGTGTCCGAGGTGAGTTTCATCCTCGGACGTGTCTTGTGCCACTATACATGACTTCCATCCCTTTTTCGTATACTAGTCCCACAATAATTCTTTTAACCTATCCTCGGACACGTGAGTGTCCTCGGACTGGGCCGCTAGGCCCCAAGCCCATTTCTTATGATTCCTGTATCCTTTTAGATAACATGCCCCACAATAACTAAAAGCAGTTATAATAGTAACTTCTCACATTCTCCACTTTTTAGTTTTTGCACTAAAAGAACAACTTATAGCTAGGGGCCAGAAGGGGCAATTTTTCCCCTACTCCAACAAAAATCCCTTGTGTACTTATATGTGATGAAAAGTTACTTAAATATTTTAACTTGTAATGGAAAAAAAATTACTTAGGTATTTTGCCTCACTAACTTAGAAAAAAAAATCCCCATTTTAGAAACCAAAATCTTACACTTAGAGAGAGAGAGTATAAAATACAACTGAAATCATGACTTCATGTCACGTTTTACAATTTCAAAATGAAAAAAATAGTGTAATTTAAATTATGTATGAAAAAATATATTATATTATATTTTACATTTATATTATATTTTGTATGACAATTACATTAGTTTGCAATTACTTATTTAGTTTGCAAATAATATAAATTAATATTTTTCAAATTAATTTTTCTTTTAATCTTTGCCTTCTCTAAATTGAACTCCTGGCTAGCCATTAATTGCAACTTCTCATACTTTTCTTTAATTAAAAAAAAAAAAAAAAAAGGTTCAATAACTACAATAAGAGAAGGAAGATTTGAATTATTAATGTCTCCATTGAAAACATCAGAAAATTTCAGTTGAGTTATAATATTCTTTGCAATTTTTTTTTTTTTTTTTTTTTTTGAGAAACACAGTTCTCTTTGCATAAGTACATATACTTTGTTCATATGTATGTCTCATGTGAAAGGACTGAGTCTATTTACGAAACATTAACAAACAATTTTTCTTTTTCTTAACAAACAAATCCTTATTAACTATGTAAAGTGCCAGCCAACTCATCTCTTTCATCTACTTTTGTAATAAGTTAAGCGGACCCGCTAACGTCAATTCGTAAGCATACGAGCAAGAACTGAAGAAACTAAGAAAGTCATCCATTCAGGGTCATGTCCGATAACTTGAGCAATCGCAAGGAAAATCCACATTTAATTCAAACGTTATTATCAATGTGTTTACATTTTAAGTAAACTCTTACAGGTTAACTACAGCTTTCAGTCGACCAAAACACCGTTGATTAAGCCGTACTTTGTCACCACCATACGCGGTAAAGGTGTCGTTAATTAGCCCAAGCACACAAAAGTACAAACTAAATTCTGGAGAAATTGATTCTCAACAAATAAAATAAAAATTCTGGAGAAATTATCTACTGCATCCCTCATTGTTAAAATTGGGATTATATGTAGAATCATGAGAGATAAGTGAAATCGTAAATCGTAAAATCGAATCGTGAATTGTAAGATTTTACATTATTTGAGAAAAAAAAAACACATTAATATGTTAAATAATCACATAAATTATATATTTAACACATTAAAAACTATGATAAAATTACATAATGTTGTTGACAATGAGCCATGTTAAGAGTTTGTTGTTCGGTTAAAAGCAATTCACGGTTGCCCAAATGTTCATATATGTAGGAGTTGGGGCTTACCTGCTTTGGACGAGATCAAATAGTTAAGACCATGAGGACTTGTAATTGAATAATCACAACCGAAATCAAATGAGTAAGTTAGGGGTGGCAATTCATGTTCGCAAGTCGGGTTCGTGTCGTGTCGAGCTATTAGTATTCGGCTATATGAGTTGACCCGAACTCGGCCTGTTTAGTAAACGTGTCAGGAATTTTCAACTCGAACACGACTGGTTTATTAAACAGGTCGACCCAACCTGACACATTTAACTCGTTTAATTAACAAGTCATGTAAAGGTCAATACAAATGACCCATTTAATTACCTATTTGATTAATAGGTCATACCAAACCTATATAATTTTTATCAATTCTCATATATCTAAAATTAAAATACAATTACAACTATAAATATAGTAATAAACATATAAAAAAAACAACCATTAATTAAGCAATAATATCAAAATAACTAATAATTTTATAAGCTAAACGGGTTAAATGGGTCAGATAAGTTCGCATGTTGAACATGAACACGACTCATTTATTAAACGGGTTAACCATGTCAACCCGAATATAACCCGAATCTATTTAGCCTCAACCCATAACCGGTTTATAAACGAGTTAATCGTGTTGGGTTCGCGGGTAGTATCAAATTTTGCCACCCCTAGAGTAAGTTCATATTCAATAGGAAATCCATGAAACTTTGTCCAAGTAAGCCATCAATTGTTAAGTCAAACCGGAGGCATCACCTCCAAAGGAGTATCTCTAGCTATCACTTCTAACTAGAGCCACTACCTCAAAAGAGTGTTGCACACACTTTGACAGATTGCTCACTTCATCATTTATTACACCACCGATAACCTCCCATTGCATTAGATGGGATGAAACATGTCACCCTTTGAACTGTCCAAGGTGAGTCACTTTGCAAAGCCTCCTAGATTATGAGGAAGTATACCTTGTTTCAAGTGTATGCTTCCTCCCACTCAGAGCTAAGTGGGTCCCACCAGCTGCAAGTGGGAGGAAACATACACCAAAAACAAGGTGTATTTTCTCTTAGATTAAGGGTGATATCGATTTGGTGAGGTCAATCTTGGGCATTTTTTTGCACTAAATCGAGATTGTCAGTTATTGCCAATTTTGGCACTAGCATTAAATCATGGTGTGAAGGAATACCAAACCAAGCAAACTACATTTCACTCAATTTAGATGGTTCTCAATCTTCTTATCAACCAAATAAGGCAAAGAAAATAAACCCTGTGTCCTTTTTTTCACATTTCTCAACACCCAAACGCCCAACACCAAGCCAACACAACAAATATATATATATATTTAAAGGCTAAAATGCAAAGTGTACCCTTTAAGTTTGACTAAAATTAATTTCAATTCTCTCATTTTACTTTCGTTTAATTAAGCCCTCTAAATTTCAAAGTTACTTAATTCAAGCATTTTGTCCACTTTCGTTAAAATAATTGCCATTAGTTATCAATTAACTAATAAAAAAAAAATTTGAATAAAAAATTTTTTGATTAAAAAATCTATAAAATATTTTTATTAATTTTATAGATTTTTTCATGTGAAAATAATATTTTTTAAGGGCAATTTTTTAACAAAACTGGACTACAGAAGAGTTACATTAAATAAATTTGAATTTAGAGGATTCAATTGAATGAAAGTAAAGTTGAATGACTCAAATAAACTTTAGCCAAAAAAAAAAAAAAAAAAAAAAAAAAAAAAAAATCAATGAAGGATACAGTCTTAAAATACATACCCACATCTTTCCCTTCGACATCACAATTTACCCGGTGGTTCTTTTTTTTTAACTAAAAGAATACTTTTTGTCCTTAAAGTTTGAGATTATTTTCATTTTGGATTGTTTACATTTCAATTTTGTTAAACCCTTCATGAAGATGAAATTTTTTGAAAAATAAAATGTTAATTCGAAAAACTCAATCAAACATAAAATGCATAAATGACTAATATATGAAAATGAATCAAACATAAATACCAAAATGAAAATTTTGAAATATAAATGACCAAAATAAAAATTGTAGGGACCAGATTTGAATTCCAAGCCCACTACGTGGATGGCTTAGGCCCAAAAAGCCTAAAACAATGAATTTATAGAGAATGTGTTGAATACTGAGCTGTAGTTGATCAAACAGACACTACAAGGGATCCAAATGTTAAGAGATTGGATAGAAAAAGGTTTGTATTGGAGACAAATTGTCCTCAGCAAGATCCGAGGTGGTCTATTCTTATATATTCTTCTCAAATTTAACTACAAGCTCCGTTCTTAGATGTTATAGTCTTTTCTCTCATGAATTTTCGATCTCTTTATCTTGTCTCCATCCTTTCCTTATATACTCTCATTCTTCCTCATTTCCACTTGCCACGTGCATCCAAGATGGTTGGTCTTGATACTTGTCCTATCAGCATCTTCCATCCATTTCCATCTAGTAGTTGTAAGGCTGAAATATACTGTTCAGGTATCATCTCCACATTAATGCGGCCAGGGAGTTAGGTACAATGCATTTAATGCGGAGGTAGCAGCTTTCTCCTTAGATATTTAGGGTACTTTCTCATCTAATGTCTTTGACATACTTATCTGCACCAATAGATCTTCCTGAATATTGCCTTAGTCGGCAAACTACCTCCTCGGACTTCAGCCTTAGTCCGTTGAGGAGGCATTTGTCCTCGGCTCACCCTGCTGAGCCATTATGGACAAAGCTAACCTCTCCATTCACCATCACACTTTCTTTTAACATAGATTCTTCCCTCTCGGACGGAATTGTGTCCTCGGCTTGGGCCATAGGCCCAAAATCCAAATAAATAATGAATTTTTAGGCACAACACCCCTACAAAAATAATCCCAAATTTGAAGCCTAAAAAATATAGTTTAATTTTATCTTTTTCTAACACAATTGATATAGACATACAATAAAGAAAACTCTGGGTAACTTACATGTCAAACAGTAGTGTTCAATTCCTTCATATAGTTAGCTTGAAAATGACTTTTATGTGAAAGCAGCCGAGAGTGTCACTTTTTTAGAGTTAGATATGATTGAAAGGAAGAGGAAGAAGAACATAATTGGTTCATAATTTTCCATATTTTAATTATGTTTCTGAAAATGTAGTTTAGGAACTCCCTGGGCAACCAGCGTTACTTGTCAAGTCAAAGATGATGAACGTCACTGATTATGGGTGTTAGGCAACCCGGCGGGCAGTAGTAGAAGCCATGTTGTATATTGCTTTGCAAATAGAGAGATTTTAATTTTTACCTTCCATCGCTGTCAATTGTTTATTGTAAAATCTTTTGAGTATTTTATTGCAAAATATAGTTTTTTTTTTTTTTTCACCGTAAAATTCTTTGTAGTTTTGTAAAACATTTTACCAAAAATACATTGTAATTAAACCTTTTATGCTAAAGTGCAAATTATACCCCTAAAATTTTGAGAGTCTTTAAATTTTATATTCTGAAATTTTAAAATTTGAAATTCACGTTATATTTCATTTGTATTAGTAGTCATTCGTCTGTATTTTATGTTAAATATAAGCTTGTCGCATGTGTTTAGTTCGTTAATAAAATGATGTGACATCAGTGTTATTATGGCAAATCATTTTCACTATGCCATGTTCTATTAGATGAACTAAACACATGTTGCTAGTTTATGTGTGGTACTTAATAGAAAATATGGATAGAAAAATTGTAAATGCAAACACTTTTAAAATGTAAAATTTAAATTCTGAAATTTTAAAGTGTAAAATTCAAAACACCCGAATTTTAAGAATGTATTTTGCACTTTAAGCCAGCATTTTACAAAAATATACAGATACTTTCTCTCATCTAGTGACTGGGCCGCCGATTCGACGGCTGGAAGGCATCGACGTTGATAATTTGAGCTTGAAAATTTTTATGTCACACCAAAATGAGTGTCAATGTTTTTGGATGAAACTTGTCACATCAAAGAAAAAAAAGTCGCGAGCTATCCGCCATAATTGATTTCCTTCAGATTCTCAGTGGCCATTGGTGACATACTTGGAATTCTGGTGATGTCTTTGAAAGTGAATGATTTGGCTATATTTGTATATAAAAATCTGTAACTTTTGCTTTGGTTAGTATATTCTCATCTCCTCTGACACACTCTAATCCCAGTTTTGTGAGGAAAACAAAAAAAGGATGTGAATGATTTTTTTACACTTTTTGTTTTATGTTTTATCTTTTCCGATAAACTCTCACGAGTCACCGTATTCATCTTTCATGTATAAGATTTATATTTTTCCAAAAAAATACTTTTTTTTTTCTTTTTTCTTTTTTTCGAGTTGGGCAAAATTATAATGATATCAGCTTCCTTGGCAGAAAAAAAAAATACTTCTTTTCTATTCATTGTTTTATTTCTTTTTATAGGGTTTTCTTTTTTTGTTTCTTTATCCAAGTTTTGTATTTACCTTTCCATAAGTTTGTATTATAATTTTTAAATTTATTTGTTTATATACAATTTTTTTTTACAATCTACATGAATCAATAAACTTTTGCTAAAAGAGGTTGGGTTGATTAGGTCAGGTTCGATCCAGACACAGGTCATTCTAAACGAATTATAAATCTTACGTTCTTTATATATCCAGTTGTCTGTCTTCTTTTTCAATTCAAATAAGTTTGCAAATAAAAAAACACCAAAATACAAGTGTTAAATTATATATGAATTTTTAAGTTTAAACAATTGAAGTTCTATTAAAAACCGAAACTCTCAAACATTAACCTCGTTAAAAAATAGAGAAATTATATGTCCACAATATTTTTACAACATTTTCATAACAAATCATAAGTGACAGGTTGTTACTAGTTGTTATTATTTGGGCAAAAAAGTAATCTTAGTGTTAAGTTCAAATTTGAACCAGTAACTACTAACCACCTATGATTTATTATGAAAATATTGTAAAAATGTTGTGGACGTATATCTATATCAATGTTGTAAAAATGTTCTAAAAAATAATGTGTCTTAGAGAAGAAAAAACCTTAGAAATGAAAGAAAATAAAGAAAAGTTGAGCAAGAAGTAGTGAAAGTGTAAAACATGTTTACTCATGGTTAAATTTTATTTTATTTTTAAACAAACTATTTTGAAAAGAGGGGTCTATGAGTCTATCTGAACCGATCCGTTGTTTCAGCAAGTTGGGTTTAGATCGACCCTTTTTTCATGGGTCCAAAAACTCTTATACATACCTGTATTTTTTTTTTTTTTTTTTTGGATTTTGATAAATTATCAAGTCTAATCCTCTTGCCATTTATAGTATCAAACTCGAGGGCTATATGTGGATTCTCATGGTGGACTCTCTCTCCTTCCCAAAGATTGGACTCGCATAACCGAGGGTCCACCACTTAATGGGAGGGCAGCAATAAAATATTAGAATGTAAGTGTTGACTGTATTAGCTAAAATAAAAATGGTTATACACACTTTTTAAACTAAAACTAAAATCATGAGTTAAAGACATGATTTCTAACTTGAAATTATGTTTTCAATTCACAATTTCAATCGATTCAATACATTTGAAACACAGCTAGAAAGAAACAAAAACGGACTTTTGTCACAATTTTTGCAACAATTTGCTTATATGACAAGTTGTGAGTAGTGAAGTAAAAGTGGTGAGTTCACAACTTTACTCACGACTTACCACGTGAGCAAATGATATCAAAAGTTATGATCCTAATATTACTCATGAAGAGATACACAACTACAATAGTATAATATTATTATATAAATATTATACTGTAAAAATTAATTAAGTCTTTGTACTGATTGCTTGAAACCGTTTGAGCTAAAGGATATATATATAGAATGTAAACGGGGTCCACTACATCATTAAGGGAACATAAGAACAACAAAGAAATAAAGTGAGAGGAAAAAAATAAATAAGTAAAGTGAGAGAGACGTCTAAGATGTCACTGATGTATCACGATCCGTAAACATAAAGTATGCTTTATGACATAATCAAATCTTTTTTATGTTCATCCACTTTGGACTTCAAATGATTCTCCCAAAAAAAAAAAAAAAACTTCGGACTTCAAATCAAACTTCAAAAAGATTACAGGAAAACTAAAATTTCTACTAAAAAATAAATGTTTATTAAGCATTATTAGTTCAGAGACGACTTGTTCCTCTATAGTATCATCAACGATTTGAATAATTTAATAACTCTCCCAAAATATGGGGATTATTGGATACCAACCCTAATCCAAGCACTATACGTTATATCACATAAAACAAAGTAAACGACATGAAGATTATAAAGAAGATGGCAATGCATCATCTGTTAGTTGATAGCTTAGTATGACCAATCTTCCTATCATTGAATGTTAAGTTAATTGCCTTTCAAATAGGATCATAATTTTTATATTTAAAAAATAGATAGATATACACTAAGATTAAGCTAAAGTAGATATCTATCTCGTATCAAAAAAAAAAAAAAAAAAAGATAAATAAACCAATAATTTTAAACTGTTTTCTTTTCTTAAAGTTAGAGAGTTTTTTTAGTGGGTTCCAGTTGCTGATGGTTGAATAAGAGATTTAGGGTTCAATCCCAACCTATACTAAAAACCGATTGGTGTTTTGGTTTGATGATAAAAAGTTATCATTAGAAGCAGACGTATAGGTTAAAAGATGAAATTCTCTCCAAAAAAAAAGTTAGAGAGTTTTTTCCCCAATTAATCTATATATCTATATATATAATAATAGATGAAACTGAGAGATACTTATATTAGAATTCCAAATTAGAGTTTTAATTTTGCGCCATGTGTCCTAAATTATTTATTCTTAAAGAGTTTTAATTCTTAATTTTAGAATCAAATGTGGGACCATGTTATAAATGTAGGGTCAATTTTTGTAGCTCAAGCCCAGAAAGTATGGATTGTGAGCCCAATGAACCCAAGACAATAAATTTGTAGAGAGTGGGTGAAAGAGCTAGGCTAGTAATGAATTAAATAGTATTGGACTGCAGTGCTTGTGAATAAATTAGCATTCAATCGTGCTCGGACAAATGCAAACATAGACGCCCGAAGAGGAATTTGTATTGAATGAACGTGGGTTACAATTCTTAGAGCTACAGTAATGGAGTTTTCTCCTTTCTAACTTTCATTTTTCAATCCCCCATTATCAAAGGCCTCTCCCTCTTATATAGTACCCCCTCCCTTCATCTTTATCGTCCACTTGTTCATCATCTAGGCGCCCACTTGAGTGCATATCCCATCATGTATCCTTTTTAGCCTTGTGTGAGTGGCGATAGCTGAGAGTGCACTGTTCAGGGGTCTTCTCACATTAATGCGGCCAGGAAAGTAGGTGCAATGCATTTAATGTGGTGGTTGAAGTTTGTCTTCTAGATATTTCTCCGTTCCTGCTATCCTCATGCGTGCCTGAGGTTCATCTCTATCATTACACTTGTCAGGAGGATCATTTGAGCTTCCCAGACGCCTGTCGGACCAAGCTTCTTCGGATCCGAGGATAATGGCCTCCTCGAAAAACTGAATGTCTCCTCGGATTATGACCATGCTCCTCTCCAGACATGCTTCTTTTACATGGGCTTCTTCTCGAGTGTTTTCATCTCTTCGGACAAACAGTAGTCTTCAAATAGGGCCTTGGGCCCAATACGTTAGGTTGGGCTTTTCACCCCCCACAATAAATATTCATCCAAAAAAGTTATTAAGTACAGAAACTAAAGAGTTTAGAATAAATGAATTGTAAAAAAAAAAAAATGTTTCACAATAATAAGTAAATAAATATGAACAATTTACATTTTAAACCTAATAATATCCTTAAATGTAAAAATGACTATCAATAGTATTTAATTATATATATATAGGAATTATATTATGCATCTTATTGTATATCTTTAAATGTATCCATGTATATACATGGGATTACAAGCTAGATAGAATAACTAGGAGAGCTTAGAGAAAATAAGTGAACTCCAAGTTTGCCCCTAAAGAAGTAATTTGACTCTTAGGATAGTTTGATAGATCAGTACATTAGAGATTGCTCTACCATTAGAGATGAAAGAAGAAAATAAGTACAGATATTGTTAAATATGGGAGGTGAGGTGGGGAATTGAATCCAAATTTCTTACTCTAATACAATATTAAATTAGCAATTCTTCCAAAAGTTTAAGCTTATAAGAAATAGTGAATATATTCATTTACCCTAATAATTATTAATATTATTTCCATGAAAATTTTGCTTGTCTTAGAGATAAAGCAATTAATTTGAATTTAATTTTTTTAGGAAAAAGTAGCATTGTATCTTTGATATAGATAAGTGAAATTCAACTACTTTTTTAAAAGAGGGGGAAAGTTAAGGGATATTCTAAGGGCATTGGTTTAGGAAATATGTTTAATTAGAAATTTTTTATGAGAAAAAAAAAGTAATTAAATTTTTTTTTGACAGTTTTTTATTTTTCACAACAAATCATAGGTGATAAGTTGCTATTGGTTATAATTTGAATCCACAACTTAAATTACTTTTTTGTCTCTTCTTAACAGCCAATACCAATCTACCATTTAAGATCTGTGTTTAAAAATATTGTGAATATAATATTTCTCTTTTATATTTTTTTATAAAAATTGTGTCAAAACTTTCTTAAAATAATTTATTACATGATTAAAAAAAAAAAAAACAAAAGTACTATTAATATATTTTTCTATCATAGTTGTAAGGGCATGTTTTGCAGCCCAAGCCCAAAATGTATGGAATCTTGGCCCAGTGAGCCCAATACAATAAATTTGTAGAGAGTGGGTTGCAGAACTAGGTCCTAATGAATTTGACAACGACTAGTATGGATTTAAAAGATGATCAAGCACGAACAAGAAAAATAGAGCTGAATCTTTTCACTGTCCGAGGAGATCTTTTTTCTAGATAAATTGATAACAAAAGGGTATAAATATAATTTTGATTGCTACAGTACTCTCTTTCTATTTTTTCGATCCCTCTCTCATGGAGGGTCTCTCATATTATGTAACTCCTTTGGACCATCTTGATCCTACACTTGTTGATTATCTGAGCCCTTACTTGAGTGTCTGTCCCATTAGACACCCTCTTTGGCTTTCTGTGAGTTGTGGTAGCCAAGACAGCACTGTTTAGAGGTCTTCTCCACATAAATACGGCCAGAAAAGTAACTGCAGTACATTTAATGCAGTGGTAGCAACTTTTCCTTAGATATTTTTGAGTTCCCATCACTCTTATACGTGTATGATGCATGTCCTTTTCGCTGGGGCCTCCTGGAAGGTCACCTTGATTGTTGGAATATAGATTTGAGATGCATTTATCATATTCAAGGAGGAGTTCCTCCTCGAACCACCCTCTATTCGTTCCTTACTTATGAGACTTTAAAATTGGAAACTTTCATAACTATTTGTCCCTTCTCGGACCATTTAATGTCTTCGGGTCAAGCCCAAGGCCCAATATATGATTCTGGGCCCTTATCCCTACAACAGCCCCTCAAAACTCCGGTTTTTCCCTCTCATCCGAAGAGAAAAAGTGGGGTTTTGATTTTTAAAAGACAAGACCATTTATTTCTCTAGCTTACACGCATGGGAGTGCCATTTTACGCGCTTCATAACTGCTTCTGATGCTTCGGGGTCCGCAAATCGTCATTTATTGCTCCAGGCGGCACTTTATTCCTCCGTATCTAACGGTGAGACGCACATCCTACGGTGGATATTTCTTCTAGAATTTTGAGCGGGATTATTCCCACTCATTTTCTCCCTCTATATAAAGCCTTGAGGGAACTCGTTTTCTTCCTTACTTCACAAATTTTCAAGTACTCCAAAGAATCCTAGCGCTCCAACTCACAAAACACTCTAAATTCCTAAGCCTCCATAACTCTTTCCTAAAGAAATTTTCTAAAGATCTTTTCTAAAGGATCAGGATTAGCACACTTACTTTTGTATGTTTCCGTCTTAAACTTTCTTTCCCTCCTCGGCCCTTTTAGTTCTTATTTCTTCACTTACAAATTCTAGTCGCTTTTTCTTAGGTTGTCCAAATGGGTAGATTCGCAAGCCTAGTAGACTCCCCTGCCAAAATAGAAGCCTTTAAAGATAAGTACCACATACCCCAGGAAGTTGGCCTACGATATTGTTCCTCAGAACAAATCGTGTCACACAGAGAGGAAGGGGAAGTCATCATTGCCATTATAGCTTTCATAGAGAGAGGGATGACTCTTCCCATAGGTAGGATAACACGGGACTACCTCCTCAACCATAGGTTATGCCCCCATCAATGTGCACCTAATATGTTTAGGATCTTAGGCTGTGTCGATGCTCTTAACGAGCATCTCAAATTAGGACTTACCTGGCACGATGTGGTCCACCTATACGAATGCCACTGACAAGCCGACGGAGGGTTTTACCTCAAGTCCAGGTCGCCCATCGTCAGGCTTATCTCGTGCCTCCCCAAATCTAACAAGGGGATGAAGGATGATTACCTCATTGCTTCGAGGGCGTGGCATGATGGTCTTCATTGCCCAGTCCGAAAGGGAGTGTCAGGTAGGATATCTTAGAGTTAGGCTTCCTAGCAAGAGACTTAGATTCTTTAACCCTAACCATATCATTATTTCTCTGTTATTATGCTGTCTTTTGATGAAAGAATTCGATTTTCTAACTGTGTTTTGCTTCTCGGCTATGTTTGCAGATAAGAATCAAGTTGCTCCTTGGCTTAGCCTTACTAGTGTTGCGGCTTTCAACTACCTGCTCAAATCGGAAATATTCGTAAGTACGGATAGACAGCTGCGAGCCGTCCACCTAATTCTGGATTTTGATCCCATCTCGAAGATATTCCAAAAGGTCGGACACGCCATTAAAGCAGGTGACCCATAGTTGGCCAGGATCGATGTATCAAAACCGGACTTCCTTGCCTAAGACGACCTTCCCCCAGTCGTATTACCAATCCAGCAGAACCCTCCACCGTTCGCAATACCACTCCCATAGGTTCCGCCCCAAGCAGTCGTAGTAGAAGAAGAGATAGCATCCTCTCCTTTATCTCTTGAAGAAGAGATAGATAAATTCCATTTCGAGGAGGAAGAAGGAGTGTTAGAGAGGCTTGTGCAGCTATCGGATTCTGAAACCGAGTCCGACAGGTTTTCTACAGCTCATCCTCCAAAATTAATTATTGCCCAAGTCACCACCAGCTTAAATGAAGAAGAAGGCATGGACTTGAAGCCAAGGACCGGCTTGAAGGGCCTAATAGCTGAACAGGAATTAAGAGGGGTCAACTTCAAAAGAAATTCCTAAGACCCAAGTTACTCCCAATCTTCCTCTTCCTCTCCCTTAGCCCTCTACTGACCCTGGACTGAAGGCCAATCCAAACCTAAGGAAGAAAAGGCCAGTTGAGGACTTGGAGGAAGGTGAGCTGGCACATCAAAAGGGTGCCAAGCAATAGAACAAAACTAAGGACCCCCAGGATAAGAGGGCCAAATCAACGGAGAGCCGGGATGAGGCTAAAGTACGCCGAGGGCAGCGCTTTTGAGCCCCTCGGCTAGAGGTGGAAGGCACTCCCATATCTTGGGATGTCATGATTTGGGAGTCTCAAAGGGGGCACGCTGGCATCCTTGCCGAGGCTCTAGAGTAGACATGGAGGGTCTCAGGCGTATTAAGCAACCTGACCTCTTCATGTCATTGAAGAGGGACCTTGCAATGGTAAGTCAATTAGCATTCTTTTTCATTAAATACTAAGTTGCACGTTTATTCATATATGTGTATATTCTTTATGACCCATTTGCTACTTTTATGCAGATTACCCAGCAAATTTATGTAGCTGAGGAGTGGGTTAGGAACGCTAATGATGAGGTCAAGGCTGAGGCCCACTCCCGTTTAAAGGTTGAGAAGCAGCTGGGGGCTCTAAAGCAGGAGCAGGCTGAGCTCTCCGAGAAGCTAAAAGAGGTGGACAAAGCTCGTCTGAGTGCCTTGGCTAATCTAAAAATTGTGGAGAGGCAAGCCGAGGATTAGCACCAAAAACTGCACATAACCAAGATAAACTTGGCCACTGAAAAACAAACTGTTATGGATCTCAAGGTGGAGTTGCAAAAAGCCAAGGAGGCAGCTCGGGTGGCCAGGGAAGTCGCTGAGGCTGCAGTGAAGGCATCCTATGAACGTGGGGTGCGGGACACGGAGACCCGGCTGGCAGAGGAGGTGGTCGTAGTGTGCAGGGACTACTGCACCGAGTCATGGGGAGTAGCAATGGACCGGGCGGGAGTTCCTGCAGACTCCAAGCTGAGAAGGGCAGAGAATTTTTTCTTCCCGAAGGATATTCGAGAAATTCCAAATGTGGACCCTCCTCCTAAGCAACTCCCTACCACTCAAGCTCCCCATCTTGAGGCTGAGGTTCCTGAAGGGGCTGGAGTGGGTAAGGAGACTCAGCCACCAATGAAGGCCAAGCCCTCTGAGAATGCCCTTACAATCAGGGATGTGGTCTCCCAGGCCAAGGATGCGGAGGCTAAGTCTAAAGCTAATGATGTCCATTCCAAGGCAGCCAATCCCAAGAAAGACCCTCCCCAAGCCAAGGCCTAGATGTAGGACTTTCTTTTGCAGTTTTTTCTTTGCATGTATGTGTATATATATATATGTTTTTTTTTTTTTTTTTTTTTGTAATGGCAATCTGCCATCAAACATAATGTATTCCCATTTCTGTTTAATGAAAATGTTTTCCTTTTATCTCTTGTACCTTTATTGTTGTGTGCTTGGAAGCTTATTATTATTGCCTTCAACAAAATTTAACAATAGTATGCTGACAACAATCTAAGTACTTTGATTAAGTACCAGTAATAATGAGGTCTAACACACATTTGTATTGAGAATTGAATCTTTTGTACTGAAGTAAACATATACCTTTAGGAGAATGAGAGGGAGAGACAACCCTCATTATGCTCATCACTTGGATAAATGCACAAGGACTTCAACTCATTTTAACACTTATAAAGATGGCAGTGGGTGTTAATTTTACCAAAATATTTGGTCTGAGGGACCTAACATAACTTAGGTTCTGTTTAACACTTAGAAAGATGCCCTAGTGTATTAATTTCCTCAAAACATCTGGCTCGAGGACTTTAGGCATGACTGAGGTTCTATTTAAACACTTATAAAAGATGTCATAGTGTATTAATTTTCTCAAAGAATTTGGTCTGAGGACTTTAGGCATGACTAAGGTTATGTTTAATCACTTATAAAAGATGTCATAGTGTATTAATTTCCTCAAAGCATCTGGTCCGAGGACTTCAAGCATGACTAGGGTTCTATTTAATCCCCAAAGCATTTGGTCCGAGGACTTCAGGCATGACTAAGGTTTTGTTTAATTACTTATAAAAGATGTCATAGTGTATTAATTTCCCCAAAGCATTTGGTCCAAGGACTTCGGACATGACTAAGGTTCTGTTTAATCACTTATAAAGAGAAGAATAATAGGAAGTACGATGCCTTTATATAACAATTGGACATACTTGATAAAGGAAACTGTTATTAATAATAATACCTTTTTAGGTTGTTTACATTTCAAGGGTGTGGTATTACATGCTCATCTAAGTCTTCTAGAAAATACGCTCTTATACCAGCCACCGAGGTAATGCGATATGGTCTTTTCCAATTGGGCCCAAGCTTTCCCCACGATGGGTTCTTTGCAGTACCTAGAACTTTTCTCAACACCAAATCACCAGGTGCTAATGGTCTCAGCTTCACGTTGGCATCATAACCCTGCTTGAGCTTGTGTTGGTAGTATGCTAATTGGACCATTGCATTTTCCCTTCTCTGTTCAATCAACTTTAAGCTCTTCTCTAGTAGCCCATTGTTACTGCTCGGATTGAATGAGTTGGTCCTTAACGTTGGGAAGCCAGTCTTCAAAGGAATAACAACCTCAGCCCGATAAGTCATTGAAAATGGGGTCTCCTCGGTTGACCTGCGAGGCGTGGTCCGATATGTTTAGAGGACATGTGACAGCTCTTCTACCCACTTTCCCTTCGCATCATCTAATCTCTTCTTGAGTCCATTCACTATGACCTTGTTAACAACCTCGACTTGTCCATTCCCTTGGGGATAAGCTAGGGTAGAGTATCTATTCTTAATTCCCAAGTCACAGCAATATCTCCCGAAAGATTTGCTATCAAACTAAAGGCCGTTGTCCGAGATGAGGGTACGTGGGACTCCGAATCATGTGACAATGTTTTTCCAAACAAACTTCTTGGCATCTACGTCTCTGATGTTTGCTAGGGGCTCAGCTTCGACCCACTTAGTGAAGTAGTCTGTGCCGACCAGTAGGTATCTCTTGTTTCCTGTTGCCTTGGGGAAAGGGCCCACAATATCTAAGCCCCATTGAGTGAATGACCAAAGGCTGGACAGAGGATTAAGGACCCCCCTCGTTTAGTGTATGTTTGGTGCAAACCTTTGGCACTGGTCGTACTTCTTTACATATTCTTGTGCTTCCCTTTGCATATTTGGCCACCAATAGCCTTGAGTAATGGCTCTATGCGCCAAAGATCTGCCTCCAGTGTGGCTTCCAGATATTCCTTCATGTAACTCCTCAAGGAGTAACTCTGTTGTTTTGGGGTGTATGCATAGCAAGTATGGCCTAGAAAATGAGATTTTATACAATTTCTGGTCTTCGGACAGCCAGAACCGAGGAGCCTTTCTTAGTACTTTGTCAGCTTTTAATCTCTCCTCAGGTAGGATATCCTCCCTCAGGAATAGTACTATGGGGTCCATCCAGCTAGGCCCTACTCTAACATGGTGAACATGAACCACCTCTCTGTTCACCTCTGTGGGCTTGCGCAAGTCCTCCATAAGGATGACCCGGGGTAAGCTTTGTGCCAATGAGGTTGCAAGTGTGGCTAGGGAATCAGCATGTGTGTTTTCGCTTCTAGGGACATGCAACAGGTTGAAAGATTCAAAACTTGACTGCAGACGTCTGACCTGACTTAGATACCCTTGCATTCTTTCATCTCTCGCCTCAAATTCTCCTTTCACTTGGCCGACGACTAATCTTGAGTCGAGAACATTTCTACTACCTTTTTGCCCATTTTTTAAACCATGGTCATTCCCGTTAGCAGAGCCTCATATTCGGCTTCGTTATTTGTGGCCGTAAATCCCAACCTTAATGATTTCTTAATGGTGATTTTCTCGGGTGAGACTAGAACTAGCCCCACTCTGGACCCCTTCTAATTTTCTGAACCATCAACATATACCTTCTAAAATAAAGGTTCTTGTAGGGAGATTGTGCCAACTGATTTTCCATCCATGTTCTGTGTCACTGCTACTTCTTCTAATAGGGGTTCGGCGAATTCGGCCATCAGGTCCGCGAGGACCTGGCCCTTGACAGAGGTACGAGGCATGTACTTAATGTCAAAAGCCCCTAAAACTGTGCCCTATTTAGCAATCCTTCCAGTGCAATCAGTACTTCGAAGTATGGCTCTAAGTGGAAGCTAAGTGAGGACAACAACTGTATGTGCTTAGAAATAATAGGGCAACTTTCGTGTACCATGCACTACCGCCAAGATGGCTTTCTCCAGTGGTAGATAATGAATCTCGGCCTCATGCAATGACTTGCATATGTAGTAAACTGGCCGTTGTACGCTACGGTCAACTCGTATCAACACCAAACTTACAGCATGAGGGGCCACAGCGATATAGGCAAATAGAACCTCATCTACTTCAAGACTGGACATGATAGGTGGACGAGATAGATATTCTTTAAGTTGCTGGAAAGCCAAGGCACACTCCTTGGTCCACTCAAACCCCTTCCACTTGTTCATCAGAAGGGCTTACACCTATCTGCTAACCGAGAGATAAATCGGTTCAAGGCAATGGTCATTCCGATCAGTTTCTAGACTTCCTTGAGATTCCGAGGTGGTTGTAAACTGTTAATGGCCTTGATTTGATCGGGATTAACCTCAATTCCCCTGTGGGTTACCATATAACCCAAGAACTTGCCTAATCCCACACCAAACGAGCACTTGGAAGTGTTTAGGCGCAACTTGTGTTTCCTAAGAACTTCAAAGATGTTTTCGAGGTCTCCCACATGCTTAGACACCACCTTGCTCTTCACCACCATGTCGTCTATATAGACTTCAATACTCTTACCCAACTGTGGTTCAAACATCCTTGTCATCATCTTTTGATAGGTAAACCCAGCGTTTTTCAAACCAAATGACATCATTTTGTAGTGGTAGTTCCCAACGGGGGTGACGAAAGCCGTCTTTTCCTGATCATCCGAGGCTAGCAGTATTTGGTGGTATCCTTAAAAGGCATCCAGGAAGCTCATCCGAGGATGGCCTACAGCTGCATCCATCAACTGGTCTATCCTAGGCATGGGGAAAGGATCTTTTGGGCACGCCTTATTTAGATCTGTGAAGTCTACACACACTCACCATTTCCCACTCTTTTTTTTCACCACCACAGTATTGGCCAGCCACTCTGGGTAGAATACCTCTTTGATAGCCCTTGCTTGCTTAAATTTCGTCACCTCGTCTTTGACAACATTAGCATGATCCTTGGATGCGTGCCGAGGTGGTTGCTTTTTAGTGGTGATAGAGGGGTTGACGTTTAGATGATGACAGATGAAGCTCGAGTCCACTCCTAGGGCCTCGTAAGCATTCCAGGCGAACACATCAACGTTTCTTCTAAAAAACTCTATCAACTCTTCCTTCTCTAGAGTTGGCAGTTGAGCCCCGACAAGGAAGAACTTCTCTGGATCATTACTAATAACAACCTTTACCAAATCTTCACATTTCGCCTCCTCAGCTGACCCATCGATAGGCAACGCTAGAGGTTTTAATTGCTATAAACCCACTTCAGCATGGGCCGAGAACTCGGCATTGGGCTGATGCCAGATGGCGGCCACCAAGCATTGTCTAGCCACAGATTGACTTCCCGGGATCTCCTTAACCTGGCCCTCGGACGGATATTTCACCTTCTGGTGTAGAGTAGAAGAAACGGCTCCTAGGGTATGAAGCCAAGGTTTGGCCACAATGGCTGTGTAAGGTGAATAAGCGTCCACCATGATGAAATCCACCTCCACCACTTCTAAACCAGTCTGTACAAGTAGTCTAATCTGACCCTTCGGAATGACAACCTTCCCATCAAAACTTACTAGAGGTGAATTATAGGCCGTTAGATTCTCGAATCTCAAATGTAGCTCCTTGTACAGGTCGGGGTACATAATCTCAGCATCGTTGCCCTGGTCTACCAACACCCTCTTCACATCATACCCCCAATCCTAAATGTGACCACCAAAGCATCATTATGGGGTTAGATGATTCCGATTTTATCCTCGTCTGAGAAGCCTAAAACCGGTTGGATTTCTATTCTAGCCTTCTTTGGTTTTTGGATTGGCGCCCTCGTCGGATACCCGAGCAATAGACATCACTCTGGAAGGGCAGGAACCAGTCCTCCTTGGTGTAGCGAAGATGACATTTATCATTCCCAAGAGGGGTCTTGAAGAATCATCTCTCCGGGATTCTGAGTTTGTTTGGCCCCCTTAGCCACTGGAGTGGTGCAAGAGTTGCTTTAACTTTCCTTCATGGACGAGCTAGTCCAGGTGGTCCCACAGACTTCTACAATCTTTCATGGTGTGTCCATAGTCTTGGTGGTTTTAGCAATAGAGGTTTTGGTTGCGCCTTGTGGGGTTTCCTGCCATTTTATTTGGCCATTTAAAAAATGGCTCATTCCTAATCTTCTCTAAAACTTGATGCACCGACTCTCAGAACACAGCATTGACTACTTGAGGATTGGTAGATCCTGACTGTCCAGCAAAATCTCTCTGTGGTCGATTGTTATTGTACCGGTCTGACCTAAAATCCCTCCTTTCCTGAGGGATAACCTTATCATTTCCTTTCCCCTGCTGCTGATCTTCCTCAAGCCTTTTATACTTATCAATCTGGTCCATAAGTTGGCGTACACTGGTGATAGGTTTGCCAATCAGAGATTTCCTCAAACCGTGCTCGGCCGGGAGGCCGATCTTAAAAGTATTGATGGCCATATTGTCAAAGTCACCATCTATCTTGTTAAACATCTCCTAGTATCTGTCCGAGTACGTTTTTAGGCTTTCTCCCTCTCGCATGCTTAAGGACAACAAGGAAGCCAAGGGCCGAGGAACCCTGCTACAGGTGACGAATCGGGAACCAAACACCTGGGTGAGCTCTTTAAAGGAACTTATGGAATCTGCCCTCAGGCTATCGAACCATCTTATCTCAACAGGTCCCCGACTGGATGGGAAAACCTTGCACATCAAGGCTTCGTCCTTGGAATAGACAGTCATTCTCTGATTGAAGTGGCTCACATGTTCCACGGGGTCTATTCTACCATTGTACATGGTGAAAGCGGGCTGAGTGAATTGTCTAGGAAGTTTAAACCCCTCGATTTTGCGCGTGAAGGAAGACTTGGAGATTTGGTTCAAGGCCCTGCTTATAGCGTCGTTTCCCACGCCTTTACGAGGCGGGCTCTTGACCCTCCGTTCACAACGGTGTTCCTCCTCGTAGGAGAAAGATTCGCTAGGCAGAGTTCGAGACCTTCTCCTGTAACTGACGTTTTCATCATTAGAAGAAACATCTGAGTTAGAGGGGGTTCACCTTCGCCGTGCATGGCGCAACTCACTCTTCAACTGGTCAATCTCCAGTTGCATGCCTTTGTTACTCTCTGCATGGGAGATATGGCTTCCACCTCGAGGTTGACTCCTATCAGTGTGTGTAGTATGTACACTTCCTTCACGGTTACCTCTCTGCTCAAGGTTGACAAAAGGGTCACCATGCTGGGATCCCAAAGACTCTCCCTGGTGTGGACCTGAACCTACCATAGTTGACCGTTGCCTTCACTATCACACAAGCTCTTCCCACAGACGGCACCAATTGTAAGGGCACGTTTTGCAGCCCAAGCCCAAAATGTATGCGATCTTAGCCCAGTGAGCCCAGTACAATAAATTTGTAGAGAATGAGTTGGAGAATTAGGCCCTAATGAATTTGACCACGGCTAGTATAGATTTAAAAGATGATCAAACACGAATAAGAAAAATAGAGCTGAATCTATTCACTATCCAAGGAGATCTTTTTTCTATATAAATTGATAACAAATGGGTATAAATACAATTTTGATTACTACAGTACTCTCTTTCTATTTTTTTGATCCCTCTCTCATGGAAGGTCTTTCACATTATATAGCTCCATTTGGACCATCTTGATCCTACACTTGTTGATCATTTGAGCCCTTATTTGAGTGTCTGTTCCATTAGACACCCTCTTTGGCTTTCTGTGAGTCGTGGTAGCCAAGACAGCACTGTTCAGGGGTCTTCTTTACATAAATGCGACCAGAAAAGTAGCTGGAGTGCATTTAATGCGGTGGTAACAGTTTTTCCTTAGATATTTCTGAGTTCCCATCACTCTTATACGTGTATGATGCACGTTCTTATCGCTGGGGTTTCTTGGAAGGTTACCTTGATTGTTGGAATACAGATTTGAGCCGCATTCATCATATCCGAAGAGGAGTTCCTCCTCGGACCACCCTCCATTCACTCCTTACTTATGAGACTTTAAAATTAGAAACCCTCATAACTATTTGTCCCTTTTCGGACCATTTAATATCTTCGGGCCAAAACCAAGGCCTAATATATGATTTTGGGCCCTTATCCCTACAATAGTATTTCTTATTGAGAATATGCCAACAGTGTTCAAACAAATCTTTGGGTGCGTATAAAACCCCGACATATCTACTGAGGGGAGGGAAACAATTTTATTTTTTCAAGGGAGTAAGAAATTAGCTTGTCTTAAATGAATTGATGTACAAATTTGTTATTATTATTATTATTATTATTATTATTATTATTATATACATACATACATACATATATATATATATATATATATATTTATTTGTTGTCTTTCATATGCTTTTAAAAAATACGTTCTATTGGTCTACCCAAACTTGAATGCTACTAGAGAGTACTTGCTTGGTTAATCTAATAAATTCAAACCACAAAATGACAAGTTGAACCTTCTAATTATCCTTTTCGATCATTGTGGTTTGAGTTGGAAGAATCAGCACACAAAGTTTATTTCGGTGCAACATTAGTTATTCTATCTTAAGAAAATTGTATTAGATATTTTATAAATATATATATATATTGATGTTTACAAAGCTACGCATTCTTGGCTCGGAAGAATTCCAAACGACGGGCAACACAACATATGAATTATGACCAGTGCGACACCAAAAAAAAAAAAAAAAGTATGTATTTTTTGACCAAAAAAACAAAAACAAAGTATCTTTGACGAGAAAAAGTAAACCTATATGCCTTTTCTTTTGTTGGAATAGAAGTCCACTAAACTAAAACAAGTATATCTATAGTTCTATTCTATATTGTCGAAGAAAGAAAAGTATTTGTTTGATTATTTTGTTACAACGGTTCCTTCTCTCTACATAGGAAGTAACTTTCTTGAAAATATCATATTTGTTAGTTTTCCTTTTATTATCTTAAAATAGTTTTTAAACAAGCTTGTGTTCTTTTTCTTTTCTTTTCTTTTTTCTCTATCTCACTTCATTTTTTGCTTTCTATATTATTTAAACAAGATCGAATTCAAATTACATCTAATGTAACTTTAAAAAAATATTACACCACTTAAAATAGTACTTGCTCTTTCTCTTTGGATGCTCAGGAAGGCCGCTTCTGGTGACCCGTTACTTCCCCCTCCAATGGTCTCGGGTGTCCGAGGACAACATCATCCTCGGCGATGTTTCCTAGCGCTTTGGGTTTTCTAAGTTCCTCCTCGGACGTTTCTTGATCCTCGGCATGGGCCTTGGGCCGGATGTAAGATGGGCCGGGGTTGCCAGATTATTAGGCCCCACATTATTTATTAGGATATATTTCCTCAAATTAAGAGATAATATTTAACAAATGTTTAATTTAGGTAAAACTTTATAATTTAAATTTCAACAAATTTAAATTCTATTTAAACTAAAAGTCTATTATAAAAATTTCTAAACTTAAATCCCAAACAACAACTCACATTTTTTTTTTATTTAAAAAAAACCCACTTTTTCAAATTGATCAAATTCTAGTTGCAAAATTCAAAAGAAAAGAGAGGGAGGGAGGCTTATGAGTATGAGGAATTCAAAGTGTTGGTCGCCAACTCCTTGGTCTAGTTTGTGGGGCAGTGAGGGGGTTGAGGACTTAGGTTTTTTTATAAAGCGGGGTTGAGGAAGAGGTGGAGATAGAAGAGAATGGTGGCGAAGGTAAAGAAGAATGACATTTCTTGGTTTGAGTTACCAATCATGTTTCTTCATTACGCAGATTTGTGAAACCATATATGTTTTTATTTTAGATTTGAAAAAAAAAATGAAAAAAAAAAATAGACACTTTAACGGCAAGAACTTAATAGAATTGGACAAAAGCCTTAATTGAACATATTTGAAATTTAAAGAACTCAATTGAACAAAAGTAAAATTAAATGACTGAAATGAATTCTGTGAAACTTAAAGGGTGGGTTTTACAATTTTGCCATAAAAATAAAACTAAAAGTCTATCATCAAATATTTTTAAACTTAAATCTCACACAACTTATGTTTGTTTGTTTGTTTTTTTTTTTTTTTTTTGTTCCGCAAGTTGCATCTTATTAAATTAATATTTTATTAGGATATTATGCTACAAGACTCTTGACTAAGGAATAAAATTTAACAATAATTTAATTTAGATAAAAGTTTATCATCTAAGTTTTAGAAATTTAAATTCTACTCCAACTAATAGTTAATTATCAAAATTTTCATATATATTTATAGAGCCATGAATTTTCAATATAATTTCTCTTAACCAATAAAATCATCTCTATAATTAAATCGCACACAATACACCTCACATTGTTGTATTTTTTTTTCAAGATGCAATTTACGCTTATATTTTAATCTAATAAATTCATTTTACTTGTTGTTCTTTGCTTTTGAATTTGTGTGCATGATAAGAAGCAAAACAATGGACACCCATTAATTTAAGTTCTTGGTTCTCTTATGTAAGTTTTTGTTTTTTTGTTTTTTGTTTTTTTTTTTATTCTCAAATTTTGAACTCTTTTGTGGATGTTTTGATTTTGGGCTTTGGTTATTGTTTTTTATTTGTGAGTGTGCTGATTTTTTTAATTATACTATCACTAGGAAAAAATCGGTATTGAGGAACTTTTTATTATTATTATTCTTGTGTTTATTAGGGCATAAATTAATCATAATCCAAATTAATCATATTGAGGAACTTTCTTTGACTAATAGAACTGAGATTATATATATATATATATATATATATATATAACTTCATATTTTATTAGGAATTGTTGCTATTGAAATATAATTGACAATCATGATTAATGCAATTTTTTTTTTCAATTTTCAATAAGTAAAAATGATTGTTCGATAAAACTTGTATAAACTTAAGCAACTTATTTGATTTTATAAATAAATTTGATTCTTTCTTGCGCCACCCCCTATTCATTAATGTCTACAACTTGTAGAAAAGAAGAAAGAAAAGAAATAAGTGAAGGAAGATATTACTAATTACTAATATGAAAAATTGAACAACAAAATCCACCCACTTCCTTCCACTCATCTTCTTCCCTTTTGACTTAATCCATCATTTCTTTGTAAAATCACAAAACATTTATGATTGATCACATCTCACTCATTTTGTCAAATGCTAGTAATAACTCCATGCAAAAAAGGCAACTCACACAGCAACTTGGCGAAAACAAACGGCCAAAAAAAGGCAACAACCGCATTTAGTCTATTCCTATTAGGCTATTAGTAATAGTCATACATATACACACCATTACTGACAGGACAGCGTCAACCATTTCGTTTCACGCAGTTTCCATCGGACCCACTTCCTACCTTCCTCGCTTTTTTTTTCCCAACACTCCACGTCACCCTCTCTCTCTCTCAATCTATAAATACCCCCCTATTCTCACCACTATTCTCCATCAAAAGCCAAAAACAACCAATTTCAACTTCTTCGCAATAGCTCTCTCTCTCTCTCTTTCTCCTTCCGCAACAAAACAAAGAAAGAAAAACAAAAAGCTTTCGTGATATCTGTTAATGCCAAGTAAAGGAATTTTTCAAATCACCTTCACCTTCACCTTCTAGAACAGCGATGATTCCACCAGCTTCACCTAGCCGCACTTTCTCTGAGTCTCTAATGGACGAGAACATTGAGATTGCTGAGTCTCTTATTACCAAATGGGACTCTACTAACGTTTCTTCCTTTGCAAACGTCACCTCGCTTTTCCACGCCGATCCTCACGAGGCTAAACAGTATTTGAACTCTGTTAGAGACTTACAGGCCACTATGCAACACTTGGTTACCGAGAACTCGAGCTCTGAAAAGATTGTCGCGGTTCAGAATTTGATGCAACTTGCCATGAAGAGGTTGGAGAAGGAGTTCTATCAGATTTTGTCTGTGAATAGGGCTAACTTGGACCCTGAATCGGTTTCGGCTCGCTCGTCGAGATCTTCGGCGGCGAGGTCGAGCACTTCGGATTTTGAAGAAAGCGATGAGTCGGAGGAGGACGAGTTCCGATTCGGGACGGAGTTGGATGACTCGATCTCCGATGTGGAGCGAGTTTCGATGATCCCGATGGCGGATTTGAAAGCCATTGCGGATTGTATGATATCGTCTGGATATGGAAGAGAGTGCGTCAAGATTTACAAGATCATTCGGAAATCGATTGTCGATGAGTCGCTGTATCATCTCGGCGTTGAGAGGCATATTAGTCTCTCACACTTGCAAAAGATGGATTGGGAAATGGTGGAGTTGAAAATCAAAACCTGGTTGAACGCAGTGAAGGTCGCCGTGAAAACAGTCTTTTACGGCGAGAGAATTCTCTGTGACCACGTGTTCTCAGCCTCAGATTCTATTAAAGAGTCTTGCTTCTCTGAGATTTCCAAAGAGGCCGCGATAAGCCTGTTTGGATTCCCGGAAACCGTGGCGAAGTGCAAGAAAACCCCCGAGAAAATGTTTCGCACACTGGACCTATACGTAGCAATATCAGACCTCCTGCCTGAAATCCAATCCATCTTCTCGTACGAGTCAACCTCCGCCGTCCGATCACAGGCCATTAATTCCTTGATCAAACTCGGCGATGCGGTGCGTACAACGTTAATGGATTTCGAAACGGCCATTCAAAAAGACCCGTCAAAATCTACAGTCCCAGGCGGTGGGGTCCACCCATTAACACGTTACGTGATGAACTACATCTCTTTCCTCACCGATTACAGTGGCGCACTCGCCGATATAGTCGCCGACTGGCCGTTAAATCTACAAACGCCATTACCGGAATCATATTTCGGTAGCCCAAGCGAGCTCGACGATAGCCCAGTTTCCGTACGATTTGCGTGGCTAGTCTTGGTTTTACTCTGCAAACTCGACGGCAAAGCCGAGCTATACAAGGACGTGGCACTCTCGTACTTGTTCTTAGCCAATAATCTCCAATACGTCGTCGCTAAGGTCCGCAGTTCGAATTTGAAGCTTTTTCTTGGTGATGATTGGGTGAATAAGCATGAGATGAAGCTGAAACAGTACGCTTCGAATTACGAGAGAATGGGATGGAGCAAAGTGATATCTTCGTTGCCGGAAGATCCAACGGCTGAGATTTCGCCGGACCAAGCCAGGGACTGTTATAAGAAATTCGGGGCGGCGTTTGAAGAGGCTTATAAGAAACAGAGTTCGTGGGTCGTGCCCGACCCGAAACTGAGAGACGAGATTAAAGTTTCGGTGGCGAGGAAGCTTGGTGGGGCGTACGGGAATTTCTATGAGAAGAATCGGGGCGGGTCGGGTTCGTTTGTCAAATTTGCCCCTGATGATTTGGGGAATTACTTGTCGGATTTGTTCTATGGGAATGGGAGTACAGGGAGTGTTTCGTCATCTTCTTCTTCTTCTTCTTCATCTTCGTCATCGTCACATTCGCGTGGCAGACGTGGACATTGAGATTTTTTTGTTTGTTTTTGGCCGGTTGTTCTCGCCGGCCTTGGAAGTTTTTGAGACTTGTGTGTTTTATGCCAAACAAGAATATGGACAAAGTAGCGCGTAAATAATGATTGACACATGTATAGAGAACGATACATTTGGTGCGATTCTACATATGCAACTATATTATGGGTTTTTTTTTTTTTTGGATATTTTTCAGAGTTGTCTACACTTTACAGGGCCCTCACGTAAACGCATTAATGTTTTAATTGAAAAATATGGCAAAGAGTTTCTCACCAATTTTAGGAAGTAAAAAAACTATATTTTCGTCCTTACATTTTCATGCGATTCTCATTTTGATTCCTAACTTTTTTCTCTATTGCTTTTACTCCCTATCCTAGAAAACACGTCTCGTTTTTTTTCTTACCGTTACATCAAAGACAAAAATTTCACAGGTGGCAAACAAAGTGCACTTTTGGCATACTAAAAGCTGACGTGGCCATTAAAATAATAATAAAAAATGTTATTTGACATTAAAAATGCCACGTCAGCATCTAAATTAAAAAAATAAATTTTAATAAATAAAAAAATCAAAACGGAATTAAAAATCAAAATTTACATTAATTTAGATCTAAAAGTATCTTGAACAAGAACATCAACCCAGATTTAAGAACTCAAAACTAAAAACCAAAAATCACAAATAACTCAAAAAATAAGAACACAAAATTAAACATCAAATCCACAAAATTAAACAATAGCCTTAGTAGTCTCAAGATCCTCATAATACTTCACTCTATGCACATCCCCAACAGGAGTAAACAAAAAATCCCCAACACCCAAATCATACCTTTCCTTTTTGCTCAAATTCCACACACTCTTCTTCCCTTCCATCACCACCAAATCATGCCCAAAAGAATGATGATGAGCCAGCTCCGCACTCCCAGCTTTAAACCTCACGATAGCCGATGTGGGAGTCTCTCTCAAAATCTGGATCGGACCCCGCATCAGTGTCGACAAGGTCTGCATTCTCTGGATCGGAGACTTGCAGTACTGGATGGACGAGAATTATCTCTAGATCGGAGACTCCGCATCACTTTTCTACGTGATGCGATGACCCATCTCAGATTTCTGACTCCGGTGACGATATGTTCGGTGATATCGATAAGGCCATCGCTATGTAGCGCAAGGAGTTCGTGAAGCAAGGTCTCTTAAAGCCTAACCCCAAGAAGAAAAAGAAGGAAGAGAGCGAGGACAAGGTTGAAAGTGAAGGGCTTGATGAGTTAGAGCCAGAGGAGGTTGTGGATTTGAAAGAGATTGATGAGCTTCAAGGGCTTCGAGTGGTTTCTGAGGACTCGGACACTGATGGGTCCGAGAGGTTTGAGGATGATGAGGTTCGCGAATAGCAATCGTGGGTCGATGTCAAATTCAAATTCAAATTTACTGTTTTTTTTTTTTTTTTTTTTAATTTCTGGGTTTGTGTTCTTAGATCTGTGTTTGTGTTCTTCTTGTTCTTGTTCAAGACACACTTAGATCTCAATCCATGTGATTTTTAGTTTTTAATTCTTTTTTTAATTTTTTTTATTTAGTTAAAATTAATAAATTAATAAATTAATTTAGATGCTAACGTAACATTTTTTAATGCCAAATAACATTTTTTATTATTATTTTAATGGCCAAGTCAGCTTTTAGTGTGCCAACAGTGCACTCCATTTGCCACCTGTGCAATTTTCGCCTCTGATGTAACGGTAGGGACAAAAACGAGACTCATTTTTCAGGATATGGACTAAATGCAGTGGAAAAAAAAGTTAGGGACCAAAGTCGAATCGCGTGAAAATATAGAGACAAAAATGTGATTTTCACCATTTTAGCTATGTTCAGATTTACTCAAGTGCTGGTACCCTTTATTCATTTTTCGCCTGAAATTTTAGAGAGAGAATCTTTGGATAAAGAATGCCGATTGTGATTATTTTTAGCTTATGACATAGAAGGAGTCAGCAAGTAAAAATTTTGTAAAAAGAGTAATATGCATGCATGGAGTCTTATATTTTCTATTTTTTCCTTGATTAATTTAGGCCCGGCTTGGGTCATCGGTGAAAATCCATATCCAGATTGAGTTTATAGAGTTTAGTTTAGCCGGAGTTAAGCTCAGCAATATACTGTGAGACGGCTCAAACAATAGAGGCAAGGAGACAAGACACAAGAGGAATTATTATTTATTAAAAATATCCCACTCATGGTCACCAAAAAAAAATCCCACTCATTAACAAGTATATAAAGCAGAAAAGGGGTAGATGAATAATATTTTTACATTTTTAAAGGAGGAATTAGCCATAATTGGGTTAGATTGATAGCCGGCTGGATTGGAGGAAAAGGGCAAAGATGGTTTCCAAGTCGTTGAATAATTAATTGAAAGCCTAAGGACAAAAATGTCTTATGCCCTTTTCGGGTAAATTATATAGCATTATGCCCCCATTCTCAAACTAATTAGAGAAATGCCTCTATTTGAAAACTCGATTTTTGATAAATCGAGTTAGGCCCTATAGTGGTGTTTTTAAGAAGCCTATAGTGACGTTTTAAGGACCTATAGTGACGTTTTTTGACTTGACTTCAATGAAATCGAGTTATAGGCAATGAAATCGACCTATAGTGGCGTTGTTTTACCTATAACTCAATTTCATTGAAGTCGAGTTAAAAAACGTCACTATATGTCCTTAAAACATCACTATAGGCTCCTTAAAACGTTACTATAGGGCCTAAGAATTTTTTTTTTTTTTTTAACTCGATTAATCAAAAATCAAGTTTTAAAAGAGGGGCATTTCCTTATTTAGTTTGGAAAGAGGGGCATAATGCTATATAATTTACCTGAAAAGGGCAAAAGCCCATTTTGTCCGAAAGCCTAAAGTAAAAAATATTTCTAGATTTTATCATCAAACAAACTTGAATCCATATATCAGACTAACATGTCTTGTAGTCTCATGCATTTGGTTTTCCCTACTTCAGTGGAGGAGAAGCGGTTCAACTTCAACTTGATGTGGAAATTATATATTCACAATGGCCGACTACAAAATCATACAAGATAGAAGTATATTCCTTTCCTCCATCTCCCTGCAAAGAGGAGGACCCCCAAAACAATATTTGTGGACACGACAAAACATTGCTCTACTGATATGTAAAGAAAACCTTGAGTGGACGATATTTCATATTTGATTGTCAACATCCCCATTTCGCTTTGCACTGTAGACTACTTTTTGGAGTTCACTTTTATTTTTTTATGAAACTAGGCATTTCTTGTTTCTCATTATTGCCAGTGCACTTTATAATATATATTTTTGTAATTCTTTCACCGTTTCACAGCAACTGTAAGAGCATAGCATTGCAGGCGTAAAAATCTCTAATTGCTATTTTACTTCCTAAATCTTTAATTGTTTTGTTTGTAATATTTTTTTATTATTTTAAGAGTACTGTTAGTGGAATACTGACATAACAAAATCTAGACCTTTAAATCATAAAAGAGTGGTTATGATTTAAGAAAATCTATTGATAAAGTACCTTAGAAAATCTAGATGATCTGAATCCCCTTAAAACCATGCTCCATCTGGGTTTGTAAATCTAAAAAAGTAAAAGTACTAGCATCCGAGTTTCTAACCCAGTCTCTATTTTACCATCTAGAAAGTTACTTTATCTATTATACCAACATATTTTACAATACACCATATATCCCAGTTTCTATTCTTTAACCACTTCAATTAAATATTCTTCTTTTTTCTATATATATATTGTGGGGCCCGTGGGCCTGGTAGCCTCGGCCCATCTTGCATTTGGCCCAAGGCCCATGCCGAGGAAGGATGATCGTCCGAGGATGGTGTATGAAGACCTATGCTTTTTTTGGATCCACGCCAAGGACATCCCTGTCCTCGGCGTACTGAGGCTGATTCCAGGTGTGGGAACAGGCCCAGAACAGGTTGTCACCTCCATACTAAATGCACTCATCAAACCCCCTGGCCGCATTAATGGGGATGTAACCCCTGGGCAGGGTAACATTGGTCATTGTGAACCACTCGAGTACTGATAAGGCCTTTGATGGAACGGATGGTCAGAGGGAAGGCAAGTGGATGATCAACAAATGGAAGAAAGAGATAGGAGGAAGAGGACTATAAAAGAAGGGCGAGCAAAGCAGAAAATAGGGGGAGAGGAAAGGGGAAAGAAAGGGTTCCTTGGATCATCGCCGAGGAGCTACTCTTAGTAATAAATTGAGTGCCTCGCCTTTCAATGGTGAAAAAGGTCTGTGTTTACTGTTGTTTGTCTGTTATGGCCTAATTCTTCAACCCACTCTCTAAAAATGTATTGTTTGGGTCCAATCCAAATTGAGTCCCTACAATTGGCGCCGTTTGTGGGAAGAATTTGTGCACCGACAAACGCAACGGACCATCGTTCCTAAGTAACTAGCTTGCGGAAGGCTAGGGACAAAGCTTTTGCAAAAAAAAAACCATTGCAGAAAAGTAGAAGATACAAAGGAAAAGAAAAGAAACATCGCAGTATCTTATTAAATGAAAAGAAAACGTACAAGATACAAACAGAGGCTCAGACAAGCTTGTTTTAAAGCCAATTCTACAAACAGAGGCCCAGATGGGCCTGTTTTAAAGCTAACTAAGGGGAAGGGGGCTGAGGCCGGCCTGTTTCAAGGCTACCAACAACTCCCGCGCCGGTGCGGTGGTGCTGGCACGAAGAGAGGAGCAGATGCAAGGGCGCCTGATGGCCCTTCCCCATGATGTTCCCTTGATTCTCTTCCAGCCCTACGGTGGTTGGCCGTTGGAGACGGCAACACTCGGGCACCAGACATGACGTAATCTTGCATATCTCCATCGACGTAAGCGCACCTCGGAGAGGGGCATTATGTACTCCAGGGACCTCCCTTTTGGCCGCTATGCACGACACCATCAGGATGACGCTCAAACTTTGCCGCGCCGAAGGTCTGGCGCGACCCATATCCACAACGGTTCTCGGTCAAGGGAGGAGGACCTTCAGCCTGTGTGCCCTCACTCCCATCCAAGGCCGTCCCATTTCTCCAAACTCTTATCACAATTCTTGTAAGGTTATTGAGGGGGCTTCGAAGGTTGATGGGACATGTTTCTTGCTTTGTTAAAGGGTTCGTGGAGCGTAGAGGGGCATTTCCCCCCATATAGCCTTTTATAGAAGGTGGAGATTGGTGGGAAATGATCTACGCAGAATTCGAGAGAAGGATTATCGGTGACATTAATTCTGACCAAATTCTAAGGCGGTTATCAACCGTTCGATCTGTATCAATCCACGAGGATGCTAATAAGACCCAATCTACAACCCCTCTAATCCACTACCAAAAAGTTGAGAGAGAGAGAGAGAGTGAGTTTAAGAAAGAATAGAGAAGCAAGAAGACTGAGAGGAAAGAAGAGTGAAGAGTCAAAGAAGAGTGAGAAAAGAAGAAAAGAATAAGAGAAAAGATAGAGTTAGAGAGTGAGAAGAAATAGAGGAGAGAGAAAACAATATTATTTTACTTATACATACTAGCGACGTACAGTAAGTTCTAAATACCCATACTTACTGTAGCTAGGATTGGAAAAAAAAAAGTTTACATACCCGGATGTGGGGGTTTTGGTAAAATAGCAACTTGGGGGGGGGGGGGGGGTTGTTTTACACCTCCCAATGCTAATGCTCTAAGGTTCTATATATGCAACCTCACTGTTCATAGGATGTAAACCTAAAAACTAATATTTTATTAACTCTCCCACTTCTCTCTCCTATTTGACTCTCCCTTTTCTCTGTCTTCTCTCTATTTCACTCTTCACTGTGTCTTCCTCTTCTCGTTATTTCACCATGTCTCCCTCTGCTCTCTATTTCACGCTTATCCATCTCTCCCTCTGCTCTCTCTATTTCTCTCTTCTCCATTTCTCCATCTTCTTTCTATTCTCTTTGTTTCTCTCTAATCTATCTTTTCTTGTCTGACACATTTTTGGTTGGATCAAATCGATGGTGGCTGGGTTTCAAGGGTGGAGATTTGGTGTTTACTAGGTTAGTTTCGGTGGTGGAGTTAAATCGGTGGATGAGTTTTAGTGGTGGGTCTCGGTGATGGTGGGTTTCGCTGATGGTGGGTTTTGGTGATGGTGGGTTTCAATGGTGGCTGGATTTTAGGGATGTCAATTCGGTGGTTGTGGGGTTGGGTTTTAGTGGTGGAGTTGAATCGGTGGCTAAGTTTTGGTGGTGGGTCACTGTGATGGGTCTCGGTGATGGTGGGTCTCGATGATGGTGGGTTTCGGTGATGGTAGGTTTCAATGGTGGGTTGGTTGGTGGTTGTTGTGGGTTTTGCAATGTCTATAGGTGGTGGGTTTGGCAAGGTCTCTATGTCTCGTCTCTCTCCCTCTCTGTGATTTTGGTAGTTTTTTTTATGGTGGTGGTGATGTATTCCAAGTGGTGGTGGTGTGCTGTGGGGATGGTGGCTACTGTGGTAAATGTTTTTTTTTTTTTTTTTGGGCTATGGGGTTTAATTTTGGGATGGGTATTGACTATGGTGGTGGTGGTTGGTTTTGATTGTTGTACTGATGGTGAATGGTTACTTGGTTTTGATTGTTGTGCTGGTGGTGGCTGTTGTGAAGAATTGGTGTTTGTGGTTGAGTTTTGGTGGAAGGTGGGTTGCATGGGTTTACTAGAGAGAGAGACAAAGAGGAAGAGAGAGGAAAGAGAGATAGAAGAGAAGAGAGAGAAACAAAATTTTTTATATTATTTGATTGTGTAGTTTATATTATTTTAATAAGTTGTATGTAAAAATAGAAACTGAGATGTAGGGTGAGTTGTAAAATGGGTTGGTAAAATAGATAAATGGTGTGTGAGGGTGCAAAATAGAACTTTTTTTTGCATCTCGGATGCTAATGCTCTAAGTAAAGAAAACCTAAAACCACAAAATTTTTCTAGCTCAATTTTGATTTAACAGTGAAGAAAATATAATGAGTTCATGTGAAAGCGATAGACAATCACTCACAAATTCACAGTTAGCCACATCAAAGTTGTAACAAAAATAGTTATGATCCTATAAGATTAGAGTGCTTTAAGTGGTGATCCTATGCTTAAATGATGTAATCTAATCACCAATTAAACATTCAAGCAAATTGTGATAAAATGTGTGGTATTATAAACTAGCATGTTGTTCAAATGGCCGCCTCCAAATTGGCCCATTTGTGATATGTCTATGATGTTTTGATTCAGTAAGGATTAAAAGCCTTATATTTTATATTTGGATGGGAGTATTGGAGAAAAGGTAAGACCATTTATATTACTTTTACCGAGGTTGATTCTGCCACTAGTCATATATCTTTTTATTTGTTGCGCGTTATTAAAGAGTTTGTTATATGCATATTTTTATTTTGGTTGTTACTTGTTACGAGGGAATCAAAGCCACTAATTCAATATTAAGGACTACTTCAAATGAGTCATATTTTTAAAGTGCAAAGTAAAATTTCATTCAATAAAAAGATTTTACAATTTACTTTATTATTGAATATCAAGCCATATAAATTAGGGGTGACAATGTGTGACATGACCCATGAACACAATACAAACACAACACGATTTTTTTGTGGGTTTGTATTTAGTGTAAATGGGTTCATGTCAAAATGGGTTGACATGCTTTAACACAATTAATAAATGGGTTAATTCTAGGTTGACCTACTCAACCCGAAATGGTTTGATTTAATATAAATAAACATCATTTTTATCTAATATAAATTTGAATTCTAAATATAATGGAGTAATTAAGATAATTTTATTGGTTATATTGATAATTTTCTTCATTAAAAACCTATAATCCCTAACCCTTTACCCAAAACAACGAGAGAGGGAAAAAAAAAAAAAACTATTTTTTGCTCTTTATCTTCTTAGGTTGTCTATTAAACATGTTGAAATGAGTTGTGTTAGGGTTGAGCTATGCTTTGAATACCCTCACTTTGACATGACCCTCTAACACAAACTGTTATCTACTTACTCCTAATATAAATAAATGACTTTACAAGATAAATATAACATTCCAATAGAAACTCAGTCTTTTTCTACTGTAATTAAATAAGATTAATCTAACAATGTATCTCATTTTTACCTATTTACCCTACTCCTAATAAAAATAATAAAATTTTAAAATAAATTAAAATGAAAGGCACATAAGAGTCTAAACATACCCAACTGAGCTGTCATCCGACAAATGGACTGGGAAGAATCCCAGTCCAATAACAAATAGTGGGGCTTATTCATTAAGACTAGCTCATGGTGGAATGTCATTGTAGTACAATGAAGGTCCAAGCCTTGATGCACATCGAATATTAAATACGTGACCTAGATTTCAAATGTAGGCTGGACCTTGAAACTCCTAAAGAAGCTTGGCAGTTGCTCAAAAAAAAGTAAAAAAAAGATAGTGGACCCTTAATATGTAGGTGGGAAGGGATTTGTAGTATAGGAAGGGCTTACCTTCTCTTATATAGCCCAATGACCTAAAAAATGGATAATGTTCTACTATATAACGTTCTACTATATAGTCAAGGACGGAACAGGATTGGGGTGCCAAAGTATAAATAAATAAAAAAAGTTAGTATAGACCAAATTGCGGAGCAAATTGTAAATTTTTTTTTTTTGTGTATACACATGCTAAGCATTTTTTTTTTTCTAAAATTCCCAAGGCTAGGTCCGGTCCGTCTCTGCTTCTAGTGCCATGGGATTTCTGATTTTAAGTTAAAACTCAACTGCAATTCATTAGGAAGATTTCAGTGACTTCATTTATTTATTTATTTTTGGGAGCAGAATGTGGGAGATTTGGGGTGAACTAAAACTTATACAGAATTTTAAAAACTAGAAACAAGTTAAAACTGGACTATAAAGTATATAAACAATAAGGAATGAACAAGAAATTGATGATCTTCACATTTGTGGCGTGGATACGTGCGTGTTTGTAATGACAAATTAATGTTAGAAGGCCCTTAATGCCAAAAGATGTACATGGTTGATTTTGCATGAGCATAATAAATGGGTTATATTTATGGTCTATTTGGAATCCGCTTATTTTACTGAAATTGAAATTTTTTTGCTGAAAGTACTGTAGATAAAGATAAAAGTTAGCTAAAATAGTACTGTGTGATCCATGAATAATACCAAAACATATAATGAGACTCATAAATAGTAACAAAAATAAGCTGAATAGTAAAATAAGCTGGCAAATTTTATCATGCCAAACGCACACTCTCCCCCCCCCCCCCCCCCCCCCCCCCAAAAAAAAAAAAAAAAAAAAAAAAAAAACAGATGGGCCCAACTCCTAGCCTAGGATCTGATGTTCTTCCTCCTTTTTCATTTATTTTTTAATTTTTGATTTTTTTTCCATATTTTCCAAGATAGAAGGATGACATGTAAGAGGAATAGAGCTAATATTTGGAATACATTAGCCTTCATATAAGGGTACCAAGTTGGATTGTGAACAGTTTTTGTGATATATAGAATTATAAATTCTAAAAGAGTTTAAACTCAGTTTTACAACCCAAAAAAAAAAATGTGAAGAGAAGAGTGTAAACTCACTTAGAGCTAAAAATTTTGAGGGTTGATAATTGACATAAAAATATATTCACCTCATGTTAGATAAAATATGTTTTAAAATATAAATTGTGTTTAAAATTATCCTATACGTATTATTATTTTAGTAATCTAAAAATTAATAATTCGACCATTGTAAAGATTTTGAAAAAAAAAACCCTTGAATATTAATAAACATCTAATTTGGGTGAAAATAAATATTTTATTCTAAAAATTTACTCTATGTAATCAGTTTTTAGAAATAAAATAAGAACACTTTTTTTTGAGAAACTAAAATAAGAATACTTGAATTTTAGTAGTATGACATTAGCATTTATCATGTATAAAAGTATGTGAGAATTAACATTTCCTACCTAAATAATAGGTCTCGTTTCATGGGAATTGTAAATTTGCAATTCTAAAAATTTGTAAAACGAAAAATTAAATTTTCACAATTCTTGAGAATGAATAATTATTATCTCAAATTCTTTCTCAACGAAGACACTTTGATCATAGTCAACATCATCAGGTATGCAATCTAAATGATTTTTTTTTTTTTTTTTTTTAATTCAATAGTTATAATGGAGGAGAGAGAATTTGGATCTTGAATATCTTGAAAACACCCAAATGTGCCAACTAATTGAGTTACAAGACTTTTAATTAATAATTTCAATTGTTTCCTTGTATCCAACATTCGACTAATAGCTTTAGATACTAATCCAAACATATGAAACATTACTTTACATTAACAACAAAGTTCCATAACTGAGTTTTATAAACCATTTATTAGGGGGAAAATTTTTTATACTTAATTGGTACCATTTCTTAATGTTACACTACTTAATAAGTTCTTATCATATTAAATTTCTAAAATTCCACTATTGAATTATATATTCTTCTAATAGGATAGTATTCACTATTCAATCCATAAACTCATGTTTTGTATATAATTTTAAAATGCAACTACCTTGAAATTTAAACATTATAGAAAATGTGGAAGCAATAAGGAGAGAATGAAACCCTACAGTGGATTTGTTAAAATACGCATCCAATGGAAAATTATTAAATAGTGTAAAAGTTACACCAAATGCAGTTTGAATCCAACTAATAAAAAACTAGGATCTAGTTTCACATGGTTAACTCTTTGCAACATTACATTTTTTTCATAAATTTTATATTGAATTAATAATTTGATAATCTTGTTGTTAAATGACATATTATTGTTCTTAACATGCACATTAACTTACGTGTTAATTAGACGTTATTTATTATTTGATATTTTAATTCATGTTTTGTGTATAATCTATAATGTCAACATTGAAATAAATAACTTGAATCTTAAATATTTAATGATGAGGTAGTAATTGATCTTTGACCATCTTGATATTTTTTAAATATATAAATAATTGGAAGTTCATGTAATCAAAAGGTTGATTTATCAAAATTCTATTTTAGAGAAAAGTTATGAAATGATATAAAATATTTTATAGAGTTATATTAGATGTAACTTGAACTTGATCTAATATATAAAATAGTTGCTTCAATTAGCAGTGGATTCTATGACATGAAATTCAACAATTTTCTATAAGAGCACTAGGTTGGGACCTTGGGGGAACACTTTTAGACTTTTAGGATTCGTTTGGATGGAAGGGTAGAAAAGTGAGAAGATAGAAAATTGTGGGAGGATAGAAAAGATTTTAATTTCTCTCATTTTTGTTTTGTCAGGAGTGGAAAAGTGGAGGAATGGAAAAAGTGAATTTATATAAATTTACTCATATACCCTAGTTAAAAAATGATGGCCAATTAAAACAAAAAAGTGACAAACAACCAAAAAAAAAAAACAATCACCCAATTTATTAAAAAATAAAAATCATGTCCCAAAAAAGAAATCATGTCTAGTTAAACAAAAAAACAAAACAATATAAAATAACTCTCACACCCACAACCCAGAAAATCCAAAAAAAAAAAAAAAAAGAGAGGAAGAAGGCAACACCCAGGAAAGGAAAAGAATAAAAAAGAAAAAAATTGGGAGAGGCAACATGCCCAGGAAAGGGAAAAAAATTTTTGGCAAAGGCAATGTGCAAGTGCGCATGGGCATTTTTGTCCATTAAGCAGCCAAATTTTTTCCCTTCAATTTTCTCTCCATTTTGGGAGAAAATTTTTTAGTGAGCCTGAAGAGAAAACATCTGGATCTCACAATTTATTTTCCTTCCTTCTCCACTCAATCAAACATACTCCAAAAAAAATTTCATTTTCATTTTCTCTCCAAAATTTTTCATCCACCCTATTTTACCTCCAAACAAACACACCCTTAGTTCCTTTCTCTCCAATGACCATAGTTGTTTGCGTTTGAAGTACTCAGATCACTGGTATGTGGAAGGCCAATTCGACTCCGGTGACGTTAAGATAGGACCACAGAGGTCGAGATCTAGCCTTGACTAGTTTTTGTTTATTCTCACTTTGGATCTTATTTAAGGCAACTTTAAAAGAAAATAACTCATTCTATCCTAGTGTAGAATCTGTAGATTAGAGTCCACTAATTAAACTCTAGGCAAGTATAGTTCATTAAAAAAAAAAAAAAAAAAGAGGCCATTAATATGTGCTAGGGTTGTTGAGCATTAAAGGCAAGAAAACAAGAACGTTTCATTTAAAGAAAATATAGATGAACCTTTCGTTTCACAAAATCAGTTTTTTAGCTCAGCATGATACTTTGGCAAAATCATAAACTCCAAACTCACACCAACCATCATCAAGCCAACGTGATGACAACTGTTACAACTACCCTATATCACGGATTCTTCACCATCAAGGTTTGCAACTGCTGCACTCAACTACACAGGGGCGGAGCTACATTGCTCCTTTTGGGGGTGGGGGGGAACTAATAGGATATAGCCCCCAAAAAAATAAGAACCGGCCCCCCAATTATATTTAAGATTTCTAGTTAGTCCAATGGATTTTTAGTTGACCTCCTCAATTGTTCAAAACTTTATTATCTGTCCACTTCAATTATTCCTAAGATTTATAGTTAGTCCAAAAGATAATGACTAATAGTTGATCTTCTTCATTGTCCAAAAATTTATAATTAATCCAATGGATAATAACTCACTCTCTAGCATCATTGACAACCCATTTCCCAACATAATTTCAATTTTTTTTTCATCTTTAGATACCTACGGAACTTTGTTGTAACTGCTAGTGCCAGCTCATTACCCCCATTTTCTTTCTCAACACAAAAACTCTTATCTCAACCAAAATTATTAATCCATTTTTTTCTTGGTTCAACATCATCTTCTTAACTCTTTAAAAAAGTCAATATGCAAGAGCATTTTCTTTTCTCTCTCTTTTATCAATCATCATTGTTATTTTACCATTAGTATTATTTTTGTTTCTTTCTTCTGCCACTATGTGTGTGTTGATATGCATAAGGGTATTTAAGATTTTTTTTGTTTACATTTTTGTATTGCTATCTTTATTCCATTAAAGATTGTTGGGCATAATTTTGATGTGAACTGTTCTTTTATTGGATTTTTTTTTTTTTTTTTTTAATTTGTCTATAATAAACTATATAATTTTTGTATGTTCATTAATATTTAAGAATATAACTGTAGGGGCTCCTTTTTCGGAGGGCACCCCCGACAATACATTTGTAGAGAGTGGGTTGAAGGGCTTGGCTCCGGCCGGCTTCTCGCCGGTCCTCCGGGATCTTTTCCCTAGCTTTTCTTCATTTGGGGTTGCTCCTCGGCTGGGGCCCGAGAGGGGCCCCCCTCCACGAGTGGGGTTCTTTGCCTTATATACTCCCTTTTTGTTGATCCTGGCCTTACAGCTGTTGGCCATCCAGGCCCCTGCTTCTGAACTTGTCCCATCAGACACGTTCTCCCCCATGCTGAGGGCTTCATCTCCCCAGGTTGCGTCGCTCAGAGGTCTTGTCATCATTAATGCGGCTTGGGGAGCCAGACGAATTCATTGACTGCAGATGTGACTGCCTTCCCTGGGCTTGTCCCCTACCCAGAGTTAGACTAGGTATGCCGAGGAAGGGAGTATCCTCGGCATGGATCCAAAAAGGGGCTGAAAACCCTTTAAATGACTGTCTGGGACGATTGTCCCTCCTCGGCTTGGGCCTTGGGCCAGCCGAAAGGTGGGCCGGGGCTCCCAGGCCTACGAGCCCACAATACACGGGCCCCACAATAACAATATATCAAAGTTAATGATTTTGAATTCAATATGAACTATGGTTAATATATCAATACTACAATTTAGCCCCCCAAGTAAAATTTTCTAGCTACGCCCCTGCAACTACAGTGCTGATAAATTATTGTCCAAAAGATACCATCTGTGTATTACATATATGCAATATGAACTACGGATGGTACGCTACAGTGTTTTGTTAAATTATATAGGTACAGGAGAGTTGCTTGCATCCGTTGTTGAAGGCATTTCGTACTCTACCATAGAGTACAATAATAATCACTTGCACATTATCTGTATAACCTTGGCTTCAATTGCCCCACCACACCCTCTCCCCCATATACGACAATTATCTCTTACGTCCCTCACATTGTGAGGGCCTACTCCATCCAACCTATTAAGCCATCCTCTTATATAGGAGATGGCATGAAGCACACCTCTCATAAGCATGGTGTGCTCCATACAACCAGGATATTATATATATATATATATATATATATATAGAGGGTCCGGTTAAAGGGCACACATTAGTAAAATCCATATATATATATATATATATATATATAGACATACATAAAGTAATAGATATCTTATAAGCATGTTTGATGCAAATTTCCGCTCAAAGATTGTGGGTTTCACACATTTATGGGACTCACAATCTATGAGTGAGCACATAAACCAATGAGTTACCTTAAAGTTGAAATAATATTATCACTAACATGATTGATTTTACAACAACTTCATAATTAATGATTGCGTATAAGTGGTAGATACAACTAATTGTCTGCCATTCATGTATCCAACACTTTTTCTCAACTATTCACAGTCGACCACTTCTAAAATTTTGAAATTTCTTACAAAAAAAAGTAAGTTTCTATAGCATTATTTATTTATTTATTATTATTATTTTTTTTTTTTGAGAATGACATTATTTAAGTTAAAAAGGTTAATCCTAGAAGTCAAGTGGCTTCCACCCCAAATCGTACTAGAACCTAAATATGTAGAAAATCATCACATTTAGCATTAGCATTCAGTGTGCTAAAAAAATGCTACTTTAGCACACCAAAGTACTATTTTTGCAACTTTAATACAACATCTCACAATTCACCCTACATCTTATCTTTTATTCTAATATACAACAGTAAAAACACATTATAATAACCTAAAATAACTTTTACCCCCAAAAAAATATAAATAAATAAGCCAACACCACACCCACAACCCACCATCACCACCCCCACAACTTATGACCATATTGGAACCCACCACAATCACTACCCAAAATCAACCAACCACCAAAATAAATAAAAGAAGAAGAAAAAAGCCCCAGCCACTGCCATATCCACCAAAACGTTGCCACCAAGGCCGACTCCAGCATATAGGCAACTAAGACAATAGCCTAAGGCCCTAAATAAAAGAAGATCCTCTCTAATATTATATTATATTTTAATTAAGACTTATTTACCCTTTTACCTAGATTAAAAAAATTTAAGGCCCCTTTTATTACCTAATAGAATGCATTGTATATTAAAAAAAAAAACCCATTATAGTTCAAAACAGACAAAACTAGTCTGTACTTTTTTTTTTCTTTTTTCTTTTTTTTCTTTTTTTTTGAGAAGGAACTAGTCTGTACTTTTAAAAAAAACAATAGATAAAGAGTCTATACTATAAACTCTCACTCTAGATATTACCATGTGGGATGATGTGATATCGCATCAACCTATTTGTGACTTTATTTTAAGTTTTTTTTTTTAATATTTTAGTTAGTTGATTTTTCCCATTTCCATCGGTACTGATTTTTTATTAATATTTCAAGTAATTTATTTTATTTGTTTTGTTTTAGTATATTTTCATTAGTTATCCTTTAAGAATATATATATATATATATATATATATATTTTTGTATTAATACTGATAGGACCGACGATCTCTCTCTCACAGACGAGAAAACCAAATATCTACGTCAATATATCCACGTTACTGACGAAGGTAGGAAAGCTATTCAATGCAGTCAATGATGACTCAGACGGTTACAAAATCAGCTGTACAGGCCGTTGGAAGCCCATCAAAGCATACATTACTGAACATGAGGCGTTACCAATAGAGGCATTAAAATCACAATAACAACAACAACAGCTAGGAGCTGTGGAAACATATATAAAGACCTCACAGAACCAACACAAGGTACATAGAGATACCAAAAATTACTCATAGTTATTCTGATTTTCTTAAAAGGCTTCCTTATACTAACTTTGGCATCGGAGACATTGTGGCAGGCACCACACCGGTGACCACCTTGAGGGAGCCATCTTTTCATATTTGCAGGGGCACAGACGAGGACTCAACTCCATTTGGACGCACTTACAAATATTGACGATTTGCACTTCATCAGTTTAGCGCCATCTGTGGGGACGACATTTTCGTACTTAGGTTCGAAAGCGTAGTTTCCAATTAACTTCTACATTCAGATGGAGTCCAACCAGGATTCTGCAGCATTAGCTCTGTAAGTCCAGGCTCTTGCAGCTATCATCGAAGAGCTCACCAAACAGAATCAGGAAATGAGGCTATGGCTTCAGCAGGGGGAGAACCGGTCTAGGGCCAATCAAGAGGATGAAGGAGATAGCCATAGAAGGAGTGACCATCGAGGGCCGACTTCTCCAGATGAACAAAACTCAAATCTTCTCCGGGAGATGAGAAAGGAGATGGACGAGCTGAGGAACGTCATTAGGGAAAAAACAGACCGAAGCTCAAACAGAATGGTCAGGGCAACAGATTTGCTCTTCACCATGGCAGTTTTGGAATGCCCTGTGCCGTCGAAATTTCGCTTGCCTCAGCTTGAGCCGTTTGACGGATTTAAGGACCCTCAAGACCATCTCAACACCTTCAAGACGACACTAGGCCTTCAATAGCCTCCTGACGAAATACTGTGTCGTTCCTTTCCCACCACTCTCAAAGGAGTTGCAAGGGAGTGGCTTACAAAGTTACCAACGTCGTCCATCGACAGTTTCGAGCAGTTGAGCAATGCCTTTTCGAGCCACTTCATCGGGAGACAACGCCCGAAGAGGCCAGCAGACCACTTACTCACCATTAGACAAAGGGAGAAAGAAACCTTGAGATCGTACGTAAAACGCTTTACTCGGGAGACTCTGGAGGTGGACGAAGCTAACGATAAGGTGCAGTTGATGACCTTTAAAGCGGGATTGAAGTTCAGAGAGTTTATGGTTTCACTCGCAAAGAATCCTCCTGAGACGATGGCAGAGATGCTACTGAAGGCGTAGAAGTACATGAATGCTGAAGATGTTTTAGCCATCATTAAGGATGTGGAAAGGCCAGGAGACAAGGGAAGGAAGGAGGACGATCGTAGAGGTCGAAAGAGGGAGTGCCCAGATCATCAAACTAGTGATGGGAGTAAAAGGAAAGAAGAAAAAAAAAATCTCAAACGGTAAAATTCACTCCTTTAGTTATGCCTGTTGACAAAAATTTGGCGCAGATTAAGGATGAACACTACCTCAAATGGCCAAGGCCATTACATTCGTCGCCCAACGTGCGTAACAAAAAGAAGTACTGCCGATTCCACAAGGATCACGGCCACTACACAGAGGATTGTAGGGACCTAAAGGAGTAGATAGAGGAGCTTATACGAAAAGGAAAACTACAGAAGTATGTGAAAAAGGGGGAATCTAGCAGGTTCAGAGGCGACAGCAAAAACCAGCGCGAATCTTCACCTAGAGACGAGGATCACACGTCCCAGTGCCCGCCAAGTGTGATCGGAGAGATAAAGACGATCATAGGTGGCCCATCTACAAGTGGGTTGTTCAAATCCCTTAAGAAAGCGTGTCAGAGGCAGGTGAACAGCGTCCACAAGATGCCCCCATTTAAGCAAAGACGGACGGACGAACCAGGACATATGTTTCTCAGAAGAAGATGCTAGGGGAGTGAAACAGCCTCATGACGATCCTTTGGTCATAATGCTCGTGATAGAAGGATTCAATACCAGAAGAATCCTTGTGGATAATGGTAGCTTGGTGGACATCATCTACCTCTCCGCTTTCCAGCAACTGAAACTAGATCCAAGAAGGCTGCGCCCATTTAACTCTGCCCTCGTCAGCTTCAGTGGAGACAGGGTGTATCGCAAAGGCATAATGACGCTGACAGTTACAGTGGGGACTCACCCGAGGCAGTTGACTCATCAGTTGGATTTTTTGGTGGTAGACTGCCCTTCATCTTACAATGTGATCATCGGGAGACCCACGCTTAACCGTTGGAAAGCAGCCATGTCCACCTATTGCTTGAAGGTAAAGTTCCCAACAGAGAACGGTGTGGGCGAGGTGAAAGGAGATCAAGTACTAGCCAGGGAATGCTACCAGGCTGTGCTAGCTGCCAAAGAAAACCATACATGGATGATTAAGGAGAAGGAAGAAGAGAAAGTGGAAGCCCTGGAGACAGTGGAGTTGGTCGAGGGAGAAACAACAAAGACGAGCAGGATAGGGACGACATTAAGTCCCAAGATGAGGACAAGACTTGTCCAGTTCTTTAAAGAGAACTTGGATGTCTTTGCATGGAATCACGAGGACATGCTAGGCATGTCCTCAAGAGTCATCGAACACAAGCTAAATGTGGACCTCGAAAAGAAACTCGTCTAGCAAAGACAACGAGTCTTCGCTCCAGAACGGAATCAAGCAATCATGGATGGCGTTAGCAAGCTGTTGTCAGCAGGCTTTATTCGAGAAGTTTCCTATCCAGATTGGCTCGCCAATGTCGTCCTAGTGAAGAAAACAAATAGGAAATGGAGAATGTGTGTGGACTTCACGAACCTGAACAAAGCTTACCCAAAAGACAGTTTCTCTCTGCCAAGGATAGACCAGCTACTGGATTCTACAACAGGGCATAAGCTACTAACGTTCATGGATGCATTCTCGGGTTACAATCAGATCAAAATGGTAGAAGAAGAACATGAGAAGACTACCTTTATCACAAGCCTAGGACTCTATTGCTATAAGATAATGCCCTTTGGACTAGAAAATGCAGGAGCCACCTACCAGAGGTTAGTAAACAAAATGTTCAGCAAGCAGATCGGGGGAAATATGAAGGTATATGTGGACGACATGCTCGTCAAAAGTAAAGAAGAGCTTGTTCATCTAGATGACCTCTAGGAAACATTTGCTACACTCAGACAGTACCGGATGAAATTAAACCCCAGTAAGTGTGCCTTTGGAATAACCTCGGGGAAGTTCTTAGGGTTCATGGTGTCCCAAAGGGGGATAAAGGCAAACCCGTAGAAGGTGCAAGCCATACTCGACATGACGTCGCCAAAGACCGTCAAAGAAGTCCAGAAGCTCACAGGAAGGATAGCGGCACTTAACAGGTTCGTCTCCAAAGCGATGGACAAATGCTTACCCTTCTTCAAGACGTTGAAGCAAGCCTTTGCCTGGACCAACGAATGTGAGGCGACATTTCAAGAACTCAAGCGCTACCTGAGCAATCCACATCTCCTAAGCCTGTCCAAGGAAGGGGAAAACCTGTATCTGTATCTAGCAGTATCAGTTGCAGCTATGAGTGCAACCTTAATTCGAGAAAAGGACAGGAAACAGCTCCTAGTTTACTACGTCAATCAAGCTTTCCAAGGGGCAGAAGCCAAGTACCTAAGGATTGAGAAAATTGCGTTCGCATTGATAGTAGCTTCGCACAAGCTGTGACCTTATTTCTAGGCGAACCCCATCTTGGTAATGACGGACCAACCCATCAAAAAGTCCATGAACAAGCTCGAGGCAGCAGGAAGGATGATCTGATGGGCAATCGAGCTTAGCCAGGTCGACATTGAGTACCACCCCAGGACAGCCATCAAAGCGCAGGCTTTGGCAGACTTCATCACCGAGTTCACTCTGCCAGACGAGGATAGCCCCACCGACGAGACAGAACAGTGAAGGATACAAACAGATGGTTCGTCAACCCAAAGGAGGGGCAGAGTAGAGGTCGTCATCATCACCCCAGACGAAGAAATGCTTAAATATGGAGTTCAGCTAAAATTCCCGGCCACTAATAATGAAGCCGAGTACGAAGGAATATTGACGAGATTAAGAGTCGAAAAAGCACTGGGAGCTAAAAGTTGCTCCTCTAGAGCAATTCTAAGCTGGTAATAAGGCAAATAAAGGAGGAGTATGAAGCAAAGGAGGAAAGAATGCAAAAATACCTTAGGCTGCCGAAGCATCTGACACAGGAATTTGATAGAGTGGAGTTCGTGTAGATCCCCAGGAGCTAGAACATGATAGCAGACGAAATCGCGAGCTAGCATCATTAGAAGAAGGGTCAACAGCCATGAGCTCAGAGATGGAAGTCCAGAAACACCCCAGCATTAAAGAAATCTCTATATTTGCAATCCAGAGCACAAGCAGTTGGATGACCCCGATCATATCATTCGTCCAAGACGACCACCTCCCACATGATGTCGAGGAGGCCAGAAAGGTTAAGAAGAGAGCAGCCAGATTCACGATCCTGAATAACACCTTGTATAAGAGAAGCTTTTCCATGCCCTACCTAAAGTGCGTAAATGAAGAGGAAGCCAAGTATATTCTGGAAAAGATTCACGAAGGGGTTTGCGGAGACCATGCAGGCCCCAGATCCTTGATAAGTAAAGTTGTCAGAACGGGTTACTTCTGGCCTACTATGCAGGTAGACGAAAGGGAGCTCGTCAAGAAATGCAACAAGTGCCAAAGGTTTGGGAATGTCCAATGCCTTCCAGCTGAGAGACTAACGACGATAGCCTCCCCTTAGCCATTTGCACAATGGGAAATCGACATCGTCAACCCATTACCCCAAGGTAAAGGACATGTAAAGTTCCTACTAGTTGCTATTTATTACTTTATAAAATGGGTGGAAGCAGAGGCGTTAGCAACTATCACTGAAGCAAGGATCCAGAGCTTCGTATGGAAGAACATAATTTGCAGGTTCAGAATTCCATAGATGATCATATCAGATAATGGGCGGCAGTTCGACAACCAAGGCTTTAGGAATTTTTGCTCAAGTCTAGGGATCAAGAACCAGTTCTCATCCCCGGGGCATCCACAGGCAAACAGACAGACGAAGGTAACTAATCGAACACTACTCAAGATTATCAAAACCAGGTTGGATGGCGCTAAAGGGGCCTGGCCAAAAGAATTGCCCAATGTCTTGTAGGCTTACAGGACTACAACAAGAACCCCAACAGGAGAAACCCCCCCTTCAGACTCACTTATGGCACTGAGACAGTAATCTCAGTCGAAGTAGGAATGAGTAGTATTAGACGAGAGATGTTCCACAAGGACAGCAACGATGATCAGCTAAAAGTCAACCTGGACTACCTGGACGAAGTTAGAAACGGAGCCTCTAACAAGATGACGAAGTACCAGCAGAAGATGACCGACTACTACAACCAGAGAGTGAAGCTCAGACGACTTGACATAGGGGACCTCGTCCTAAGCAAAGTCACCCCGGCAACCAAAGATCTTGCCCAAGGAAAACTCATCCCAACTTGGGAAGGAACCTATCGGGTCGTTCATTATTCCAGACAAGGCGGTTATCACTTGGAGACCTTGGACGGGTAAAGACTCCCATGACCATAGAATATTGAACACTTGAAGATGTACCACCAATAGATGTAACAGACAATTGTATTCGTTTTTGAAAGCAATAAAAGAACTATTCATCCAATGAGTCAATACTAGCCAACCCAGTAGCTTAAAAGCCAAAAAATTGGCTAAGTAACAAGATTCCGCCTAAACGGATGTAAGTTACCGACGAACCCCTTAAAAGGGTGTAAGCCAGAAAATTGGCTAAGTAAGTTACTGACGAATCCCTTAAAAGGGTGTGAGCCAAAAAATTGGCTGAGTAACAAGATTTCGCCTAGAAAAATGTAAGTTACTGATGAATCCCTTAAAAGGGTGTAAGCCAAAAAATTGGCTGAGTAACAAAGTTCCGCCTAGACGGATGTAAGTTACAGATAGACCAAAAATTGGTTAAGAAAACGGGACTCCTCCAGGATGGGAGTAAGCCACAAACAAGTCACTACTCTTCAACAAAGGTGCAAGCCATCACAAAAAGTTTAACTAAGTACAAGACACTGATGCTGAAGAAACGATTAAAGAAACGAAGCAAATAGAGATCATGCAAGAGGGAAAACAAGTAAGTATATGATCATGAATGCAATTAAAAGCCCAAAAACCACGGGCACCCATCATTGTTTCAAGATTGGAGTTAAAAAAAAAAAAAAAAAGGCCCATGAACACTAGGCCCAAAAGCATTGTTCTTAAAGTAGAGTGAAATATTGTTCTCAAAATAGAATCAAAAAGCCCTAAACACCCTGGGCACCTAAAAAAAAGGGAGATTACAAAAGAAAAGTAATAAGTTCAGGTATCGGTAGCAGTGTCACCACCAGCAGGAGCACTCTCGGGAGCGTCACCCTCAGGAACCGAAGATTGGGAGGCTTTATCAGCTGCCATCTCTTTATCCACCTTTTCCAGATCCAAATTCTCGAGATCTAGTTGGGGTGCTTGATGAAGTACCTCCTTAGGAGCTCAAAGCCTTTGAAATACCAACTGAAAAGTACTGTGTTGTACTCATTAGTCTGCTAGAAAGCCTCACCGGCCTTGGCAGCTATAGTCTTGAGTTTCTCCTTGGCACCAAAAGTTGTTCATCCTTTTCCAGAGTTAGCTGCTTCTCAGCTCTGAGGTCGTCACTCAAGGTCTGAACTTTTTCCTTAAGGGTATTGGCCTCGTCCATGGTGACAATTAAGTCTTTCTTTAGCTTAGAGTTCTTTGCCTCCAGAGCTTCCATCCTGGACTTCACGGACGTGACCTTGGCTTCCTGAGTGAGGTACTCCGTTGTGATGTGAAGACTCTCCCCCAACACCTGAAAAGAAAATTGAATCCTTAAAAAAAAAAAAAAAAAGAGAGAGAGAAGAGAAAGAAAGGACTTGCACAAGTACGTTACCTGAACAAGTTTGTGGACGTGACGAGCCACCACCTCGTTGGAAGGCACGCCCGAGAAAACCTTTAGGTCCTCAGCAATGACGACCTCATCTGCCCTTTCCACCGCAAGATCAACATCGTTCCAGATACTGGACGTACAGGAATCAGCCTTCTCTTTCCCTTTGTCTGCCAGGCGTGGCCTCTTGGAGATAAGAGTAGGGATCTCCTCGACAGATGTGGCCGGAGAGGCTGTCCTCATCGCCTCAGTACCGGAGATAGTTGGAGCAATGAGGGTGACTGGAGTAACGGGGGGGCCCTTCCCTGTGACGCGCACTGTCCTCTTCCCAAGATTGGACAGTGGCTCGTTCTTCTTTGATCTCATCTTTGCATACATGTCTTGATTAAACTTAGTCGTCATTCCTGCAAGAGGAGAACACTTAAAGAAAAATTAAAAAAAGGGCGGAAGAATCAACATGTACGAGCTTAACACTTACTCTTTTTCTCCTTAATTTCAATATTGCGCAGGACGAAGTCAGAAGGATCTGGGCCAAGGCAATAAAAGGCAAGCATCCATGGGTCCACTAGATCGTCAAAATCTTCGATTGTCCTCACGTACGCAATGGCCTTCTCAACGCACTCCTTGTACCTGCTTTTAAGCTTAGGCCGTCTCTTAACTGCACAAGACAATGAACAGGAGAGTTATTGACGAAAAAGTAAACACAAAGATTGAAGATTAAAGACTAGAAGAAATAATGACGCACCTAAGTTCAGGGTCCCCCACCGACGGAGCAGCCTTGGGAGATCACCCCAAACTTCGTTAAAAGGGGTCTCCCAATCTTCCCTGGACACAAAAAAGAACCGGGACTTCCAATATTTGAATGATGACGGCAGATCCCGGACCATCCTAGCCCTTCTCTCCTAGGGCACCAGCTCGTAATACCCATACTCCTTAGACAACTTTAAGTGGTACAGGTATGATAGGTTATTTAGACCCCTTAACCAACCAAATTGCGTAGCCTAGATTAATTAGCCAAGTTGTTACTTAGTCAAATTAAACAATTCTAGGTTAAAGCAATTCAACAATCATATCAAGAATAATAATGCAGCGGAAAATAAATAACACAAGATATGATCACCCAGGAAACCACACGGTAAAAACCTGGGGAGGATTTGACCCACCGATCCTCAAGGCATAAAAGAATTCACTATGAAAGAATTGAAGTTCTTACAGAAGGACTACAAGCTCCCCGCTCGACTTCCTAATGCTACCCACCAGTACGAACTTCCTGACACGACCACGCGCAGGCTCCGAATCCACGGACTACTTCTTTCTTGAATTCTTCAATCAGCTACAAGCTCCCCGCTTGCTTTTCTTTTAAGTTCCAATGGTTGCAACTAAGTTGATCTTCAAGATGTTGAAATCATCTCTACCTTGAAAACCCTAAGCTTTGTGTAAAGGAAAGCTCCTCTAAGATCTCACAAGAGATTTACACAAAACAGAAAATATGAGCAACAATAACAATATGGACAACCTCAAAAACGTGGCTAGGGTTTTGTTTATATACCTAGGGTAAAAACATAAAACCCTAAACGTTTAATGAAGTAGGGCTGAGTTGGAAATTCTGCAGAAAATTCAACCTGTGCGATTTTCGATCGATCGAGTCTAATCTTCGATCGATCGAGCCAGGCCAAAAGTCCCAAGTACTTCTGCAGCCACTCGATTCCAACTGTACAATAATAAACCAACTTTGAGCAAGTCTAAACAAGACTTAATACAATGTTTTGATCATGGTTTGCCAACATTACAAATTAGAGTTCTAAATACATAAAATCCTAAGACCTTAGAACCTAACAAACTCCCCCTTTGGCAATCCGTGACAAAACCATAATTAAAAGCTCAAAGTTTTACAAGTAAAAGCCCTTTACAAAAGTAATGCTCATAAACTCAAATTCAGCCTAACTACTATCCATCAGTTGCAAGTGTAGACAGCAGCTTTAGTTGAATCAACCTGTATATTCCTGAAATACTCAACAAACGCATAAACGCATGTGTGACAGAAAAGAGTAAAACAACAGGTATAACATTCTTGTAAGATTCACACAACACAAAATAAAGACATATATGAATGATCAACTCATAAATATAAATCAATAAGCAGTGAATCATAAAGCAACAAGAATCAATGAATAGAACATGTATATCAATCAATGTTACTCCCCCTAACATGAATATCCCCAAAAATGATATACAAAGTGAAGCACCTAGATACAATCTAAAAACTCCACAAGCTCCTCAAAACAAAAAGTCTCCCCCTAACTACAAAAACCCCTCTACAAGTCAAAATACCACTCCCCCTTTTTGTGACGGAATGCCAAAGAGCAATCACAAGTCGCCATCAAAAGGAGGTGGTGAGGGTGAATGAAGACGCGCCAAGTCAGCTCGTAGAGCACGAAACTCATCAAGCAAGTCCACCAAAATCTGTCCATGAGCCGCCTGAACGGTCATGACAGTCTCCAAAGTACGACGAACATCGAAGTCGGCCGAAGGAGGTGGAGGAACATCAGCAGCAGCAGCATCATCACCAACTGGATCAGTAACATCCTCATCAGCAATACCTGCAGAAGAAGAAGGAGGAGGTGCGCTACTAGAGGGCTCAGACCTAGGGTGTTTAGAACCAGCTCGAAGATGAGCAGCCCTTTGTCTAAGAAAAGACGCACCTATAGGAGCAATAACATGAACGGGCTCAGAGTAAGGGAAGCCACCAAGATCAAGATGAAGGAGAATCCTATGAATGAAAATAGGATGAACAAGAGCATGAGCAGATGATGAACTCTTATAAACATCGTTCAAAGAACGAAGAAAAAGATGGGGAAAACTAATAGGAGCATCAGTAACAAGAGCGTACAGAAATACACACCGCTCAAGAGGAATGGTGTGAACATGGGAAATGGGCCAGATAGAATGACACGCTATCCTAAAGAAAAGATAGTGTAACCCGGAGAGCTCAGCAGAGGTGATCCGAGGATCAGAACCCCACTGGACAGTAGTCCCAGTGATGTAAGACAAGACATCACTAATCTCGGGAGACACATCATATGGATAGACAGGATGTCGAACCAATGGTACCCCTAGAGCATCAGCCACTACCGTAGGAGTAAGGGTGTACTCTACGCCTCGTATCCAACTCTTGACTAGAGTGTTGGAATCATAGATGCGGATAGAGATGTTCGAATAGAACTCTCTAATCAAGGCAGAAGGTGGAGGAGGATCAGAAACATCCACCAAGGGTAACCAGCCCCTACGCTCAAAGTTTGCCCTAATGGCAGGATCAAGTTCATCTAAGTGAACAGAACGCTCAGCCCAAATTTTTCTCCTTACATTCAGCTTCTCATAAATCTCTTGGTTTTTCTCACTCGAAAACTTCTCACGATCATAGGATGGAGGGGGTGAAGGAGAAGGTGAGGGAACATTCCTACGGGCTCTAGTTTTCCTAGGCATAGTGCTAAGGAAAGGACAGAGACATAAAGGAAAAACCAAAAGAACAAGAGAAAATAAAACCAAGGGCAGACTGCAAATTAGCACAATAAAAAATATAGAACAAAAATCTATATGATGCATGAACATTAATAAGTTGTGATGCATGATCTAATGCAGTAAACAAATAAGTTCAATTGAGATTGAAATTGACAAAATTGGCTTGAACATGGAATTTTTATCAAAAATCCCAAAAATTGAAAACCACTTGTTGAAATTTTATACCAAAAAGATGAATTGAGCATTATAAAACACATTACATAGATTATAATGCTTAATTACAACTACACAACAAGTCAATTTCATCAAAATCATCTCAATTTAACAAAAGCCCCAATTCGGATCAAGAACAAGCCCTAGAGTTTTCAATTTTTCACCAAACTCAAATTTGATCAAATTAACAGGTAAGAATCATGTTAATGAAGTGTCCCCACAAAAACCCAATGATCAATTTCATAAATTAAGGCTTGAATCAACAGAAAATCCAAATTTTGCATATTCAGAAAATTACCCTTAAAAACATGGATTTATGCATGAAATGATGAAAATAAAATCAAAAGGAAGGGTAAAAGGGTCTTACCGGCTTGAGGAAAGAGAGATTGTGCAAAAACTTCGGAAGAAAACGACAAAAAATCCCTAAGGTGGAGCCTTGCCAACGCGGAGAGAGAGAAAAAGTTTGAAAAAGATTTTGAAAAGTATTTGAAAAAGTCAGATCTGATCTTTTAAAAAAGCTTTTTCACGATGTTCGATCGATCGAAAATCAGATTCGATTGATCGAAACACACAGTCATTTTGAGACAAATGAGAGCACTTTTTCGATTGATCGAAAAACAGATTCGATCGATCGAAACACACAGTCATTTTGAGACAAATGAAAGCACTTTTTCGATTGATCGAAAAACAGGCTGGATCGATCGAAATGGGCAGAGGCTCACTAAATTTTGAGAAAAATCACAGTTTTGAAAGACAAACCAAATTTTGAAAAAACAACTCCTCAAAGCATTAAATTACAGAAATAAAATGCATGAGTATGAGATGGAATGATTCTTCAAAAACCCAAAGTTTTAAACCCCAATTTTCTCAAACACAAGTTTCAATCATTCTTCCTTTGAATATTCTCAAACAACAAATATGTTGTACACAAATCTCAAGATAATTTCAAACTTGGTTGGTCAGACCAAAAACACACACACTAGCATGTACAGTGTTTAACAAAGAGTAACTTGTGTAGTGTGTGATACTAGCAAAAACTTGAGATACATGTGAGGTGATATGTGAATTGCAATCAAACACAAAGTCTACACAATTCATCACATAGAATTTAAAAGAGACTATCACCTAAAGAGTTACATCCTATAACTCCCACATCTCCTAGAACAAAAGCTTGCAATCATGTAAGTTTCTTGTAATTTTGCCCCATTATTTAGGTGAAATTTGGCATAAAGCCTAATAGTACACACCAGATTAGATTATGTGAAATGGCATCAAGCCTAATAGTACACACCAGTTTTAAGCATTAAGCATTTAAAGAGGCTACACCTTATGTTCTTTTTGTGCATGTGCTACACTTTCTCGAGCACAAAATCTTATGATATGCACTAAGGTGTTCATGATTGACTAGTGAACAGTGGTGAGATGGTTATTTATGCCTTTCTCAAAAGGATCAAGTCCGACATTCAAATAACATGTGACGTCAAGATCAAGACAAAGTGATTAATAACCACAAACATCTTTCCCACACAACATGCACTACAAAGCTTTAACTAGTCAGGTGCAATATTTAAGCTCATCAAAGTTAAACAAGGTACACAGAATCATGACATGTGTCAAAAGATAGACCAACCTTGTTTTTCAAAAATCAAGAAAAGTAGTGTCTAACAAAATTTTTGCTTTCACTTTTCCTTTTTTTTTTTTTTTTTTTTTTTTTAAAAAAAAAAGAGAAAACAGATACATCCTAGAATGAAATGCATGAATGTAATGCAATGCAAGTCCTAGAACAAAAACAACAAAAAGACACAAACCAAAGAACAATGGTCACCAAAGAATAGAGCAATTAAGCACAAGGACCATGTCAGAAAGACTCAGTTAGTTCGAGTCTTTTGCATCCAAAACTTTTTAGATGCACCACGAGCATTGGAGTTCTTATTCACATTAGAGTGATTCCCAACTCCAGGATTGGAATAAAGGTTTAACACCTTTACCAATTCACCAATTAGTGCCATAGGATCATGTGCTTGAGGCACAGGCACTTTTGGTTTAGTTGCTCTCTTATCAGCTTGAAGCTTGTAACAGTTAGGACGGATATGTCCAGACTTACCACAATAATGACAAACCCAAGTAGGTTTACCATGCATCTTGTCCTTAGATTTGGTAGGCTCCTTAGGTTTAGATTCTCTTAAGTCTACCCTAATCTTCTTGGGTGGTGAAACTTCTACGGGTTTAACTATCTCACTCACAGGTGGTTTGACAGTTTCACTCACAACCTCACTCACAGAAGGTTCAGAAGAAGAGGAAGGAACAAAAGTAGTGGAATGTGGTCCAGAATCAAAAATGCTTTCAACATATCCTAACCCAGTTTTATCAGCAGGAGACTTTTGAACATTCAACATGTGATCAAGTTTAGAACTAGCAGATCTAGCAACAGATAAATCATGTTCCAAAGTTCTAACTTTATCAAGCAAAAGCATGTTCTCAGATTTAACATTATTCAAAAGCTCATTAGCATCAAACAGTTTAACAAGCAAATTTCTCTTTTCAAGCTCAAGAGAATCAATTTTCTTTAGGCCAAGTTCAACTTTCATAGCATCCTTTGCAGCAATTTTGCAAAGTTTGTTATAGGCCTCTTGAAGATCTGCATCTTCAGAGAGTTCCCCATCAGAAGGGTTCTCCTCAGCAGATATGCTTTCATTGACTATAGCAGTAGCCGTGAAAGCAATGAAGTTTCCATCCTCGTCCCCACCGGACTCATCATCAGAAACCTCATTATCACTAAGGGTTACAGCCATAGCTTTACCCTTATTCCTCAAGAATGTAGGACATTCAGATTTCACATGACCATACCCTTGACAGCCAAAACACTGAGGACCCAGAGAGTTATTAGAAGATTGACCAAAATTTTCTCTAGGTTTTTCAAAATTGTTAACCTTAATGGGATCATTCTTCCTAAAATTTCTAGGTTCAGCAGTGTAAGTCCCTCTTGCCTTTCTATTTGTATTCCTCAGAAAGTTCTTAAAGTTTTTGGCAAGATAGGCAATCTCTGTAGCAGAGAGCTCATCATCAAATCCACCACCCTCAACATCATCAACTGACTTAAGAGCCATTGATTTGAATTTGTTTACTTTAGGTAGGTCAGACTCATAGGATTGAAGAGATCCTACAAGCTCATCAACAGGGATGGAGTCCACATCCTTGCTTTCAGTGATGGCAGTCACTTTGGGTCTAAAATCTTCAGTTAAAGATCTAAGAATCTTCCTAACAATTTTAGGTTGATCATAAATTTCACCCAAATTAAAAGCAGAATTGACAATATCATTTAATTTAGCATAGAATTCATCAAAAGATTCATCATCAGACATTCTAATGCTTTCGAATCTAGAAGTCAATTGTTGCAATTTATTAATCTTAACTGCCTTTGTGCCTTCATGCACAGTTTGGAGGATTTTCCATGCAACATGAGCAACCTCAACATTAGAGATCCTCTTAAATTCCTCCATAGAAACAGCATTAAAGATAGCATTCATAGCTTTGCTATTGAAGCTTGCTGCTTCTTTTTCAGAAGTTTGCCACTCACTCACAGGAGTAGCGGGTTTCACCCATCCGTATTCAACGGAATTCCAAACCCTTTCATCAATGGATTTCAGGAATGCTTTCATCCTTACTTTCCAATAAGCATAGTTGTTCCCATCAAAATGAGGAGGAACAAACAAAGAGTGTCCATGCTCCATGACAACAGGGGTCAAGGATCAGCTCAGAGATTAAAAATCTCAAACACAAAGAGCTACCCGCTCTGATACCACTTGATAGGTTATTTAGACCCCTTAACCAACCAAATTGCGTAGCCTAGATTAATTAGCCAAGTTGTTACTTAGTCAAATTAAACAATTCTAGGTTAAAGCAATTCAACAATCATATCAAGAATAATAATGCAGCGGAAAATAAATAACACAAGATATGATCACCCAGGAAACCACACGGTAAAAACCTGGGGAGGATTTGACCCACCGATCCTCAAGGCATAAAAGAATTCACTATGAAAGAATTGAAGTTCTTACAGAAGGACTACAAGCTCCCCGCTCGACTTCCTAATGCTACCCACCAGTACGAACTTCCTGACACGACCACGCGCAGGCTCCGAATCCACGGACTACTTCTTTCTTGAATTCTTCAATCAGCTACAAGCTCCCCGCTTGCTTTTCTTTTAAGTTCCAATGGTTGCAACTAAGTTGATCTTCAAGATGTTGAAATCATCTCTACCTTGAAAACCCTAAGCTTTGTGTAAAGGAAAGCTCCTCTAAGATCTCACAAGAGATTTACACAAAACAGAAAATATGAGCAACAATAACAATATGGACAACCTCAAAAACGTGGCTAGGGTTTTGTTTATATACCTAGGGTAAAAACATAAAACCCTAAACGTTTAATGAAGTAGGGCTGAGTTGGAAATTCTGCAGAAAATTCAACCTGTGCGATTTTCGATCGATCGAGTCTAATCTTCGATCGATCGAGCCAGGCCAAAAGTCCCAAGTACTTCTGCAGCCACTCGATTCCAACTGTACAATAATAAACCAACTTTGAGCAAGTCTAAACAAGACTTAATACAATGTTTTGATCATGGTTTGCCAACATTACAAATTAGAGTTCTAAATACATAAAATCCTAAGACCTTAGAACCTAACAAGGTAGACAAGCTTGTCCACCCTAATCATATCTCCGTCCGTAGAGGCCAGCCATATCTCCATACAGCTGACCACTATCCTCCACGAATTGGGCATAAGTTGCCCAAGGCCAATCCCAAAGTATCCTAGAAGCTCCATAAGAAACGGGTGGACTGGTAATCTAAGCCCACTCAAGAAGGCAGCTTCATAGAAGCACACCTTCCCAGGCAAGAAGTGGTAGGCTCGTTCCTTCTCACGAAGCAGACGAACCCTAACCCTATCTGGGAATTGAAACCTACTCTTAAATCTGGAGAGTGTCTCGCTGTCCAAAGCACACACCTCCTCAAGGGCATGAAAAGCCCTAACCTCCTTAAGGACAGAGACAGCAGTATCCCCCTCCACGAGTTTGTCACTAGATGACAACCCAGTCTCAAGCTCACTCGATCTCACCTCAGACATGACTCTTCGATCGTTCACTAAATTCTCAAACCAATCAACAGACTGACACAACAAAGGAAGCAAATCTGCCACTTCTAAACCTAAACTACTCTCCCCTTCTACAAAATCCCCCACTAAGGAGTAGAAATCATGAGAAGTCCCCAAGGAGGCTCCTAAACGTGCAAAAAGAAAAGAGACAGAGGGACATAACGCCCTAACCTCAGCACTACTAAGCATAGAACTCAAAAAGGGAAAGTCAAAATCCTAGAAAGATCAAAAAACACAGAAAAAGAAAAAAGGAAAAATCAGAAATTTCTACAAAGTTATCTACTTGAGAAAAAGAAAGGAAGAGGGAGGGGAAAGGAACCATACCTTAAAAGCGCAAGCAAATGGTAACTCGGAAGCACAAGCAGCAATGACAGCTCGAAAGCACAAGGACAGCAATGGCAACTCAGAAAGTACAAAGCAAAAGGGAAAGTGAAAAATGAGGAAGAAAGAGGAGGAAGGAAGTTTAAAAAAACTAAGCACAGAAAACTGAAAAAAAAAAAAAAAAAGCGGGAAAACCGAGAGTCACACAGAGTGGATCATTAAAATCACCCCTCAGGTTACGCTCCACGTGGCCACAACATACCCAGCGCCATCATTATGCATTGAATACGGAGGGAAATCCCAAGAGACATTTCAAAAAAAAAAAAAACCTTTCGCCTCTTGGTGATCGTCACTGCACGGACGACCACAAAGCCTAAAGGGCAGTTGATAGGATTGCCGATCTCTCTCTCATAAACGAGAAAACCAAATATCTGCGTCAATATATCCACGTCACTAACAAAGGTAGGAAAGCTATTCAATGCAGTCAATGATGACTCAAACAGTTACAAAACCAGCTGTACAGACTGTTAGAAGCCCATCAAAGCACACATTACTGAACATGAGGCGTTACCAATAGAGGCATTAAAATCACAATAACAACCACAACGGATAGGAGCTGTGGAAACATATATAAAGACCTCACAACACCAACACAAGGTACATAGAGACACCAAAAATTACTTATAGTTATTTTGATATTCTTAAAAGGCTTCCTTATACTGACTTTGGCATCGGAGACGTTGTGGCAAGCACCACACCGGTGACCACCTTGAGGGAGCCATCTTTTCATATTTGCAGGAACACAGACGAGGACTCAACTCCATCTGGACGCACTTACAAAGACTGACAATTTGCACTTCATCAAGTACTAATTTATTCAGATATATGCACAAGTTTAAAGTATAAAGTGACCACATCATTAGTAAAGTTGCAATCTTACTTTTGATAAATTAGGTCTATTGTTCTATACCTTAAATTTTATTTTAGTTAAATTATAATTTTTTATTATAAATTGTGTTTCAATTATTTATAAATATGTTTAAAAATTATAAATGTCTACTATAAAATATCCATCTAGATATGAAAAACTTTGAAAAGAAAAAAAGAAGAAGAGAAAATTAGAAAAAAAAAATTGAATCTCAAAATGAATCTATATATAAATTTGTTATTAATATTAAACAAGACACAAAAAAATTTTGGGTGAAAAATAACAAATGAACAAAAAATCCATTAAAAATATTTAGAAGATAATAATGAAAATAGTCTTAATTAAACAAATATTATTTGTGGGGCCTGTTCTCCAAAATTATTATATAGAAATCGTAGGAAGTGGGCTTGTGGCCCAACGGCCCAGTCCGAGGACGCTCACCTGTCCGAGGATAGTTAAAGAAAGATATTGTGGGGCTAAGATAAGAAAAAGGGATGGAAATCATGTATAGTGGCCCAGAACACGTACAAGGATAAAACTCTCCTCGGATACTCGGGGTCCGAGGTGAGTGTAATTATTTGACTATTCAGGGCATTTCACAAAGTTGCATTAGATCTAGAAAGTGAACGTGGAACAAAAGAAGAACCAGGAAAGATAACAAATATCTTCTGGAGCTGCTACCTCCACATTAAATGCTTCCCAGCTAACTCTCTGGCCGCATTAATGTGGAGGTGATACCTGAACAGTAATCAAGTAGCCTTATGGCCACTAAGTGAAGGTTCCGGGAGATGCTGGATGGCACAGAAAGGATTCCTAATGATAGAGTCTACACGTGTACAGTGAAAAGAAGGTGATGAACGTAGTATATAACCGGAAAGTAGGTGACATTAGAGGGGACTTTTGGCAAAAAACGAAAGAAAGAAAGAAAGAAAGAACAAGAACGAGAGAACCCAGAAAGATACCCCCTGAAACAGATCCGAGGAGAGTTTTTTATCATACAGTGAGCTAAAAACGTCTTTCATTGCACCATTATCATGACTTTTCCTACAGAATAGAACTAGTTTTTTCACCCACTCTCTAAAAATTTATTGTTTGGGCTTGTTGGGCTAGGAGCCCATACCTATTCTGGGTCCAATCCAATTTGAGTCCCTACAATTGGCGCCGTCTGTGGGAAGAACTTGATTTATTCGTAAGGAGAGGCAAGTGCATCGGTTGTGATGGAACGGGGAGCACCGCAGCAACCAGTGGCGGGCCCACAGCAGGTAGATGTTAATCCACACCAGGCAGAGTCTAGGGGCTCTCAGCACAGTAATCCGTTGGTAGTCCATGAACATAGGGGGGATCGTGAGGGAAGTACACAAACAACCCACACAGATAGAAGTCATTCTCGGGGGAAAGGCCATGTGTCCCACGTAAAGAATGAAGGGGACATGCAGCGTGAGATTAATAAGTTAAAGAGGGAATTGCGGCATGAGCGACGAAGACGCGTGGCTCATAACTCCGGGCAATCCTCTGAGGAGTCAGATGACACCAGTTATAGACAGAGGTCGAGAACTCCACCCAGTGAATCCTTTTCGCATGATGAGGAGTACCACCGTGAACAAAAGTATAAGAGTCCGCCTCGCCAAGGTCGGGGGAATGACGCCTTGAACAAAGCATTGAGTCAGGTCTCTAAGTCGCCCTTCACGCGACGTATTGAGGATGCTAATCTTCCTCGGCGGTTCCATCAGCCCGTGTTTACCATTTATAATGGTCGAACAGACCCAGTAGAACATGTTAGCCACTACAGTCAGAGAATGGCCATTCATGCTAGGGATGAGGCCTTAATGTGCAAGGTTTTCCTATCTAGTTTGGGTCCAGTGGCGATGAGATGGTTCAACGGCCTAAGAGCTAATACTATCGACTCTTTTGAGAAGCTCACTTAGGCCTTTGGTGCCCGTTTTATCACTTGCAGGAGGGTTGTTCAACCCTTGGGATCGTTGTTATCCATGTCCATGCAGGAGGGGGAAACCCTGAAGGCCTATTCTGATAGGTACTGGGAAATGTTCAATGAAGTAAACGGAGCTCATGATGACGTGGCCATTAATACCTTTAAGGAAGGCCTTCCAACCGAGCATGATCTGAGGAAGTCTCTGATTGGTAAACCTGTTACTAGCATGCGTCAACTTATGGATCGAATTGACAAGTATAGGAGAGTAGAGGAGGATCAAATACAGGGTAAATGAAAGTCTAAGGCAGTCCCTCAGGAGAGGAGGGATTTCAAGTCGGACCGGTACAATAACAACCGACCTCGGAGGGATTTTGGGGGGCAATCAGGATCTGCCAACTCCCAGGCAGTTAATGCCGTGTTCCGAGAACCAGTGCAACGGGTTCTGGAGAAGATAAAAGATGAGCCATTTTTCAGATGGCCCAATGGGATGGCAGGGGATCCTGCAAAACGTAATCGAAACCTTTACTGCCAATACCACCAAGACCATGGACATACTACTGAAGATTGCAAAAACTTGTGGGACCACTTGGAACAGCTGGTCCGAGAAGGGAAGTTGACCCAGCTTCTGCATCATTCAAGTGGCCGAGGAGGCCAGGCAGGTTCGACATTTCGGGGGAATGCTTCTTCAGGACCCCCTTTAGGCACGATAAACGTTATATTTGCTGCCCCAGGGAGAACTGGGTCTTGCCCTTCCAGGGTAATGTCTGTGTCTTAGTGCTTGGACGAGGGCTCCAGTTTAAGGTCAAAGAGAGCCAGACTGAACACCTCACTGGTGTTAGGCTTTTCAGAGGAAGATAAGAGAGGAACCATACAACCACATGAGGACGCTTTAGTGGTTACGATTAGGATTGGAGGGTATGATGTGAGAAGGGTGATGGTTGATGAGGGGAGTGCAGCCGAGGTAATGTACCCTGACCTATTTAGGGGGCTGAATTTGAAACCCGAGGATCTGATAGCCTATAGCTCCCCACTGGTGGGTTTCGAGGGTAGATCGGTCGTTCCTATAGGTATGATTAGATTACCTGTACAGACTGGCTCAGATGTGGTGGAGGTGGATTTTATTGTGGTGGATGCCTTTTCTCCGTATACGGCTATTTTGGGTAGGCCCTGGTAGCATGCCTTGGGGGCTGTTTCTTCCACTCTTCATCAGAAGGTGAAGTATCCATCAGGAAGCCAGGTTTTAGAAATTTTGGGAAATCAAACCATGGCTAGGCAGTGCTTGATAGTGGTCATTCAACATCGGCCAGGGGCATATACTACGGCCACGGCCGAGAATGAATTATAGCAATCACAGACTCCGACGACCCTCTTAAGCACGTCTACCGGTGAAGCGGAGTGTGAGAATTTGGAGAGGGTAAGTGTTGGGGATGATCTAGAAAAATTCTTTCAAGTCGGAGCACAGCTGCCTGTGTTGGAAAAGGAGCAACTGGTTGAGGTCCTTAGAAGAAACATTGACGTGTTTGCATGGAATGCTTATGAAGCCCCGGGGGTGGATCCATACTTCATTTGCCATCATTTGAATGTCAATCCCTCTGTCATTCCGAAGAAGCAGCCACCTCGGCCTCCGTCCAAAGTACACGCCGAGGCTATTAGAGATGAGGTGACCAAGCTCAAACAGGCAGGGGCTATTAAAGAGGTGTTTTACCCTCAGTGGTTGGCTAACACGGTCGTGGTGAAGAAGAAAAATGGAAAGTGGCACGTGTGCGTTGATTTCACGGACCTTAATAGAGCTTGTCCAAAAGACCATTTTCCTAGGCCTCGTATAGATCAGCTGGTAGATGCAACAGTGGGCCATCATCGGATGAGTTTCCTGGATGCCTTTCAGGGTTATCATCAGATCCCACTAGCATTGGACGACCAGAAAAAGACCGCTTTTCTCACTCCTACTGGAAATTATCACTAAAAGGTAATGCCCTTTGGCCTGAAGAACGCGGGGTCTACTTACCAACGGATGATGACGAAGATGTTTGAGCCACAGTTAGGTAGGAGAATTGAGGTCTATATTGATGATATGGTTGTGAAGAGCAAGGTAGTGGCTGAGCATGTGACAGACCTCACCAGTACTTTCGAGATTTTAAGGAGGCATAAATTGCGGCTGAACGCGTCCAAGTGCTCATTTGGGGTAAGGTCAGGGAAATTCTTGGGCTACATGGTGACCCACCGAGGAATTGAGGTGAACCCTGATCAAATTAGAGCCATAAGTATCTTGCAACCACCTCGGAATCCCAAGGAAGTCCAGAGGTTGACTGGGATGACCGCCGCATTGAACAGATTCATATCTAGGTCGGCGGATAGGTGCAAACCTTTTTTCCTTTTACTTCACAAATGGAAGGGATTTTTGAATGGACAGAGGAGTGCGCCCGTGCATTCCAGCAGCTAAAAGAGTATTTATCTCGGCCACCCATCATGTCTAGTCCTGAAGTGGATGAGGTCCTTTTTTCCTACCTGGCGATAGCCACTTATGCGATCAATTTTATTCTAATACGAGTAGACAATGGAGTACAACGACCAGTCTACTACGTGAGTAAGTCGCTTCACGAGGCTGAAGTACGTTACCTGCCTTTGGAAAATGCTATTTTGGCAGTGGTGCATGCTACAAGGAAACTTCCCCATTATTTTCAGGCGCATACTGTGGTCGTCCTAACTCAGTATCCGATCAAAGCAGTACTTTGGAGTGCAGACTACACTGGCAGGGTTGCCAAGTGGGGTACAATTCTAGGAGCTTTTGATATCAAGTATATGCCCCGTACCTCCGTGAAGGGTCAGGTGCTCGCCGATTTGGTGGCCGAGTTTGCTGAAGGCCCTGAGGAAATGGAAGCAAGCCCACGTGGCATGGATGAAAAATCAGTTGGCCTTATCTCCGCACAGCACGCCTCACTTTGGAAGGTGTATGTGGATGGAGCGGCAAATCAGCGGGGGTCAGGAGTGGGACTTGTACTGATATCTCCTGAGAAAGTCATCATCGAGAAGTCTTTAAGGCTGGGATTCTCAACTACTAACAACGAGGCGGAGTATGAAGCTTTGTTAATGGGGATGGCAATGGTCAAGAAGCTAGGTGGAAAAACAGTGGAAGTTTTCTCGGATTCGGGGCTGGTCGTGGGTCAGGTCAGAGGGGAATTGGAAGCTCGGGACACAAGAATGCAGGAGTACTTGGGCCAGGTGAGGCGTATGCAAGTAAATTTTGAATTTTTTGAAATAACCCATGTCCCTAGGAGCGGAAATGCCCATGCAGACTCTTTGGCTACCCTTGCTACCTCCTCGGCGCAAAACTTACCTCGAGTGATAATGGTTGAGGACTTAAACACACCTACCTCAGTAACGACGGACACGCTTCAGGTCAATCAAATCAGCTCGGCGCGTAGCTGGATGGATCCTATAATGCTATTCCTTGGGAAGGATATACTGCCCGAGGATAGATCAGAAGCTGAAAAGATACGAAGAAAAGCTCCTCGGTTTTGGCTGTCTGAGGACAACAAGTTGTACAAACGCTCATACTCTGGGCCCTATCTGCTTTGTGTACACCCCGAAGCATCAGAGGCACTTCTAGAAGAACTGCATGAAGGGATTTGTGGTAGTCACATTGGAGGAAGATCTTTGTCTCACTGCGCGATTACTTAGGGGTATTGGTGGCCAGGCATGCAAAAAGAAGCACAAGAGTACGTTAGGAAATGTGATCAATGCCAAAGGTTTGCGCCGAACATTCATCAGCCAAGAGGAGTCCTCAATCCTCTTTCTAGTCCTTGGCCTTTCGCTTAGTGGGGCTTAGACATTGTTGGCCCTTTCCCTAAGGCAGTAGGAAATAAGAAGTACCTGCTAGTTGGCACGGACTATTTCACGAAATGGGTTAAAGCTGAGCCTCTGGCTAATATTAGGGATGTGGATGTCAAAAGGTTTATCTTGAGGAATATCATTACTCGATTTGGGGTTCCTCAAGCTCTCATCTCGGATAATGGTCTACAATTTGACAGCAAGGCTTTTAGAAAGTACAGTTTCGACCTGGGGATAAAGAACAGATATTCCACTCCAGCCTATCCACAGGGAAATGGACAGGCTGAGGCTGTCAACAAAGTCATAGTGGGTGGACTTAAGAAAAGGCTGGATGATGCAAAGGGAAGATGGGTGGAGGAACTTCCACATGTCCTCTGGGCGTATAGAACAATGCCCCGACGATCAACAAGGGAGACCCCATTTTCAATGACGTATAGGGCTGAGGCCGTGATTCCTATTGAAACGGGTTTTCTAACGCTGAGAACCAGTACTTTCACCTCGGATGGAAATGATGAGCTGTTGAAGAAGAGTCTAGACCTGATAGACGAACGACGAGAGAAGGCGATGGTCTAATTGGCCTACTACCAGCACAAGCTGAAGCAGGGTTATGATGCGAATGTCAGGTTGAGGCCGTTAGCTCCAGGAGATTTGGTGTTGAGGAAGGTCTTAGGAACTACCAAAAACCCGGCCTGGGGAAAGTTAGGGCCTAATTGGGAAGGGTCATATCGTATTACATCTGTAGCAGGGATAGGGGCTTATTACTTAGAAGATTTAGATGAAAAATTTGTACCCCATCCCTGGAATGTAAGCAACCTGAAGAGGTATTATTATTAACAAGTTCTGTTTCACTTTCCTTTATAATTTATCCTACTTCTGCAATGTGTGCTTCTGAAATCTACTGAAGTATTAAACAGAAACTAAGTCATGTCAAGTCCTCGAACCACAACTTAGTGGAAATTAATACACTCAAATCTACTGAAATATTAAACAGAAACTAAGTCATGTCAGGTCCTCGGACCACAACTTAGTGGAAATTAATACACTCAAATCTACTGAAGTATTAAACAGAAACTAAGTCATGTCAGGTCCTCGGACCACAACTTAGTGGAAATTAATACACTCAAATCTACTGAAGTATTAAACAGAAACTAAGTCATGTCAGGTTCTCAGACCACAACTTAGTGGAAATTAATACACTCAAATCTACTGAAGTATTAAACAGAAGCTAAGTCATATCAGATTCTCGGACAACAAACTTAGTTGAAATCAATGCCTTTTAAATGGGGTCCGTGCAATTAAAATTGTATATCAAAGCAAATGCCATGAGCATCACTTAAAGCATTTCAAGGTGTCCAATACCTCTCTGGGTGGAACGTTAGAATGCTATTTTAAATATGGATACTTCTTAATGAATTTAAAGCGAGCCTTTGTAGGGCTGTAGAGCTCACTGCTATAGTCTGCTTTGATTCCCAATCGATGTATATAAAGTTAAGTTTTTCCTTTATAATGTCAGATTTCATTCTTTTATAGTCCGAGATCATGTAAAAAAAATAAAGAACATTTGCACAAGAAATTATACAAGTGACAGACGAAACCACAATATCTCTTGTAAATTTGGAAAAGGAAATATACATTACAATTAGAAATGTTCTCAAAAAGCTTAAAGAAAAGAAAAAGAGAAGAAAAATGAAATGAAGTGGAAAATAAAGGAAATTTGACTACATTAACTATTTGTTTAATTTTATTTGGAGCTTATGTTGATGGGCTTTGCCAGTTGTCTCAGGAGGAACATCTTTCTCCTTTGCCTTTGGAGCGTCTCCAACAGGTAGAGTGGTCGAGGCTAAGGCTTGTTCAAAGCTTTGAGAAGTTGTTCCATCCTTAGGCCCCTCTGCTCCTTTGTCCGAGGATATCCCCTTTGCAACTTCAAGCACTTCAAGTGGTTTCTGCTAATTGAGAGAAGAAGGAGACTGAGTTTGAGCTTCCTTGGAGGATTCAACAACTGTGGAGGATGCCTCTTCTTGTTGAATAGAAGGACCTGGGACTCGTATAGCTGGGGGGAAGAAAATGTTTTCAGGCCTTCTCAGCTCGAATGAAGTTTCGACTCCAGCTTGGTTGAGAGCTTCCTCCCAGGTCAAGGCACAGTATGCTCGGCACACGACGGGCACCTCAGCCCGGAAATTATCCTCAGTCTCAGCAACGCCAACGTCGTAGCCATGTTGCTCGGCTACGTCTCTTTCTTTTTCAACCTCAGCTTTTGCCTTTTCGGCCTCGGCCTTAGCTTTTTTAGCTTGATCTCTAAGTCCATGGGCTTCCTCCAGTTGTTTCTGTAGAGTTGATATCTGTTCCTTGGAAGTTGCCAGCTGGGCATTAGCATCGCGCAAGAGTTTTCTCTGGTCCTTGGCTTGCTTTTGGGTTCCCTCCAAAGCTGAGTCAGCACTCTTCCGAGCGTGCTCCTCATCGGCTAGCTTTTTCTTCAGCTGCACAACGTTTTGTTCAGCAACGGTGAGGGAGTGCACAACTGTTGCCCTTTTCTTCCTCTCATCATCTATCTGCTGGTAGCATGAATTGGTTATCTCTTCCAGCCTGAGTGTGGCTTGAACGGCCTAGAAGGAAAGGAGTTAGAAACGCAATATGTGGAATTGTGTACACGACATTTATAAAAAAAAAAGAAGTAAATAAATAAAATAATAAATATAGTAAACAATAACAGTGTAGCAATAAAGATGTCATACCATGCGCAGGTATCTCTTAGTATTCTGGAAGACCTCGTGCCTTTTTATGCCTCTCAGCTCGGCCATATCCCTGGGAAGGATGAGTGATTCTTCTAGGGCCGAAGCGACGCGGCACCCAATTTTGCCATTAAAGTCCCTAATCGAGGCGTTTTCCCTTAGGGGCTCACCACCGAGCATAGGTGCAGGGAGCCAAGCCTCGGGTTCCGAGGACTAAGTAGTTGTACTTTCCACCACTCGTTGAGGCCCATGAGTAACCTTTTGCTGCTTCGTTGCTCTTTGGTCCTCGTCTTCACGGATCAGGCGAGATTTCTCAGCATCCATCACTCCCTTGTCTTTTGGCTCTCTCCTCCTCTTTGGATCACTAGGTTCAGTCCCATGTGGTTGGGGTGGCTGAGGAGGAGGGGGAGGGGGGAGGTGGGGTTGAATTGATTTTTCTGGCACCCCTCTGCCAGGCTGGCCTTCGATCACATCCTTTAAGCTCCTCTGGCTTTTACGTTGGATGCCCATTTCTTCAGAAGTCACCTCGGGAGATTGAGGTTGGTTGAAAACTTCAAACTTGTCTGCAGAATCCAACAGTTCTACAACTCCCTCTGAAGTTTCTTTTTCTTCTTCTTCTTCCTCCTTTACTTCCCGAGGAACGGAGCGTGATGATGAAGCTCCTGCAGAGGGAATGATCTCGGATAACGGCTCAGTGAAAGGAACACTTTCAGGAATCGGAACACCCTCAGGAACAATAAATCCCTCAAAGGCTACACTGATACGGTGAAGCCGAGGATCTTTGGCCCTTATCACGCACTTTGGAGCTTGAAAGGCCTTGGAAATTGGTTTGTACTTAAGGATTATGTGTGCCACTCTCAGTTGGCCGTCAAACGGGTTCACATACACCTCGGATCGCAGGATTCTGTCTAAGCTCTCCCTATTAATCAATCTGATCTGAGGTTTGGTAGCGCGCTTATCTGCAGAATCATTAAAACATGAGAAAAACTCTGTCAGAGATAAAACTAACTTGAATTAAAAATACAGTCTAATTTATAAGGGCGTATAGCCTAAAAACCCCACCTGGCTTTCCCTCTTTAGTCGGACAGGGTAAACCATCGTGCCATTCCCCAGAAAAAAATTAGAAAATCATCTTTTAAGCCCTTATTCAACGTAGGGAGACACTGGATCAACCTTACTTCAGGGAACCTAGACTTAAGGTAGTATCCCTGACCCTTCAAATGATTGAGATTGTACACCCAGTTCACATCGTGATGGGTCAGACCTAGGTTCATCCTGGCATTTAGGGCTTCTATACTCCCAAGCACCCTGAACATATTTGAGGCGCACTGTGTGGGAGATAACCTAAAGAACCTAAGATAGCTTCTGGTAAGACTACCCATTGGGATAGTCATCCCTCCCTCTATAAAAGCGATCATAGGGATGACCACTTCTCCTGTTTTCCTATCATGTAACCACGTTTTTGTGGAAGCATATCTCATACCCGCCATTGGGGGAATCCTATACTTAGCTCTAAATGCTTCTATTTGCTCCTCGGAGTCAACTAGATACTTGAACCTACCCATTTCCTAACAGTTGTGAAGAAAAATTGACGAAGAGGATGGAAAACTAAGGAGGGTTAAGGAAACTTACAGGTTTGGAAAATGAGCTCCTCGGACAGGCTCCTAGTATTTATGAGAGCGTGGAGTAGTAAGAGAGAGAGACAGGTTCAATGAATATGCGCTGAGATAGTGTGATTTTTGTAACTGAAAAGAGATTTGATTTGAAAGGCTCTTTATAAGGGCATAGAAATTGGGAGCGGGAAAAATCCTGCCCATAAATGCGGAGGATCCTCCACCGTTAGATTTGCATCATGTTGTTGAATGTGGGGGACAGGGAAGCCGTCATCATTTAATAATGGCGTGCTCCTGACGCCGAAACGTCAGGAGCGTGCCTTAGGCAGGTAGAAAGGCGTTCTGAAGGCAAGGAAGGTCTACGAAAGAGGTGAGAGCAGGATATCAAAATTTCCCTTTTTTTCGAAATGACAATAAGCGAGATTTTGAGGGGCTATTGTGGGGCCTGTTCTCCAAAATTATTATATAGAAATCGTAGGAAGTGGGCTTGTGGCCCAACGGCCCAGTCCGAGGACGCTCACCTGTCCGAGGATAGTTAAAGAAAGATATTGTGGGGCTAAGATAAGAAAAAGGGATGGAAATCATGTATAGTGGCCCAGAACGCGTACGAGGATAAAACTCTCCTTGGATACTCGGGGTCCGAGGTGAGTGTAATTATTTGACTATTCAAGGCATTTCACAAAGTTGCATTAGATCTAGAAAGTAAACGTGGAACAAAAGAAGAACCAGGAAAGATAACAAATATCTTCTGGAGCTGCTACCTCCACATTAAATGCTTCTCAGCTAACTCTCTGGCTGCATTAATGTGGAGGTAATACCTGAACAGTAATCAAGCAGCCTTATGGCCACTAAGTGAAGGTTTTGGGAGGTGCTAGATGGGACAGAAAGGATTCCTAATGATAGAGTCTACACGTGTACGGTGAAAAGAAGGTGATGAACGTAGTATATAACCGGAAAGTAGGTGACATTAGAGGGGACTTTTGGCAGAAAACGAAAGAAAGAAAGAAAGAAAGAACAAGAACGAGAGAACCCAGAAAGATACCCCCTGAAACAGATCTAAGGAGAGTTTTTTTATCATACAGTGAGCTAAAAACGTCTTTCGTTGCACCATTATCATGACTTTTCCTACAGAATAGAACTAGTTTTTTCACCCACTCTCTAAAAATTTATTGTTTGGGCTTGTTGGGCTAGGAGCCCATACCTATTCTAGGTCCAATCCAATTTGAGTTCCTACATTATTTAATTAATATTTAATTATAAAAAATAAAATAAAAATTCTCACTTAAAGTTTTTGCCTTAGGGCTTAAAATTGGTTGAGTTGGCCCTAACTAACACCCCCAACCAAAAAATACCACTCAAGCACTGATTCAAGTCCAATACCACTCTTTTCTAAATCCTACAGTAAACCCATGATCACAAAAACCCACCATTACTGCCACCGTCATCGACCCACAAACCCACCACCATCGATCCATTAATCCACAAACAAAAGTAGCCCACTGAGCTTGTGTTGTGGTGTTTTGTGTGCTAAAAATCTAAAATAACATGTTGGGTGTTTTAGCACACCCAATATTATTGCTATAAAAAGGGGATTTAGGCATATAGCCGCAAAAGTAGATGAAAAATTATGCAAATTGAAATGGCACATGAACTGGCAACAGATTTTTAGCGACCAAAAAATAAATTTGTAGGGTTTTAGGAATCTCAATGTTTCAAGCTACAACACTGGTGGTGATGCCGCCATGGTAGGTAACGCCTTTACATGGTAGATGTTTTATTATGATTTGATTTGCCATCGGCTATTCTTCATTCCGACCCCTTTTTGTCTGGATACGTCATATACTTGAACTCATCTTTTTTTTTTTTCTTTTTTTTTTTTTGGCTGAATAATTGAACTCATCAACTTTGAGCCAAGAAAAAAAGTGGGGGTAATTAATGAGCCATAGTTTTCCATTTGTGCAAATAATGGGAACGCATAATCAATGTTCTACTTTCCGTACGTTAAATATTATGATAATACTAGTCTCCTAGGCCTATAGTGAGGGTTTGGATACAACGATTTCTGCATCTGCGTTTTTGTTCACGCGTTATTTCTTTTTATTATTATTTTTTGCCGTATTGTTTGACTTTGAGAGACAAAAGTACTGTATATAAACAGTGTATATACTATTCATGTACGGTTCATATACTGTTTATGCATTAAAAAATATTAAAAATGGGTCTCACGGTACTATTCATACATTTAAAAATTATTTTGCTACAGTGTTTTCAGCAACAATTAATTTTCAACAAGAATAAATTGTATCTAAACGAACCCATAATACTAGAAGGAATCTTTCTTATCACGAAAAAAAGTAGATAGTGACCCTTTAACAAACAATCTAATTCAAAATTAAGTATTGGGGACCAAAAAAAAAAAAAAATCCAAATCTAATTAGCTTTAAACATCTAGATACGGCCACCATGTGCTATGAAAGTGAGACGTTCAGTCACAAGCTTTGAATAATCTTGAATAACGTTTGGCATAAACCTTCGAGCAAACTTTACCTAGCAAGTTGGTAAGTATTATGAGTTTGAAGTATTTATCCTTTTTTTCAATAGAGTTTTAATATCCGCTCTTGATGATTACTCTTTATCATTACACTATGACACTAAAGGGTTTTTGGTGACGATAGGGATCGAACTCCAGGTTCTTTATTCGACGACTAAAATATTTACTAATTGAGTTAATTGAAATATATTAAATAATTATATAAATGCACAAAAACTCTATATAAGTTTGGAGTAGGCCAAAAACTTTATAACTTAGTAGCATAATTTTTTTTTTTTTAGTCAAAATTCGATAAGAATGAAATTCAAAACTCATATCTTAAAGTCGTAAATGCTCATTGCATAGAAAAAACACTATTGGCTGACCCCAATTAGCAGGAAACTGTCTTGACAATATAAAAAATGGAAAAAAGGCTTCCCTGGCTAACACTATTCATGGAATATAGCTGACTCAACCAAAACACCTGTGTTTGACGAGAAATTATACAGTACTCTAGTAGACCAAGTCACTTGTCCACTATTTCATTAAAAAACTCCTATTTGTTTAAAATTGCTAAGTCAGTAATCAGTTTTTGTTTAAAAAAAATTTCTAACTTTGCAATTTTAAACAAGTGTAAGTCTTTTAGTGGAATGGTAGACCACGTCACTTGTCCACCATATGGACCTTATAATTTCTCGTGTTTGACATTGTACAACTTTTTTAGCTTTACACTACTTAGAAATTCACAACAATTAAATTTAGCAAATAACAAGGAATCATGGTGCTTTTAGTTTTTGAAAACTATTAGTTTGCATTGTTCTATTTAAGTAAGATTTACATTATAGACTAAAAATAAATGAATATTGTATACTTTTAACAATTTTGTACAATATTATATACATTTGTTTAGTACATAATGTAAATTTTACATGAATAATGCAATGTAAAACAATAATTGTCCTTAAAATCTCTACTTTTTTTTCTCCTCCATTTGTTGGCCTTTCAGTTTCAAATCATGGATTTTGCTATAACTGAACCCAAAATTTGCTTCTATATTTTTTAAAGCAATTGAGGCAGTAAGATGTGTATACAATACAATTTTGCAGGTATCTTACTATACTTTTAATATTTTTAAATTGATTTATTTAAGAAATCAAAGTATATGTCAAAAACTTATATGTTTAGATTAATCTCTTATGTAATTATATTTGTTTCTTTATTTTAATGGTATGAAATATGTACCAGTTAATTGAAACTATGAAGAATCTTGAAGGTGATAATGATATGAAATATATAATTATAGTTTATGTTTGTATTACATTCTGTATATGACAATTATAGTTGTTACAATTGTTTATTTATTTTGTTATTAGTATCAATTAAAAAAATCATCATTATTTTAAAATTTGTCTTTTAATTTTGCCCCTTAAATTGAAATCCTAACTCTGCCACTGGTTATAATTATAGAATTATAAAATAAAATAAAGCAGATATCCTCCTCCAATTATTGCAAATTTGTAATTATATAATTATAAAATAAAAATAAAGCAAAATTCTGAATCAGTATTAACAAAAGTAGACTACCAAACTTCTTTAAAATTATTTTTTGACACTCTTCAACCCTGAAAAGAAACACCAAACATTCATTATTAAATTAATAAAAAAATAGCTTGGGATTTTCTTTTACACACCATTTGTTTATTTTTAAAATCACATGTCATAATAGGTTTAAGGCTACATTTTCCCTTGGGAAATATTTTCCCAAGAATTGGGAGTAGCTTTTTAAGACATGTGCAATTTTTCTTTTTCCCAAATACAATGTACCATCTTAGGATAGATATTGTGGAGGTGCCTAACACTTTCCCCATACATAATAAAACTTCTGAATCCGTGTTTTGGTTCAAGATATTGCTTACTCTTTTTAGTTTAAGAACCCTTAAGGTATCCCTTATTTAGGCAATAAAATAAATTAGACGTAATAATTGTCCAATCATAACTTCAAGACCAATGATTCCTAGCAACTCCTAAAAATATATAAATAAATAAATAACTTACTTGCACACACATTACCCTAGTATCTAAACAAGTTGCATACCTTACACTCACACACCGCCAAAGGGATGTGCAGGGTCGAGTGCCAAAATCCGGTGTCGACAAGCTGCACCGTCAAGCTTGAAAGGGATTGTAGTGACATGATTCTTAACTTGGCTAATTAAATTTAAGCACCTAAGACCTAACCTACATAATCATTAATGTGTCATGAAATTAGAACGATAGATAGACGTGACATCGCTACCCTGAGTCAAATAATTAAGGTTGGCATTAGAAAAATGCCGTAAGATATACATCAAACACTTGGACTTGGTGAAGTCTTTTATAGTTAGCATGAGCTTGCTGATTATTACACCGATCGTGATAGTGTCAAGATGGGAAAAAAAATTCCAAATGGAACTTGTAGGCAACTCATTAATAGCCAATTTGAAGGTCAATGTTGTTAGGTTCTAAAGATTTAGGAATTTATGTATTTAGAACTCTAATTTGTATTGTTGGCAAACCATGATAAAAACAGGTTATTTAGTCTTGTTTAGACTTGCTCAAAGTTGGGTCTTTCATGTAAAGTTGGAATCAAGTGACTGCTGAAGTATTAGTGACTTTCGGCCTGGTTCGATCGATCAGAAATTAGACTCGATCGATCGAAAGTCACTTATCAGCAAAATCAGCAAACGTAAAAAGGCCATAACTTATTCGTTTGAAGCCCAAATTGCGAGCCGTTTTTTCTAGTATTTAAAGGACATCATAAGCTAACCCTAGAGAGGGTTTTTAGAGCTTTTTAGAGAGATTAGAGTGCCTCTTGTGCCTCTTTGGTATTTTAGGGTTTTGTACCTAAACCTCTTTAAGGTTGTTGCTCATATTGCTGTTTTGTGTAAATCTCTTGTGAGATCTTTGAGGAACTTTCCTTTACACAAAGTTTAGGGTTTCCAATATTCAAAATTATGTCAAGAACTTGGTGATCATTCAGTTGCAGATTCAAGAACTTAAAGATAAACAAGCGGGGGTGCTTGTACTTGATTGAAGAATCCAAGAAAGAAGGAGTCCGTAAATTCGGAGCTTGCACGTGGTCGTGTCAGTAAGTTCTACTGGTGGGTAGCATTAGGAAGTCGAGCGAGGAGCTTGTAGTCCTTTTGTATGAACTTCGATTCTTTCATAGTGGATTCAGGTTTGCCTTGAGGATCGGTGGGTCAAATCCTCCCCAGGTTTTTACCGTGTGGTTTCCTGGGTGATCATATCATTGTGTTATTTATTATTCCGCTGCTTTATACTTTTGATATGATTATTTGATTGCTTTAACCTAGAATTGCATAATTTGACTAAGTAACAACTTGACTAATTAATCTAGGCTAACCAATCTGGTTGTTTTTAAGGGGTCTAAAACCGTACAAATGTGATAGATCCACTTGATCTTTTTGGCACATGAAGTATCCTGCATGTCTCTATTAGCTTTTTTTTTTTTTGAGAAGAACATGTCTCTATTAGCTAATAAAAGGTTTATGTAGACGTGTAGTTGATATCTTTTTAGAGATCACAATGCATGTTTAGCGATTAATAGCCGCCCTCGTATTCTTGAAGCTAACATATTATGATACTTAAGACCCTCTATGATAAGTTTTATATAATGGAAAATAAGATAGATTTAAATTCTAAGCTTGTATTAAATCCATAGAAACTAAGATTCCAAAAACTATGAAATTTCCTTTTATCCAAACATCTGCTGCGCATACCGAGCCTCTGCATAAGCTGGTTTGTTCCTCCCTTGCTACGTGAACTTCTTCTTTACTCTGTTAAGCATTATTTCGTTTTTGCATTAGTGAAGAACTGCTTTGTTGCTTCATGGACTATTTGTTTTACAATTTTTTATAAGAACTTTTTTTTATTAATTTCCAAAGCCAAACACAGTCACAAATATATACAGTAATATTATCCCTCCTGACCTGATGGGATGATAGCTCCAGAAAAATTTTTGAGAGTTGCCGTTAAAATACTTAAATTATACAAAATCTAATAAAAATAGAACTTCATATATTAACGGAAAAAAAAACACACACACACACACACACACAAACACAAAGTCTTACAATTTTCTTTTACAAATTTTCTTATTTTGAAATCGTTATATGATAGTCTTATTATCTTATAAGCTACATTTCTTTCAAAATTATAGTTAAATAAAATTTGTTTTGGACTTTTTCTTTTTGTTTGTAAGGACCTAATATATTATTAAAGTAACTTAAGTTTGGCTACAAATTAATATTTCTACATATTTTGAAAATATAGCTGTTTAATTGCATGTTTTCTGTGTTCTTAAAATACATGTCAAATTTCATGTTAATCAGATGTTATTTACTATTCGATCTACAAACTTATTTTATATGTATAATTTTAGATTACAAAAACTCAAAATTTAAACATTTGATTGATAATGTAGCTATTAATCTTTGATTGTTTTGAAATTTTGTATGTACGGAGGATATAAGAAGAAAATGTAATTAAATAGTGGATTTGACAAAATTCACATCTAATAAAAAAATATTGAATAGAGTTGTAGCCTTAGTTTACAACCAAATTCATTGCCAAAGTTTATCCAGAGTTTAATTATGTAGGGCTTTAAAAAAATTTAGAGTGATCACAAAGCTTTTTTTAAAAATAAAAAATTCATAAATTTTTTAAGTTTATACATAATAATTTTTTTCCCAGACCAGAGTGATCTTGTGACCATCCTAAACTCTACGCGGAGCCGCCCTAGGGACAAGCCATGCATGCAATCAGAGATTACCAGAAAAGAAGTAACCACAAACAGAATTAGAAAACTCCTACTTGCGGTAAGGCAATGGGCTGCCTGGGCCATATGTTTACTTCATGTTGACTTGTGAAGCTATCCCCGTACGTTGAGTATAGAGAATAATTAATGACCTTCCACAAATTTCACCAAGTTTTTCAAGCTTGACAAGTTTGATTTGGATCGAAGCCTGACTGATTTGAATCGAAAGAAAAGCCAAATCCTCTTAAACGCTTAATTAATAAACAATTCACAATAATAGATAAACAAAGTCAAGCCATAAATGCGAGGCTAGTAGCCAACTTGAAAAATATTGCTGGCAAAAGTCCAACCCAAATTACTCTTTGATTGGCGCTTGACCCACAGGCATGGTCCAAGCTTATTAGCAACCAATTCTTACGCTGGAAGATGCTTACTAAGCCTTAGACATTCATTGACTGCAGTATGCATGTGAGAGACTTGACAACCAGTACCAAAGCAACATTATGGTTATGCACTCCGTTTTGAGATTTTAGAGTTTGCCAACTTAATTTTTCGTATTAGTGTTATTAAGATTTAAGAGTGCACAACTCTGTGAAAGAAAGAAAATGCATCTTCTTTCTTTCATTGGGATTTTATGAACTTATCAAAATGGTAGTATATGTAAATGCTGTATTTACTTAAAGCTTTACCAAATTAATTATCCATTTTTTGCAAACTAAAGTAGTAAAGTGATATACAGTATTGCTTTTTTCATAAGCCTTATAATTCAACTATTACCTCTTGTTATTTTCAATAAGAGCATTGTGAGTTTGAATCCCTCCTCCTCTATTATAACTATTAAATAATAATAATAATAATAATAAATGCCTTTAATTTTGGGTGGAACTTAACAATTTATTTACCTTTAAAATTTTTTTTAAATACAATTATACCTTTTAATAAACAAGTCAATCCAATTTAACATTTAACATTCATCATTAATAATATATATATATATACACACATGAAGTATGCAAGATAGAGGTGTGTGATATATGTGACATGGTAAGATCTTTTCATTAATTTAAATATTCATAATAACAAGACATTGCATTATTGTTCTTCGAAAAAAAAAATAATGCAATGCATTATTGTTATCCAATAACTATCTACGGGTAACATAGCATAGTGCACCATGGGTCATTGGTTGACCGCATTGGCACATTATATACCATCATTGTTTAACCATATTAACAAATTGTAATTCTTCTATATCTACCACCTTATCTCTCTTAAATGTAGGAAACTGCATTGGGTAAGCTGCTAACCGTGAACTATAATTGCTTTCCATTTGGAAATACTATTAAATTTAATTATTAAAGTGAAGTGAGAAGAACTAGCTAAACCAAACCAAAAATGATAAACAAACTAAATGAAGTTAATTAATCCAATAATTAGGAATGGAAAGTCTTTCTTTGCTTTCACAGTTTCACATGCCATGCCTAATGTGTGATCGGTGTTTTATTTGTAATAAAGTTTGATACCAAATATGCACGCAAATCAGTTCGTTGGGAGTTGGGTGATGGAAATGGGTCTTAAGCATTTTCACATGTCCAACTCACATTGAGTCACACATATTGTTCTTATAAGTGTTGCCCATTTGAATTCTCATATTGCAAAGCCTTACTTAAAAGTAACAAAGTTACAAACCCTCTCATAGTTCCATCTCTCTCTCTCTCTCTCTATTCTCTCTTTTCTCTCTCTCTCTCATTCATTCTCATGGAGCTTCTCATTTTACTCTATGCTCTCCCTATCTTCTATTTCTTGTTCGTGATATGGAAGGGTGTTGATGCCAGAAGAGACCAAGAATGTTACATTCTAGACTACCAATTGTATAAGCCCACCGATGACAGAATGCTAGACACTGAGTTCTGTGGGGATCTCATGAAGAGGACCAAGAATCTTGGTCTAGTTGAGTACAAGTTCCTCCTAAAAGCCATTGTGAGCTCAGGCATTGGTGAGCAAACCTATGCACCAAGAATCATATTTGATGGCAGGGAAGACAATCCCACAATTCTTGATGGGATTGCAGAGATGGAAGAGTTTTTTTATGACTGTGTTGGAAAGCTCTTAGCCAGGAAATCCATTTCTCCCTCAGAAATTGATGTGCTTGTGGTTAACGTGTCCATGCTCTCTTCAGTTCCTTCTTTAGCAGCTAGGATTATCAACCATTACAAAATGAGAGATGACATCAAAGTTTATAATCTCAGTGGGATGGGTTGTAGTGCTAGCCTTATCTCAGTTGACATAGTCAGAAACATCTTTAAGTCCAACAAGAACTTGTATGCTCTTGTTGTAACTTCTGAGTCTTTGAGTCCAAATTGGTATTCAGGTTCTGATAGATCAATGATCCTTGCAAATTGTTTGTTTCGGTCTGGTGGGTGTGCAATCCTTTTGACTAACAAAAGGGCCTTGAAACACAAAGCCATGTTGAAATTAAATTGTCTAGTTAGGACTCACCATGGGGCTAGAGATGAGTCATATGGTTGTTGCATGCAAAAAGAAGATGATCAAGGGAGGTTAGGTTTTCACCTTAGCAAGAATCTCCCTAAATCTGCAACAAGGGCTTTTGTTGATAATCTAAAAGAGATGTCACCTAAGATTTTACCATTGAGTGAATTGCTTAGGTTTTTGATTGTGTCCCTTGTCCGAAAAATGAGTCAAACCTCTAGTAAAGTTGGTGGGGCAACAAAACCTGTAATCAACTTTAAGACAGGTGTTGATCATTTTTGTCTCCACACTGGTGGAAAGGCTGTCATAGATGGCATTGGATTGAACTTGGAGCTTAGTGAATATGATCTAGAACCAGCAAGGATGACACTGCACCGTTTTGGCAACACATCAGCCAGTAGCCTTTGGTATGTGTTGGGGTACATGGAAGCAAAGAAAAGGCTCAAAAGGGGTGATAGAGTATTGATGATAAGCTTTGGTGCTGGCTTTAAATGCAACAGCTGTGTGTGGGAGGTGATGAAGGATTTAGGTGATGCAAATGTGTGGAAGGACTGCATTGAAGGGTACCCACCAGTCTCTTTGGCCAACCCTTTCATGGAGAAGTATGGTTGGATCAACCAAGAGGATCCAAGCACCTTCAAAATCCCAGAGTAAAACAGGTTAAAACATTTTTAACTGTGCCCCTCAAAAGTGTCTTTCATACAGTATTTTCAATCATTTTTCTGTACACCATATTATAAGGGAGGTTCTTTTGGTTAAAAACTATAAGAAGGTTCTTATTATTGTTGAAATCCTTTGGCGGATTTCATGACCACGCAATAAGCTGTTCTGTTTTTTCTTTTTTTCTTTTTTCACGTTCAAGATTGATAACAGTACTGCTTTATTTGGTTTTGAAAGAATTAGATACAAGCAGCTTGCACTTCTTGTGAAATACAGGATTTGAATTCTTCATATTAGTTTTTGATTATTTACAACTTGTCTTTTGGTCTCATGGATATGTATTACTATTTTTTTTTTTCATACAACAGATTGCATGTATGTACAAGTCTATTGCTATCACATTTATCTCTCCCACAGTCCCACCACGCGGCTTCAAGTTTGATTGTAAATATCTAAAGTTGTTTGGAGAATTAATTGCATACACAGGACTCGGGGAAACTTTATTGGCCTTTTAACTTTGCATTGTTGGCACTTGCACATATTGATGAAAATTTTAAAATGCGTGTAACAATTAAAATTCTGACCTGTCCAATGTCTATTATAATCATGGCTCGTGAATCAGTGGTTAGATTATGAGACTTCAATCATGTTCCATCATAAATTACCTCTCTTTTTTTCCCTAATGAATTCCACTAATAAAGTGTCTCAAAGTTGATTAAATTAAAGAATTTAGATTTGAATAAAAATAAATTTTTTTAATTTAATAATTAAAAGTAATTATCATGAAACAAACATCATAAATTCAAATTCTATCATATCATTAAAATAAAATATTTTTATCATATCTTTAAAGAAAAACACCCAAAAAAACATTTTTTAACTAAACAAATAAAAGAAATGAGTGGATATTGTTGATAGGCATTACGGTATGAATAATGTTAGAAATAAAAAAATTTTACAAAAAGTTTTACAAATTGTTGATGTGGTGAGTGATTATTGGTATATAAAAAAGTGATGTTAATGGTGGTTCTAGATAAAAATCAATAAAAAGCTGGTCACATCAACATTTTATAAAAATGTTATAAAATAATTTGTGACTGTAACATTACTCTTACAGTATTAGTCTTTCAAAAAACAAAAAAAAAATTACTAACATCCCAGACAACTTATTAATTGGGCACACTCACACGTCCTTTAACAGTGTGCTTCACAAGTGCTTGATTATGATTGGCATCCTAAAATAATAAAAATTTTCTAAAATTCCAGACAACTTATTAATTAGTCGTACTCACACGTCCTTAACGTACATATTATGTTTCACAAATCCTTGATTATAATTGGCATCCTAAAATAAAAAGTAAATGTACCAAAAAGAAAAAACCTTAATAGCGATTATAAATCATAATAATAGTGTTGAGTCAGAGCAGGAGGGTCCATCCCATGAAACCAACTTAATTTCATAATAAATATATACCATAAATTGGGTTTAAAGCCATACGCTACAGTAACCTCTGGGCCAACAAGACCATGGGCTCCATTACTCCCCTTGGACAGTTCAGAATTCAGATGCAACTGGCATTTTGCCCTAAAAATTCTGACCAAACAAAGAGGAATTTGCAAAATCACCGCTTCAACTTCAACACAGCCAACACTAGCATTTAATTTGACACAGCTTAAACAATTACTAGCCGTTGTAGTTGCAATGGTTACCGGCATTAAAAGCTTTTTAAGCTGACCCCCCTGTCGAAATTCAAGGATATGCCATATGTCTTCAAGTATGTGTGTAACTTTTCTTTTTGGGCTTCAATTGAAGAGACCCTCTCAAAAAAAACCGTATTCTCTTTTTTCACCCAAAATTTTTTTTTTCTGGTTTTAAAAATATTTATTGCAACCAAAAAGAAAAAAAAACAAAAACATTAATGTCCTCAGTCCTCAATGTTATAATGAAGGCAACGACCCCTCCTAACCTTTCGGTTTGGTATCATTTTAATCTATTAAACCAGAATTCATATGTCACATTTCATTATTCATCTATCTTTTGGGGATTTTCTATTGTAAATTTGGAAAATATTAAGGTCATGAAAAGGAGGTTCACTTTCCCAACATCATATTTAATTGTATGACTATGTTAGATAGACACAGTTATTCACAATATTTTCATAACTTATTGAGGTGTTAAGTTGTGATTAATGTGAAAAGAGTGTTTATTTAATGAGTTTGGCTTACCTCCGGTACTTTTTTAACTAAATGTGTCCTTTTGTTTTAAATACAAAATAGAAAGTTGTAATGAGTTTAAATCTCTACCTTTCATTTAGTTAATGAGTGATGTGACAGTTTCTTATTAAAATAAAAGGAGATTCCAATTAAAATAGTACTGGAGGTAAGTCAAACCCTTATTTAATATATTGAAAGCAATATTACTCATTCATTTTCCATAACCGCAAGTATCACAAATTAAATTCATATTAGAATTCACCATTTTTGTGAGGAGGAACATTATGTATGAAGTATTGAATAATTTTTTTGGTAGAAACATAAGTCTATTATTGTTAAAACTTTTTCTTTTATCAATCACAACTTCTAAATGTAGAGGTTTAACAATTTATGTATCAATCACAACTTCTAATGGCCTTTTTGGATTGAGGGGATAGTGGAGTAGAGTAGAATAGAGTAGAGTTGGCTAAAAATATGCTAATTTTAGGTCAATTTTACTTTACTCTACTCTACTTCCCCTCCCTCCTCCTTAATCCGAATAGACCCTAATGCTATATTTGGAAGTTTGGAGGGAGATGAGAGTAGAGAAGAGTAGAGGTGAGGAGAGTAGTGAGGAAGAGAGTAGAGGGAAATGGTTATCTTCCACCTTATTTGAATGTTTTTAAAATTAAGTAAGGAGGAGGTGAATAATTAGTCTTTTCATAGTTTGTAATTTTGTTAATATGGTAGGGGTAAATTTGGTAACTCATTTGGTCAAACATTTCTATGTTCTATCCTCCCTCCAAATCTTTCTAATTTGGGGAAATTAAAAATAAGGGATTAGAAATAGTCAGAATCTCTCCAAACTCCTCCCCCTCCTCCCTTAAAAAACATCCAAATAAGGTAATTTAATTTACTCTCTCTCCTCTATTTTACTCCCCCTCCATCCAAACAAGCTATAAATGTAGAGGTTTAACCATTTATTTAAGTGTATAAATTGGGGTATGCACCATGTTAACTATTCGTTTTCTCCCAGCACAAACGTAAACGTTGGGGAAAAAAAAAAGGACATGTCATCAAAACACTTGATCACCTAATTTTGTGTATATAATTGTAGCTTATACAACAAAAACACTTATAGCAATTAAAGAGCAGCTTAACTTCATATAAAACAAGAATAATAGCACCTATAACTAATCAATTGGTTGGTACTTCTTAACATTTTCAATAGAGATATCCATCATTCAAATCTTCCTCCCACAATTATGGAATTATCAACAACAACAACAAAAAAAAACAAAAAAACAAAACAAAAAAACAAAGTGCAGCTTATGAGTCCTGACAAAGTCCATAACAGAAAAATAGTAGAGAGTAGAGAGTAATGTATAGACAGATAAAAGGATAAAAAGGACACAGGGAAGGGTCATTTTCGAATTGAATTTGTTGCCAAATGAAAATCTTATTTGAAAACAAACAGCCATTACTTTTGCAACCTTTATGTCCAGGGTCCCGCTAACAAGAAGGACCACTGAAGAAAAAGGCTCTGTGAGTCTGTGACTGATCTGTCTTCTTCAGTTCTTCTCTTTATTTATTTATTTATTTTATCAAATAGCTTTGATCTGTGAAAAAAGGGAAAGAAAAAACTTATATGATCAGTTGCGTATTTAATTGTGTATCACAAAAACCACCAGACAGCACCATAAATGTTCCCGTAAAGCTAGCCTCATTGGCCAACTTGTGGTTTCAACTTCAGCTTGATTTGGATGTCCTCCTCACCTGCTTTATTCGCCGAATATCTTGGTAGGGAAAACCCTCCTAACTTCTAAGTTCTAACCTTAGTAGACAGAAAAACAACAGCGTCAGAGGGATGCATGTGTTCTAACACTAAGTATAGTCCGTATTTTATTTATTTATTTATTTTTACTTTTAATAAAAAAATTCTTTAGCCCCATAGAAAATATCCCACACATGTAGCGGATGTATTTAATTACCAGATTCATCTCGAGTAGAGTTGATTAGCCTCAAGTTTAGTAATATCTCAATCAAGAAGATACTGTGGCAAAATAAGAATGAATACACAGTACGTTGAGATAGTGATAGTCACAGCCTTGATACCTATTTGTTGTGAGCGTAGCCAATAATAATTGGTTTATGAGAACTAAAAATAGACAAATAGTAAAGAAATTACACAAGGAAGTAAAGATTTATTATATGGTTCGGTCTTGGTCTTGGGCTTATGTTCACACTATCAAGGAGAAAGTTTAATTAAGAAAACAAAAAGGATTATAAAGGTGGGACAAAAATATTCTCACAAAACTCAAACCTCAAATAAGCTATTAAAAAAAACTCTATCACATAAAATATATAGAAGAGAAAATACCCTTTTCTATTTTCCATTATAAAAGCATAGTAGAGTAGACATGAGTGAAAGAGCCCATGCATATATAGAAACTAGGGTTGGCTAGATGTCTCACTGCTTATCAAACATGGTTAAAGGTGTGGCCGACATCTGTGGGATATAATCCCATGTGCTGCAACGTTGTGTGCACTTGGTGCACCTCCTTTATAATTCAAACCAGTACTTCCACAAATCTCCACTTTAGCTTGAATTGAATCAAGAGATATATAGAAATGAAACTCCTATCTACCACCAAAAAAAAAAAAAACTCCTTTATCGCTTCCTTCAAATCCCTTAAGGGCTATCACTGACTGTAAACGCCAATCAAGTCTAAGTAATGCTTAAACTTTTGCAAAGAAACCTATTAGTCATCATATAATTTTATGACTACAATGATGCTCTGAGATACATATAATTTTTAGTTAAATGTATGGCACTTATAAAACACAACAATATCATCCTAGCTACTGCAAACCAAGATTACCAACAAAAACCTTTTAACCAAATAACTTCCTTATTGCCTCTATCCCTACCATAAACCTTACCGCTATAGCAAACAAAATAACCATCGGCTGTAACATTTCCTTCCAACTAATGGTATAACTAGATAATATGAAGACGTAACCTATCAGAGGTCTCCTTTAATCCAAATTACCAGCATAATCAAAATCTACAAATCCAATATTATTGCTACGATTAATAGAAGGCTTGTCGTATACCAATCCAACATCTGCGGTGACTCTTAAATATTGAAAAATCAATTATACAACGTAACAATGTACATGTATTTTTACCAGAATCAGACATCTATATATATATATATATATATATATATATATCTGCTAATCCCATTAACTGCAAGTAAAATATCTAGACAATTGTAAACCATGGCATATACATCATGCTACCATCTGCACTGGCACAAGGAATATGCTACATGCATGTGATCATTTTCCTTCTCATACTGTGGTGACAAATTTGCCGAAAGTGTTAGGACATATGTGAATCATGTTAGGAACATATGTTATTTAGAATTGGCTAATCCTTTGACAAAACGCACTTTACTTGTAATTGGGTAGATCTAGGATGTGTTTAATACTTTAAGAAACAAAAATTCAAGTCAAAGTGTTAAAGCCATGCAAATCTATCCAAGAAACAAGTGAAGAAGTGCTGGATTTTAAAGCTCGACAGATAACATTCGAGGTTTAAAAGGGATCTTCAGTCCGATGCTTGACAGCTGCTCGATAGATAACCTATATATCAAGATTTACTAAAATCAATTTTTCAGATCTGATTTCACACAAATCCGTGTATATTTATTTAGGCTTTCTTTTCTCACAACCCTAAACATATATAAGAATTAGTTTAAAGGCTGTCACAGTTGATGCAACTCAATCCAAAGTTTTTCACAAGCATATTGTGACTAGAGACATATGCCCTAATTCATCTTTCTCTTGAAGAAGCTATTGTGTTTGTACGCCATAGGGTTTTGTAACCAAGGATTTTTTATCTTCATCGTGTTGATGAACTGAAAAACTTTGCAGCCAACATCCTTCTCAAGTTGGTGGTTAGTCACGTACTTGGATCCATGCATCGATTAGTTAGTCACGTACTGGGAGCCGTGCATTGAAAAGAAGAGATTGTCACTACAAAACAAGTCCAATTGAGTATTGGAGTAAAGGTTCAACTATAGGTTGGTATAAGCTACTGGAATTCCTTTACTTGTAACCGCTTGTTGTGATAATAGCAGATTTTCGAGAGTAGTGACCTTAAAATCATCCGGTGGAGTTTTTACCTTGGAGGTTTTCTCTATTTGTAAACAAATCACCGTGTCAACTTTATTTTCCGCTGCATATTAACTTAGTTGATGATTTGTTTGTGTTACCATGCGTATTGCATGTTAATCGAATTAATTAATTAACTTAGCTAATTAATTGGTTAATTCATCATAAGGAGTCAATACATTCTTAGTCTCTTGATCTTCCTTTCTCGATAATTGTTATCACAATTTCGATCCATCAAAGTTTTTGAGAATTTGTCTCGATAGCTTCTCAACAACTTCTCAATCCATCGAGAAAGTTTCTATATACTCGATAGCTACTTGATAACTTCTCTATCCATCGAGGTCACTTTGTTGTGGACACCTCTTGATAGCTCCTCAACAGCTCTATCTGTCAAAAATTAAATCTCGACACCTCCCGACACCTTTCGATCCATCAAGAATCGTGATTTCCTATATAAGGCTTCAGCACGATTTTTCTCTCATTTTTCTCAATCTCTCTCGATTGTTTCTAACTCTTCACCTTCCCAAACACCCTTCTCTCACTCTAAACCTCTTCCTCACTCAATCTTCGGCCTCAAGAGTGATTTCTTCCTCTGGTATGATCTTCCTTCTTACATTTTATCATGCATTCACTACAACAAAATGTATTTTCAGTGACGAAAAAATTTGTCACTAAAAGTCCATTTTTTCGTCACTAAGGACCTTTAGTGATGAAATTGGACTTTTAGTGACGAAACTCATTTCGTCACTGTAGCCCCGTCACTAAAAGTCCTGGTGACAAAAAATTTCATCACTAAAAGTCCGATTTGATTTTTAAAAAAAAAAAAAATTTAGTGACGAAAACATTTCGTCACTAAATGTTTTCCTCACTAAAAACACTATTCAGTGACGAAAATATTTCGTCACTAAAAACACTTTAGTTTACTAAATCATATTTAGTGACAAATAATTTCGTCACTAAAACTATGTTCGGTTACATATAATGACGAAAAAATTCATCACTAAAACTATTTTTAAGAAAAACCAGGCACATATAGTGACGAAAATTTTCGTCACTAAGACCATTTCTTACAAAAATTTTCTATATTTAGTGACGAAATTTTTGTCACTAAAACTTATTTTCTGTTTTTATTTTTTTCATAACTTTGATATTAACCTGTAACCTGTCATTACATTATTAAAACCTCACATTTGAATAACACATTTATAAAAAAAGATCCATACATTCCACAAGTAAAAAATAAAACAAGTATCCAATTCAAACTCCTTCCATACAATAATTGTTTGCAATACATACAATAACTCTACCTAAACCCTATTTTAGAACTAACGGAAGATGTCCTCATATGTCTTCAAGTAATGCCAAAAGTAAATCCCCTAAAAGCCACCAATAAGAAATCTGCACAAATATAAAAACAATATTTCGTTAAAATCATAAAGTAAAAACATTAACTATGTTATAAGAAACATTTCTAAAAATGCATTAAGAATAACCACACCAATAAATTAAAATCACAACTCCTAATGTATAAGTTATAGAAAGCAAATAAAGTACTAACCATACATGAATGCACAAGTCTATATTAATCCTTAAACAAATATACATTGCACACACAAATATACACTCCCAATATGAATTTAAACCACCTTATAACACCATGCAAGCCACCCGCTTGCTTCAACACAACAATCCACCACAAAACCAATCACAAACATCACAAGTACAATGCTTACAAGTATTGAAATCGAATAAAGGAACACAATTGCTACTAATCAACAAGTTTCATTAACATTTGCAAGAAATGAAAAACACTCCCAATATGAATTTAACCCACCTTATAACACCATGCAAGCCACCCGCTTGCTCCAACACAACAACCCACCACAAAACCAATTTCCAACATCACAAGTATAGAGTTTTACAAGTATTTAAATCAAATAAAATACTATTCATCACATCTAATTAACAATACTCATTAACATTTGCAAGAAATGAAAAACACTCCCAATATTAGTTTAACCCACCTTATAACACCATGCAAGCCACCCGCTTGCTCCAACACAACAACCCACCACAAAACCAATTTCCAACATCACAAGTATAGAGTTTTACAAGTATTTAAATCAAATAAAATACTATTTATCACATCTAATTAACAATACTCATTAACATTTGCAAGAAATGAAAAACACTCCCAATATTAGTTTAACCCACCTTATAACACCATGCAAGCCACCCGCTTGCTCCAACACAACATACCACCACAAAACCAATTTCCAACATCACAAATATAAAGTTTTACAAGTATTGAAATGAAATAAAATATTATTCATCACATCTAATCAACAATACTCATTAACATTTGCAAGAAATGAAAAACACTCCTAATATTAGTTTAACCCACCTTATAACACCATGCAAGCCACCCGCTTGCTTCAACATAACAATCCACCACAAAACCAATCACAAATATCACAAGTATAATTCTTACAAGTATTGAAATCAAATAAAGGAACACAATTGCTACTAATCAACAAGTTTCATTAACATTTGCAAGAAATGAAAAACACTCCCAATATGAATTTAACCCAACTTATAACACCATGCAAACCACCCGCTTGCTCCAACACAACAACCCACCACAAAACCAATTTCCAACATCATAAGTATAGAGTTTTACAAGTATTTAAATAAAATAAAATATTATTCATCACATCTAATTGACAATACTCATTAACATTTGCAAGAAATGAAAAACACTCCCAATATTAGTTTAACCCACCTTATAACATTGTGCAAGCCACCCGCTTACTCCAACACAACATACCACCACAAATTCAATTTCCAACATCACAGGTATACAGTTTTATAAGTTTTTAACTAGAATTTACTTACTTTGCTCAAGCTAAGTTTACAACTTTAGGAAAAAATCCAAAGTTACTGCAAACAATGTGTATTTAGTCTGCAAAAGAAAAGTTAAATTCATAAGTACAAAAGTTAAAGAAAAGCTTGACATACCACCACAAAGTTAAAGAAAAGCTTGTAAAAGCTTGTACAAGGGGAGCTATATCATTAGGAGAAGGCATTATTATGTTTCTAGAGTTAAATTTACAAATACTTCGACTTTCATTGGAAAGCCAAACATATATATAAAAGCCAAAAAGTATGGATTGGAATTGAACTAAACTCAATGCTTTTGAGTGAATAGACCATTGTCCAATTGGTCTATTCAAAACTTATATCCATAACTTTGATGGTTCTCCTACACCACATTACCCATTGTCAGATTTGTCTTTAGAATTCATTGCCCCTTTTGACATTCTGATAAGAGTTCTAAAATAAATATAGATTCCTAAAACAATTTTTATAAACTCCTAATCATGGAAAACTAATATAACAAAAAATTAAATATTTTAAATCCAACCCAACTTTTTATTATTATTATTATTGATCTGTTTGCCATAACAGATAGAAGAAAAACTAAAGCAAACCTCAATAGTGAATACTAATCTATCACCCCATGTATTTAACAATTATCCTAAATTCCTATAAAAGTTTTCAATCCCTAAACTTTCTAAAATTGAGAACCCATCCAAGAAATTCATTCAATAGAAACCACCATTACCATCAAAACTAAGTTCAGAGACCCACATAGAAATTTTTGCTTATTTAAGCACAAAACAGAAAGAAACATAGTATGGAAACTGACCTGAAAGCACCTTGGTATGTAGTTTGGATGTTGACCCAATTCTTGAAAGTACAAAATGTAGATTTTGGTATGGGTTATCACTTTTCACCCAAACTAAACAAAAATGTACCCAAAGGAATCATTAAACAAAAAAATTAACATCAAGCATTTAGAATCATTAAACAAAAATACCCAAAGGAACTAGAATCATTAAATAAAAATTAACTCAAAAGGAAAAAAAAAAAAAAAATACCAAAGGGTCACGAATTGAAGCGTCACCGAAAGCGTCGCCAACTGCAGAGGATGAAGCGTCACCGATCGAACAGAGGATGAAGCGTCGCTAATGAAGCATTGTTGAACGGACAAAGGATGAAGCGTCGCCAACTGCAAAAGGATGAAGCGTCGCGAACGACGATCTAAAGCGTCGCAGTGATCTAGGCTTCTGAAGTGCTGCGAAAGACGATCTAAAGCACTGCGAACGACGAGCTCAAGCGCCGTGACTACGAGCTCAAGTGTCGCGACAGCGAGCTCAAGCACCGCAACGGCGATCTGGGCTTTCTCCATTTTAAGAATCATCTGAGAGAATATGTGAGGGAAAGAGAGAATAAAGTGGGAAAAGTGAAAAAGAAAAATGGGGCTGAGTGTTTTTAGTGTTATACTTTTTAGTGACGACTTGTATGTCGTCACTATAGGGTACCTTTAGCCACGAAAATTAGGATTCATCACTAATACTCCCATCTAATTTTATGTTCTTATTTTTAGTGATGACTTATTTTCGTCGCTATTTGTCACATTTAGTGACGAAATTAGTTTCGTCACAAAAAACTTAAACTTTTAGTGACGAAATAATTCGTCACTGTAGGTGAATTTAGTTTGGCGCCTATATTTTTGTTTGGTGCCTTTAGTTCAACACAACAAATAGTGACGAAATTTAATTTTCGTCACTAAAAGTTACTAATTTTTTTTATAAATAGTGATGAAATATAAATTTCGTCACTATATGGTACCTTTTTGTGACGAAAAAATTTTACTCACTAAAATTCGTCACTGAAAATACATTTTGTTGTAGTGATTTCATCTCTTTTGACCTAACTTTTGGGGTTTTTGAAAAATTTGGGGTTTTTCAAAATTGATGAGGTTTTTGCAAAATTTTTAGGTTGGGTTTTGTTTAAATGATCTTAAATGTTCATGCATTGCATCACATTTGCATTTTTACAATGTTTCATGCATTATAGATGTGTGTTTACTATGTTGAAATCATGTGTGCTGGTAGAATTGGATTGGGTTGAACCTATGATGTTTTTATTATTGCATGTCACATGCTCATGCATTTTTCATGCATACTTACCATTCATTCTTTATCTTATTGATATTGATCTGTGCTTGGTACTCTTTTGTTTGTCTCTCTCTCTCTCTCTCTCTCTCTCTCTCTCTCTCTCTCTCTTTCTTTCGATTAGTTTGCTCTGTGGCACCTAAGCTTAAGTCTACTCCGTCCCATAACCCTCTTCATTCGGGGGCAGCATCTTCTTCTAATTCTACTCCCTCTCACATTCGATCCGTGATGAGAAGGCTCGAACGGACTTCTCGGAGAACTTTTCTTGACGAGGCATTCATTCGGAACGTCAAGTCGTCCTATCAAACTTTTCTGATACTGACCTTCCCACTGTCATCTACAATAGGGGTTAGGAGTCCCTTTATGGCATCCCGGTCACTTGTCCCTCCGTAATCATACAGGAGTTTTACTCCAATATGCACGGATTTGATTACTCTGTACCTCATTTCATCACTCGCGTTTGAGGTACGTGCATTGTAATCACTCTAAATCTTATATCCGTGATGCTACACGTACCAAGGGTAAAGTTTGCTGACTACCCCAACTGTGATCGTCTTCGAACTATGTCCAAAGACGAACTCATGTCTCTATTCTGTGAGACACCTTCATCTTGGGGTGACCATCAAAACACCCCTTACTCAAACTTTGCGAAAGGTCCAAGGTTCTTGAATATGGTGATGACATTTGTTTTACATCCCTTGTCTTACTATAATTTGATTACTGAGCCTCGTGCTCGATTTTTGTTATCCTTACTTGAGGGACTTACTATAGATTTTTCCTCTCACTTCATACTCTCCCTTATAGATGTCTATAAGGAAACGACGACCCGTGATAAGCTCATTTTCCCTCTACTATCATGCGGATTCTTCGCCATGCGTCCGTCTCCTATCCTGAGTCTCCTATCCTGAGTCTCCACACTTCTCTGTCATGTGTGCCATAGACGCAGCGACCATTCGACGGAGTGAGGCCCAACTTCGATCGAAGCAGCCACGGACCGAGACAACGACTCCTCCGGCTTTTTCCACTCCATCCACCTTCGCTCCTTCTTCTTTTGTGGGTGGAGTGACTCTCGAGGCCATCATGGCATAACTTGTGCGCATGGATGCTTGCCTTGACACTCTTAGTGATGAGTTGTGTCAAGCACGATGACAGGCTATCATGAATGGTTTCACTACATCTTCTTCTCCATATCCACAGGCTTCAGAGGATGAGAGTAATGATGGCTTCGGTAGTGATGATGCTGATGAGGATGATGGTGCTAGCTCTTTTGGTGACAAGGAGATGACTGCTTCTTAGTGACTTACACTTTGTTATTCGTGGAAAAAATGGGGACTAGTTTTGGGTATAAGAGTAGTCATGTACTTAGGGGAAGAGTTAGTATAAGAGATATTTTTGTTAGGGGAAGCATTTTTGTTTTGAAGGATGTAGTGAGGACTTTTTGTATCTCTTCTTTTCTTTACTTTTTAGATACATTGTTCTTACTTTGTAATAACAAACTTTGTATTCTTTTTTATATATATATTGAGGTTGTTATTACATTCTTTCACCTATCTCTTCATGTGTTGTTTCTTTTCTCTCTTTATGCACATACTTCTTATTTATTATATGCAATCTTTTATATTTCTGTTTCATACTAAGATGTTGTGATGAGGTTTTTTTAAAATGTTTCAAAAATATAGGTTGTCAAAGTTTTTCTTGCCATGAACTCTTTTCTTGCAAAGTTTTTCAAGAGTTTGTGTTAAGATTAGACTTTATTGTATTCAACAAGTGAGTATGAGTTGAGTGATTTATGACTTCTCTTACATGATCATTTGTTTGTTGTGGTTTTGTCACGGATTGCCAAAGGGGGAGATTATTAGGACATATGTGAATCATATTAGGAACATATGTCATTTAGAATTAGCTAATCCTTTGACAAAACGCATTTTACTTGCAATTGGATAGATCTAGAATGTGTTTAATACTTCAAGGAACAAGAGTTCAAGTCAAAGTGTTAAAGACATGCAAATCTGTCCAAGAAACAAGTGAATAAGTGCTGGATTTTAAAACTCAACAACTAGCTCGACAGATAGCATCTATCGAAGTTTAAAAGGGATCTTCAACCCGATGCTCGACAACTACTCGATAGATAACCTATATATCGAGATTTACGAAAACCAGTTTTCAAATCTGATTTCACACAAATAAGTGTATATTTATTTAGGTTTTCTTTTCTCACAACTTTAAATATATATAAGGATTATTTTAAGGGCCATCATAGTTGATGCAATTTAATGCAAAAAAATTTCACAAGCATATTGTGACCGGAGACATATGTCCTAGTTTATCTTTCTCTTGAAGAAGCTGCTACGTTTGTATGCCATAGGGTTTTGTAACCAAGGAGCTTTGATCTTCATTGTGTTGATGAATTGAAGAACTTTGCAGCCAACATCCTTCTCAAGTTGGTGGTTAGTCACATACTTTGATCCATGTATTAATTGGTTAGTCACGTACAGGGAGCCGTGCATTGAAAATGAGAGATTGTCACTACAGAACAAGTCCAATTGGGTATTGGGGTAAGGGTTCAACTATAGGTTGGTATAAGGTACTAGAATTCCTTTACTTGTAACCACTTGTTGTGATAATAGTAGATTCTCGGGAGTGGTAACCTTAAAATCACCTAGTGGGGTTTTTGCCTTGGAGGTTTTTCTCATTCGTAAACAAATCACCGTGTTAACTTTATCTTCCGCTGCATATTAACTTAGTTGGTGATTTGTTTGTGTTACCAAGCGTATTGCATGTTAATCGGATTAATTAATTAACTTGGCTAATTAATTGGTTAATTCATCACAAATAGTCAATACATTCTTGACCTATCAAAAAGCTTAAAATGTACTACTAAATTTAACCTACACGTTCCCTCATTCATCACCAACTGATGATGATGGAAAATAGTAGTCACGATTCCACACAAGTTTTGGAAGACATGCTAAACAAATATCACAAAGAGCTTGAAATTGGCACCAGGTGAAATGTCAGTAAAAACTTTCCAATGCTTAGCTCAACACTACTCATGCACAATGGTGAAATATTCTAAACATACAATATATTGGGGAATTTCTCCCATACCATTTGTTTATTGGACAAATGGGATGAGATCCTATAAGTTCCAATTATTAGGGTTGATTTTAATTTTCTTTTTCTTCTTTTAAATGATGGTTTTAAAAGAAATTTATCATATTCAAGCAGGTGAATTTATGCATTAATGTTGATATAAGATGTTACAATCTTATCAAAAAAAAAAGATGTTACAATAATATTTATTTATGGAGATATTAATTTTGAACAAAAGACAATAATATAAATTATAAAAATTTATACCACCGCAGACTCTTGGTCACTCCACAAGTATAAGTGCTACTTGTGGGCTATGGGGTTTAAGTCTTCAGGAAGGAGCTTCACACATATATACACTTAGATTAGGCTGGAGTAGAATTTTTATCTTGTATAAAAAAAAATTATAAAAAATTATTATTTAAAACATAATAAGATGCTGAGCTAAATCCAAAAAAAAAAATTATAAATATAATTTTATAAATAAGGAAATTTAACTGTAATGTGATTTACTCCACTATCATTTTACATTGTACTAAATAGTTAAATATAAATTCGCATATTCATTTGTGTGTGCTTACCAAACAGATTCCAACTTCTTGTATTCTTTATACTATTGATTCAAATTTTAATATAACTACCATTTCAATGTATATACCAATAGTCAAGGTTGTCAAAATCGGGATCCTACGTAGGATCGTAAGAAGTAGTTGAGATCGTGGATCATAAGATCCTACATTATTTGAGAAAAATACAAAAAATACACATTGGTATTCTAAATAATCACATAAATTATACATTCATTCATAAAAAACCAAAAATTATTTGCACGCATTTGATGTAATTACCATACATCACTACATCCATTTGTAAGCATAATTTAAAGAGGCCAAAAATTTCAAAACATGACACTCTATCTCTCTACATTAGAATAGCAAAACTTGGTCTATTAGGAAGTTAATTTTCATTTAGGTCCAACTGAGCCTTCTATCAAGTTAAAGAAGATTACAAGAAATTAGGATTGTTTGGGATCTTCAGAATCGTATGATCCTACCAATCATGAACGATCGCAAAGATCCTTGAAAGATCCGGATCATTTTGGACAGGTGAAATCGTAAAATCATAGGATCCAAATCGGGATTTTGACAACCATGTCAGTAGTAATATCTCCGAAAAAAAAATCACCCTTAATTGTTTCATGGTCAACTCTCAAAATATTGATTTTTTTTTAATGTCAAAAAACACTGAATTTTTTAATTGAATGGTAGAAATGTACAATGACAGGATGGAAAATAAATAAATATCGTCTAGCATTTGGTTTTTTTGGGGGGGGGGGGGTTAATTTGTAAGATTTTAAGAAAACTTTATGTGGCCTACATTTAAATGATAAATGAAAACTCATGTTTTAAGGATTTTATTTGTGAAAGATATTATGGTGAATAACAATTTCTAAGTAACTCTCAATAGGTGTAACCCCTTTGATTAATAAACACCTTGAAGTTACAAGTTTTAAACTCCTTGATGGAAGGAGGGTAATGAAACAAATCTTAATTTAAAAAGGTCCACAATCTAGCCTCTATATATAGCCTGTCTCCATCAAAAGGAAATATGTAAGGTAAAGGTCATAAACTAGAAGACACATTTTATAGATACACTATCATATAGTGAGTCTTCTTTTTCTCTAAACACTTAAACAACTATGGCTGAAGGTATGTTTATGTTTATTTATTTTCCGCTGCAACTCTGAATTTTGTCTTACATTTGGTATCAGAGCCATCTGTTAGAGATATATTTTATTTTATTGGCTAATCTTTTGACAAAATACACTTTACTTGTAATTTGGTAGATCTAGGATGGGTTTAGGACTTCAAGAAACATGTTGTTCAAGTCAAGTGTTAAACAAATCACCTGTGTCAAATTTATTTTCCGATGCATTTAGATAATTTGGCAATTTGTTTGTGCTACCACGCTATTACATGAAATTTGATCTAATTAATTAACTTGGGTAATTAATTAATTAATTACAAGGGGTCAATTCATTTTAACCCAACACCATCCTTCATACTATGTTGTTTAGTGATTTTAGTTAGAGGTATGTTCATGTTCCTATTATTTCCAATTGTTGTATATTTGTATGGTAAAAGTTTGTATGCACTAATTTAATTTTGGAATGAAATTTAAGTTGTCCTAAATGCAAATATAGAGCATGTGTACTCTAAATCCTAGAGAACAAGTTTTGTTTTACATCTTTATTGGTATATGTGTAACGAATTACCATTGAGTTTTGAGATTGGAAGTATTAATTTGGAATCCACGTGATTATTATCTATATAGAAATAGACATGTTCGATGGTAGTAACGTTGTATGTATTTGTTTTTCATTACATGTGCGACTCAAGAATTTTGTTTTCTTTAATCTTAAATTATCCACATATAGTATTTTACTATATGCTAATGTGGACTAGCGGGTAATTTGACTAAAATACATGCCAAGGCACTTAAAGTGTTCATAATTTTGATTTTGATTTTGATATTCATCAAGTGCTCATCCAAGTATTTATGTTTGTTTCCTAGATATAAACTCTTAATTATTTGGAAAATAATTTGTGACAATATGGTGGCTCATATGACAAACGCCTCAATAATTTGTACAATTTTCAATTGTAAATTGCTTTAGAGACTATTTTTTGTGGATCAATATATTTGACATGATAACACAAATGATCCTTATATTTTGGAAACCATAACTTTTTACAATAAATTATGGAGATAAATGTGTTGCATGTAAGTTTGAAATTATTTCATAAAGTTTATTGTTATACTTAGATATGAGATTTGGATCATTCAAGTGAGTAATTTATTTAAGTGCATTTTAGGTTTCTTTGCACTTATCATGTATTTAAATATTATTTCATGTCATTTTGGACGGCATACTGTCATGATCAATATTAGGATTGGTTGATCTTTATGATGCTATTTGAAGTGGTGAATATCAAAATGACATGGGAGTGGCCATAGCATCCTAAGCCATGATGATAATCACATCAAGAAATTTTTACAAGACTTCATTAGGTACAAAGGCATCCAAGTGGCAATTAATTCATGAAGATAATGACTTGGCCCCATAGGGAGGTTATTATTTTTATGATTTAATTGGAATAAAATGATGAATGTAGCATTAAGATGAGATTTTTCCTAGGCCCATAGGTATGGAAAATTTGATTCTTAGGTTTATATTTTCTAGTTTTATAGTAAATCCATGCATGATGCGTCTCTACCCATAGGAAGGTTGGATTTACTACTAAATTAACATTGGTTAATTTGGAATTAAAGTTTAAGTTTCATAGCATTAAAGTTTATTTTATTTGGGTTTGTGGATCTTTGTTTTGGTACTCATGTGGATGAATCACCCATCTCATTGAATAAATATGTCAAATGAGATTGAGTACGAGGGTGAGAGAGATCTAATTGCTCAAGAGTAAGAACTTTAGAATTTATTCCTATAAAGCTAAAGGTTTTGTGAAAGCTATTAATATTAATTTACAAGATCCATTAAGGTTTGACTCCCAATAAAAGTTATACTTTGCAAAAGTTTGGCATATAGGTATCCCACTAATGGTATATAAAGATTCACCAACTTTGTTGTGCCATTTGATTTTACTGGTCACATTGTTAATCGGTGTATATACCTTAAGATCAGTGGGAGTAAATGCATTGTTTTTACGCCTAAATATGAATGACACACTACTTGGAAGTAGTGATTTGATTTTGTCATGTATGATATCCTATATGCTTTGAATCTATAAGATAGGCATTATGGATAGGTCTTAAGGTTGTCGATTTTATGATAAGACCTTTAAAGATTTTTTAAAGATAACTCGGCTATAATTTTCTTCTCTAAGGACAATGATTGTGAAAGCCGAAAAAAACATATCAACATAAAGTAACTCAGTCTAAGAGAGAATTTTAAGAAACTGAAAGTGTCCATTGAGTTAAAATTATTGAGCTAATATATATTAATTCCATAACTAAAGGTTTGCCGGCAAAGTAGTATAAAAGTCTTTTGGACATATGGAACTTGTTAGCTCATTTGGTTTTAATTTCTCTCTAATTATTCTATGTTTTGGACACATATTTGGTTGGTTTTGGAGAAGAAAATATATAAATTTTATTTTGTGCACATAAAGTATATGTATTAAGTTAGATATATTTGTGGAGATATATAAATGATATATCCGCGGGGATGTATAAAAGAGGACCCGAATGGCTAATAGGTAGTCCATTCATAAAGAATTAATGACTCATAAATTACTCACGTAAAGATTATCATACATTATAATACATGGAAGGAAATACTCATTATAATTAAGAGTATTATTGCCATGATTTGTGTATTGGATTCTTTATTTGAGTGGGAGCATTTCACAACTAGTTGACATGAGTAAGATCATGGCCATGTTAAAGTTAATATCATTTATCAAGTAATTCAAATGTCAAGTGGGCCAAGTAGGAGAATGTAAGATTTTAAGAAAACTTTATGTAGCCCACATTTAAATGATAAATGAAAACTCATGTTTTAAGGATTTTATTTGTGAAAGATGTTATGGTGAATAACAATTTCTAAGTAACTTTCAATTGGTGTAACCCCTTTGGTTAATAAACACCTTGAAGTTACAAGTTTTAAACTCCTTGATGGAAGGAGGGTTATGAAACAAATCTTAATTTAAAAAGGTCCCTAGTCTAGCCTCTATATATAGCCTGTCTCCTATGTAAGGTAAAGGTCATAGACTAGAAGACACATTTTATAGATACACTATCATATAGTGAGTCTTCCTTTTCTCTAAACACTTAAACAACTATGACTGAAGATATGTTTATGTTTATTTATTTTCCGCTACAACTCTAAATTTTTTCTAGCATAATTTTGGTTTCAAAGTGAGTAAATATATATGAGTTCTAGTTAATTTAATTGGTCAAGTTTTTTGTAACCAAATAAAAAATCAGCAATTTATCCCAATTACATTAAAAATTAATTATTGTCTTAGCCTAATGATAATGAGTAATTATGAAGGCCATAAGTTTGAAATGTTACAACATCTCTCACCAAAAAAAAAGTGACTAGATACACCTATGGTAGTGTCAAGTTAGAATTTGGTATCAACTTTCCAACGTGTCTAATGGGTCTTAGTTAAAAATATTGCACAACGAAAAAATCTGAAAATTCTTTGAACCTGTCTCTCACTTGTCATGTCATGGACTTCTAGTTCTGTTTGTTTGGCTATATTCGATGGTTTTAGCAAGGAAGTCCTCTAGTCATAAACTACGGCTATAATTTGTTAGGACATATGTGGGAATTGTTAAAAACATATGTGATGTAAATTGGCTAATCCTTTGACAAAACACACTTTATTTGTAATTAGGTAGATCTAGGATAGGTTTAGTACTTCAAGAAACAAGTGTTCAAGTTTAGTATTGAAGCCATGCAAGTCTGACCAAGAAACAAGTAAATAAGTGTTGTTCATTAAAACTCAACAACAGTCTTGACAGAATCCTTTCTATCGAGGTTTAATATTGAAACTCGACAGAAGCTGTATCTGTCGAGAATTACGAAATTAGAATTTTCAAATCTGATTTCACGCATATCCATGAGTATTTGTGTAAGGTTTCTTTTGTCACAACCCTAAACATATATAAAGATTATTTTAAGGGCCGTCACATAGGATGCAACTTGATGCAAAGTGATTATACATGCATATTGTGACCGGAGACAATTTGCCCTAGTTCATCATATTCTCTCTAGAAGCTACTACATCTTTACGCCAAGGGTCTTATAACCAAGGAACTTCTTGGTCTTCATTGTTGGATGAACTGAAGAACTTTGCAGCCAACGTCTTCCTCAAGTTGGTGTGTTAGTCACGTACTAGGAACTGTGCATCATTGGTTAGTCACGTACTGAGAGTCGTGCATTGAACAGAGAGATTGCCACTACATCGCAAGTCCAATTAGATATTGGGGTAAGGGTTCAACTGTAGGTTGGTATTAGGTACTAGAATTCTTTTTACTTGTAACCACTTGTTTTTTATAATAGTGGATTCTCGAGAGTAGTGACCTTAAATTCATCCGGTGGGGTTTTGCCTCGTTAGTTTTCCCTATTCGTAAACAAATCACTTGTGTCAAATTTATTTTCCACTGCATTTAACTTAGTTGGTAATTTGTTTGTACTACCTTGCTTATTGCATGTAATTAAATTTAATTAATTCACTTGGATAATTAATTAATTAATTTGCCAAAATGGGTCAATACATTTTTGACCTATCATAATTAACATTTTTTTTATGAAATTGTAGGTCGGATTCAATATTAATGTTAGTACACTGTACATATAGGTGAAGAGACAGCGATGACAATAATATGAAAGAAATAAATGACAAATGCACGTCAATCATTTTCAACATTTTGCAAAACATGGCATACGTTTTATTTTGCATTGATGGTGATTTGTTATGCCCCAAGCCCTAAAATCACAATTCACAGCTAATAAACCAAGGGTTGATTTCACCTAACAACATCAAATCAGCAACAACCAAATCAAATGAAAAAAGGTACCTTAAATCACTATGAGTGCCTTAATTAAATGACAATCATTTTCAACACTCTGCTGCTCTTGCATGCTACATTTTATACTAACAATATTTTGCATTTAACATAACATGGGATTTGAAATCGTCTAACAAGTAACAACATCAAGTCAACAACAATAATAAACCAGACATGAAAAACCCACCTAAGTCGATCACATTGATGTTCCACATTTTTAACCCATTGGCATGTTTCTTTTTGTTCCCTGATCATGATAAATTTTATTAACATGACATGCCATGACCTCAATTAATTAATTTCACTTAACAACATCAACTTATCATTAACAACAACAATAAAATATTCTCAAAAAAACAACAATAAAATTAGCCTAAAAAAGGTAAGTGTATTTAATATATCTACTATGTACATCTTTTTCTCATTTTGTTGGCGATATTGTTAAGCAAAAAACAAGTAAAAGAAGGGGATGATGTTTATTATATTCTTCCATTCACTTACTTTGCTTTAAAAAAATAACAAACAAAATTATTTATTGTCCCATATAATAATTTTGTTTTTTTTTTATATTTAAAATCTAATATACATACTTTCATATATTATATAACACTAGTGTGCAATCCCATGTATATGCTCGGATACAATTAAAAAAATTATAATTATACAGTTCAAATTATACTTTTTTTAAACCACACATTTCTAAAATATGTAATGATTTCTCATTATATATATATATATATATATATATATATGATTTAGAATTTAATTAGTTTTAAACTCTTCAGTTTTTGTACTCAATAATTCACTTGCCAGAAAAATTAAAAACTTAAATGAACATGTGGCGGAAAATTGGACTCCAATTAAAATCCAATTTATAATATAATTAAATTTGGACTCTTCGATTTTTACACTCAATAATTTACTTGAGACAAAATTAAAAATTAAATGAGATACATGACACAAAATTGAGAATTTAATTAAAATCTAATTGAATTTTCTCTGAACTTTAACTATTAATATATATAGATAGATATAGAAGTCATGGTATATTACAAATGACTTATAAACTTGAATTCTTTTTAGTTATACAAAAAAAAAAAGTTCATAAATATAAAATCATTCAAAAAAAAAATTGGTTTATTTGTATTGGACTCCTCATTTTCTACACTAAATTAACTCATTTGGCACAAAAATTAAAAAACTTAGATTAGATCGGACACATGGCGCAAAATTAAACTTTAATTGAAATCCAGTTTTTATACCAAATTAACTCATTTGGCACAAAAAGTAAAAAACCTAGATTAGATGGGACACGTTGTGCAAAATTAGACTCTAATTGAATTTCAATCTGAAATCTAATTGAATTTTCTCTCAGCTTTACCTATTAATAATCCAAACCACCCCTGTTGGCATGGTGCGTTGGTAGGAGTACCAAACTAGCATCACGTGATGCTTGTAGGGGTGTGATGGTTCGAGTCATACACTTCAGCGGAAAAAAAAAATGTTGTGTTGTGACATGTATAGCCCTAACATACCTAGGGTACCCCACACCATGTTGAATTTGGGTTTAAGTGGATAGGGTCGGTGACGTACCACACACGCAAAACCCTTTTTTTCCATTTAAAAAAGAAGACCTAATAATCGAAATTGAAAAAAAAAAATCTTAATAGATGAAAACAAAATCCAAAAATATTGTGTAAAGATTAAAATGTTGATGTTTAATAATAAATAATAATAAAAAATGGAACTAAAAATATATATTAATAATTTTAATGGTGTATATAATAATTCACTCTGCACAATAAACAATTTTGTCACAAAAAGTATTAAAGTTTAATCAAGTTAAAGTATTTTTATAAAATATCATATAGAAAACTTTTTATTTTTTATTTTTTATAATTTGATAGTTGGGATAGGGCGGTTTGAACTCTAGACATTTCCCTTGAAAACGTTAATTGTGCTATAAGACTCTTGACAATACTACCAAAAAAAAAAAAAAAACATTTAATATATGCTTTTATATACTTTCTAGTTTCTATTATGTAAAACATATATTTTTATCTAGAAAAAACTTTTGTTTACAGTTATGTTAACTATTCATTTCCCTGCTTTGAATTTCTTTTTCTTTTCTTTTTTTATTGAAACGGTAGTTTATTTCAGGAAAAAATAAAATAAAATTCAGAATTTACAATGGATTGGCATTGGATAATAGATGGACACTCTTCTATCCATATTTGAGTGCCCCCTATTCCAACAGAAGCAGCCACTAACACCCTGACAGCCATATTACAAGATTTGCTAATTACATTAAAATAAATATGGTAAAAATAATTACAAAAATGACAGATATTCTCCACAATAGTGCCAAAATCTGTTAAGCTTGGATTTGTAGAAGCTACTTCAATGAAACAATAGCTTATCCTCACCTTCAACAATTAATATGTAAAATCCCAAATCCCATGCCTAATAGCAAAAAGGAAATGGATAAGCTTCTTCAAAGGGCTCCACCATTCGCATATGACTTGGAGCTATTACCAAGTCATCATGATTTCTAACTACCATACCAAGGCTCACAATGTGGTCTTTAGATGAACTATAAAGTATAAGGACAAAACTTAGATACAGTACCTTAGGTGCTGTTCCTTAGGTTCCCCTTTTAAGATTCTGCCATGTGGCTACTTAACTTAAAAATACACAAGTTCCCATGAGAAAAAATCCACATGACAGAATCTTAAAAGGGGAACATAAGGAACAGCACCTAAGTACTGTACCTAAGTCTTGCTCAAAGTATAAATTGTCATATTCAATTTATAGATATCTGGTGGTGGTTTGTGCCGCGCTTCCTGACCTATACTTATATTTTGCCATTGAAGATGCTAAAATAAATTAAAAGTTATTTTAGCAATTAAAACACAAAAAAGCAAGCTACATCAATGGTGCTAAATATATAAAATTTAGCAACCAAGCTACAGTAATGTCTAACAGACTTTACTGTACCTCCAAAGTTATAAAATATATATATTATTTTAATGTGTTGATGGTTGTAGTTGTTGTTTATTGTATTGGATATATTATTTTATTGTGTTGTTTATATTATTTTAATGCATTGAATGCAAAATAAAACTTTTGATATTGAGTAGATTATAAAGTGAGGTATTAATTTAAAATAGATAAAGTAGTGTTTTGAGTTAGGGATGACAATTTTACCCTGCCCCGCTTAACCCACCTCTCCTCGCTTCGCCCTGCGCGGGTTTTCCCCACCCCGCAAACGTGATGGGGCGGGGATAGGGACAAGATTTTAGCCCCGCACCACTGGACGGGGCGAGGATGAGTTTAGACTTTGTAGACCCACCCTACCCCGCCCCTTCCCATCCCTTCCTTGCCTTACATTACTAAGAGTTATAATTATAAATTTTTCATACCCTATAACCCTACTATTAACAAACATATTAATATTAGCTTGTTTTATTTTACCCAATGTGATTCTCTGCCTTTATTTAGTTATGTGTTATACTATGAGATTTTTTTTTTTTGTGATTGTCTTGTTAAACACTTGGATATATTATTCAATTTTTTTCTAAAAATTGATTTGATTTGATGGGATAAATTTAATTGTAATTTCAAGTATATTTTTATTAATGAAATAGGTTTCATTAAAAAAATTGTACTAGTTATAGGGCAAATTAACAAAAAAGTAGAGTTTTATGGGATGGGGCAGGGCTTCGCAGGGCCCCAAGATGCGGGGATGGAGTGAGAAAATTTTCTCCGTCATGCGGAGCGGGGCGGGAATGGGGCAAGACAAAACCATGTGGGGCAGGGACGAAGACCCCATCTTTTGGCCCCACCCCGCCCCATTGCCATCCTTATTTTGAGTTGCTAAAAAGATATTTTGTGAACTGTACAATGGGAAAAAAAAAGTAAAAAAAAATAAAATTATAACAATAAAATAATAGATTTAGCTTGTCTCGAGTACTTTTTTTAACTAAATATGTCTTTTTATATTAAATATATAATGACAAGTGGTAATAAATTTTAATTTCTACCTTTTATTTAGCTAATGAATAATGTGACAATTTTTCATTAAAACAAAAAATTGTTCTAATTAAAGAAAAGTACAGATAAGCCAAACCCTAAAATAATAATAATAAAAGCATTAATGCTTACATGGACATGACATGCCACATGATTAAATTCAATTTCATCCAACGACATGACGTCAACCACATTGACAATAAAATAGAAATTTAAAACGCGCCCAAAGTCACTGTCGTTTACGACGTTTTACGCCCATTTGCGAAGTTTCTCTGAAGTCTGTAAAGAAATATTTGCACCTATTGGCTTCTGTGAGAATTTTCATCAAACACTTTGCATGCGCGTACCGTTCCAAACTTCCAATGGAGAAGGCACTGGCTTCTGCTAGTCTTCCTTTCAAGCTTCTTCTCTCGTGCCCCTCAGGTCTTTCACCACCACAGGTTCTCTAAATTCCCATCCTCTTAAAGCATCTATACGTGTAATTATGCTATATCTATACATAATTTTTTTTTTTTTTTTTTTTTTTGAATGTGCAAAAGGTGTCTGTGGCTTTTGATGTAGCATACGATCGGATTCTCCACCAGGACATTGAATTGGAAAATTCCATTTCTGAGGTGACCCTTAGTTTTTTTTTTTTTAATTTACATTTTTTTTTCTTTTTATGTAAAGTTCAAAATTTTGTACATTATTTCATTGGATAAAGTTGTTGATTTAGCAAAACTAGTCAATTTTGGGAAATTGAATCAGTAACTGCGTTTAACATTTGATTTTATACGTGCCCATTTGATTCTGATAGAACTTAAATGAGCTATTTGTTATCTGTTACATTATTATGTTAGACCCTACTCAAACTAAAATGGCCTTAATTGGATTTCCATGGAAATTAAAACACCTCTATAGACTATAGCTGAAGCTTTTGACTATTATTTACTAATTCATTTATTTTTGTTTAGATATGGGATCAGAAGGTTCAGGACAACAAGTCATTATACAATGGAACAAAGTTCCGGGTACGTGGATAATAGCTAGATTCTGTTTATGGGTATAAGTTCTAGGCATACTCATTTTTTAGTATTTATGTTATTGGATGGTGACTATATTTTGTTGTCAGTGCCTAGGCTATAACTCTCTGAAATTCTTGTATCTAGAACTTTATTTTATGAAAAAAAAAAAAAAAAAAAAAAATTTGATTGCGTAGTTTTAATTGAAGAAGCATTTGATGCCAGTGCCATCAGTTCTGTTGAGGGCATGTGGTATGTTATAGAACAGAACTTTAGTGCATGTATTTTATTTTGGTAGATTTCTTATAATTAGCATATCTTATTAATTGTTTATTTGGTTTGTTAAAAATTATACAGTATGGAGGACACAATTTGCTTTGTGGTGATGGATCTAATCAGGATTCTCATGTATGTCTCCACCTTGGTTTGACAGATTATAGGTCTCTCTCTCTCTCTCCCTCTCTCTCTCTCTCTCTGTGGGTGGCCATGTGTGTGGAGGTGCGTGGCTGCATGCACTTAAGTGTCCTGATAAAATAAAACCTTAATGGGTTGGCTAAGTGGTTCCTAAGACCTCATGATATCCATATGATCTTGGGTTCGAAATTTCTTACTAGCATCTTGGGGCCACCCCCAAGGGGTTTCTCCAAGTAATAACCTGGTGTGTGGGAGACAAGGGACTGTATACACTTGAGAGAATAGTTAGACACTCAAGGGAATAGTTAGCTTCTGGTAATTACTGTTGGTGGCCTTCGGTGGCCATTATTTTAGCGGTTTCCACATTTGTATGACTTGGTAGTTGGTACTAGACCAGCCTGCCTTAGCATTTAGCAAGTTGGTTGTCTAGCATACATGCTGTGATGCTTAAAACTATTATCAGTAATAAACAAGGAGGGAATATGTAGTGCCCTTCTTGAGCATCCCTCTGCTCATGATCAGAGGAAGTGAGTTTGGAGTACCGGGCAACCTTATGCTACTAAAATGCAGGGGGATTTTATTATTTTCTATATGAACTTAAAAATTCGTTTGCACACATCCTTGTGCTTAATGCTGCTATGGGTCTTATTAATGACATTTATCTGACAAAAGAATTTTTGACCTTTTTCTAGCATATTTGAAATAACAACTGCTAAATTTGGCATGAAATAGAATGCATTACAGCCCTTGGGAACCCTTATATGCAGACACTAGATTGGACTTATTATTTCTGATTGATTTTTTTATCTTGTTTAATTTCTAGAATTAATTTTTTACTTGGTTATATATAATTGGTTAAGACTTATCTCCTTTCCTACTTGGTTCAGAACTTTATTTAAAGGGCCCTAAGTTCAGTATTGGTACGATTTTGCTTGATTAATAAAATTTCTGTTGGTTTTTTTTTTTAATGGCTTGGTGCTGATTCCAAGCAACCCTAGGTACGAATTCCTAGGTTTTATTTTCTTTTCCCACTTGGTGTTGTTTCCAAATTCCAAGCAACCCTAGATGTTAATTCCTAGGTTTATTTTACTTTTTCTGTTTTTGTGCTGCATCAAGTTTGACATCAAAGCCCTGTGTCCTGCATCAATTTTGGTATCAGAGCCCTTTGTCTTGTGTCAATAGAAATGTAAGTTGGCAGGCAATAGGAATTTCTATTTTGAAACATGTATTTCAACTTATGGATGCTTATGTATGACCCATGATATGATTAACTTTAATTGAATAATGCAAAGCACTATCTGAGACTTGAAGGCTATCTTTTGATCAGAAAGAAGTAAAAAAAAAAGAAAAAAGGGTCTTCTAACCACCAAATAGAAAACTCAATCGATAATTGGTACGGAGATGTCATCATCAAAATGATGAGCAATTACTATTCTATTGTTTAGCCTTTGCACATTCTCAAAATAAATACAGTATTGGTTTCTCAATATCCATATTCCATAGTAGTAAGTTTCTGCAGCATTTTGATTGAATTCTCTTGATCCATATTATTTCTCATTGCATTCATCTCAAAGTAATGGTTCTCTTTCATCTATGTGTTTCCAGGACTTTTGTGGGGACAAACTTGAATCCTCAGTGGGAAAAGTTCTTGGTTCCATCAGAAGGTATATTAACTTATAGTTGAAATTTTATATGCTGACTGTAGTTTCTTCCATTTTATCTCATATGCTTCTACTGAATTCATGCTGCACAGAATTACCAACAAATTTTCTGTAGCTATTCATCTTGCATCCTTCAGCTCCCTGGGACTTCAAGCCATTTCTGATGTCATCACGTGTAGTGTGAATCAAATGGATGAACTTATAGACTATTAAGGAAATAATGCAAGAAACTAAACATGGATATACACATATTATCTTTAGCTATTGAAACTTCTAGACATTAGGCTCAAGTTTATTTGAGTTATGATAATGCATAATATTTGGCAGATAAAATCAACTCAGATAGCTTAGTAGAATTGCCTTAATATTTTAGTGCGTATTGATGTAATTCATTTGTGTTAGCATCTGTAAATTTTCTTTTTCTGTAGATGACTCTATACGCTGTCAACACACCTCAAGTCCACTGGGTAATGGTGCAATAGTGGAGACATCTGACAGAAAAATAATTGTGTTGCAAAGAAGTACTAATGTTGGGGAATTTCCTGGACACTATGTTTTCCCAGGGGGCCATCCAGAGGTATTGAATATGGAATATTAAAATTGAAGTGCTCTATCCTTTCAGTAGATGGGGAATGTTAATTCCACAGCATATGTTTAATCTCAATTTGTCTGTTTTGATTTCAGTGCATTTCTGTATTTGCAATATGTTATCCAGTTATTCACATACAGTATTTTAGCCAATGAACTCTAGCTCAAATAGCACTTCCTCCTCACACAATAATGAGATAGGAGGTGAGGTCATGAGTCCAAGATCCACAGGATGTGTGTGTATACCAAAAAAAAGTCACAAGCAGTACTTTATAATTTATTATTTAATGGTTATAAAAAAATTCTTGCTCTTCTCTATCCTCTTGCAGAAAAATAAAATAATATTTGACTAATCCTGACTTAATGGTGCATCTTCGGATGGTTGACAGCCCCAAGAAATTGGAATTACATCCCATCAGTATGGCAAGGACTTGACAGGCTCTGAGCTTATTAACAAAAAGGTTTCTCAGGAGATGTTTGACAGCATTATCCGTGAAGTAGTTGAAGAAATTGGAGTACCTGCATCAACCCTTGTAAGTTTTAGTATCTTAGTTGTAAGAGAATTTCTTCTTCTTGCTTATGTCATAGTTATTTCAGTACAAGTATCTTTTTGGTTAACAGGGTTAATTTCTGCACTGTAGTTGATGTTAATTATGAGTGCTCATGAAGGGGTTTGATAGGTTTTGAAATACTCCCTCTGCCTGGGTTTTATTTTTGATCTTCAATGTAAAGTATCTGATATTAATCTTTTGTTTCTCATGCAGTGCAATACTGTTTTCATTGGTATATCCTGTAGGGAGTTGAATGTTAGACCAACCGCATTTTTCTCCATCAAATGCAGTCTGGTGTCAAAGGAAATTCAACAATTGTATTTGAGTGCACAAGATGGCTATGAGTCAACTCAACTCTACGCAGTTTCATTGGTTAGTTCAAATTTTATTTTCTTGGGCTGACAACTTATGGTTCATTTTAAAAGATCAAGCACATACACAATATGAAGGCTGTGGCAATGGTGAGAGACGTATGGATTGTATAGGTGTATAGGTTTGAAGGGATGTGGTAACAATATTCACACTGATGGAAGCATGGGACACAGTGCTAATGCAATGGTTGTGGGGGACTTGGGAGGGGGCATTACTGTGGTACCTATATAAGGCTGTTATATTAGTCATGGTGCTGGTAGTTACTTAAGGTTCTTTTTTCTTTTTTGGAGGATTGGGGAAAGAGGGGGGGGGGGGGGGGGGTGTTGGTGTTATGTTTTATCAATTAGCACCAATGGATTAATATTCACAAAATTAAAACTGATAATAATTTGTTCTTTTATGTTTGTGTGTGTGTGGAGAGAGAGAGAGAGAGCACTGTTGTGCAGGGGTATATAAGGGGGGGAAAAACTTTGAGCTGGAATAACAATTTCTTGCTTTGTATGATATTCTAGATGCTTGATTGATTGATTTCATTTATTTAGACTAAGGTTTAAGTACTCATCAGTTTTCCTATATACCAGAGCGAGTTAGAGAATATGACATCAAAAATGCCTGGCTGCCATCAAGGTGGATTTGCTCTTTACAAGTTGATGGTAGAATCTCTGAAGAATACTTGATGAAAGTTCATAACTGCTGATCAATCAAATTTGTCAACTTGTGATGTCACAATAGCTTTTCAGCAAAAAATTTGTGCCTTTAGTCTTTACTTTATTATTCATACAAAAACAAAACCGTATGTTCTTTCCTTAGATCTACTTTCATATGTAACAACACATTGTTATGCAGATTAATATTTAAAACTTGGGTTCACTACTGCCCACTTTATCAAACTTGGACTGCAGAGCCTAAAAATTTGAAAATGTAATGTGCAATTGTCTCTGCTTGTGTAATTAAGAAGGCAAGCATGTATATAATGTTTGTATGCAGTGGCATAAATCTGGAGTGCCAACCATCAAGTTCCTAGACCCTTGGAGGTCTGCTAGGCAGTCAAAAATTCATCTAGAATCTATTTCTTCCACCTCCCAACATTTCTTCTAGGACATGAAGTATCAATGAGCTAATGAGCTAATGACCTTTAGGTCAAATTGCCTTTCCTGGTGTTTCCAATGGTGACATTCAGGGTTCAAATACACCCTCCCCCTCTTACAATGTATTAAAAAAATGAAGTATCAATGATTGGTCACTTTCTTTTGAAGCTAGATATAATTGGTGGATGGTCCATCAGTTATTTTGGATCCTATCCATTCATTTAAATGCAAAAATCAAGATACTCTTCTTCTCACACAGTGGCCACTGAATGCTATTCAAGACCTTTAATCTGCTTCTGTGTGAAAAACACAGGAAAAGATCATAGTCTTAAATTTGAGCAAAATTTGTTTTATGATTTTAAGTCAATATATTGCAGATCTCTGCATGCATAGTTATGCATTAGTGATCAACTTGGGATATAATAATAGTGCTATATTCATTTCAAACTTCATTTATATAAACGTTTGACATGCTTTGTAATGGTTGTAGCCCTAAGGTGTAGCACAACTGATTGTAGAATGTGCCTCGTGAAGTGGAGATCACTAGTTCCAATCTCCCTCTCCCCTTCCCTTTGGAGCCAAAAAAAAAACTTAAAATTAAAGAATGCTTGAATTTTGCTTCGAAAATAATTTTCCTTGGGACCCATATCATAGATGATAATGTGTTGATTTCCATCCAAAGCACTAAATCTTACTGGTTGTGGTTCAGTTTGATTGCAGTTTTTGGTCATAAAGTGACTAAATCCCTAAATGTCGTTTTGCATTGCGTGCTCTTGAATTAGAGATTCTATGGCATGCACACCTGGAATACTGCAACAAATTATATTGCTAAAAATCTTTTGATATTCTGTAACACACTAATTTGACTAATTTGATGATGTGAAAATCCAAATAAAACACTATGGGACTATTTTCACGTTGCTGGGAGTTGATCATGGAAAATCAAGAGTCGGGAAGAGTTACTGCTTTCGTCAAGGAAAGTATCACTTTTAGACTAAAATGGTTCTTGATTCATATTTTATTTTGTGTAATTATAAACTTATTTCAGTTTCTTGGCAAGATTCTTTGATAGTTTCTATATGTAGGTCTCCTTTGAAGTATGCCAACTGTCTGTTAAGTAATTTGTATGTCTGTTATTATGAGAAATACAACCTAATCATGAAAAAACAGAATTAAAAAAAAAAAAAATAGCCAACATTAAACCTCCCCCTTTTTTTTTAAATGAATAACAAATATAGGAAACATGCTTTTGTAAGCAGTAGTTTGCTGTGAAGATCTTTAATATAAACTTTGAAATTTCATCTAATGGATATTAGTTAAGGATCACGGATTTTAACACCACTAAATATGAAGCTTAAGAGAAATTAGCAAGGTTACAATGATCAAGTAAAACAGGAAGGGAAGAACAAGAAATATGACAAATGACCACACTCCAATCGAGGAGAGTGTGTAAAAAAAAAAAGACTTAATCTCTAACATAGAGCGTTCACATCCCTTAAAACTTCTAGCATTTCTTTCACGCCAAATACACCATAACAAGCAATGAGGCACAAGTCTCCACAAATCTACGTTACGATGTCGTCCAAACATACCCTGCCAAGACTCAAACAACCCAATAACCTTGAGAGGCATAACCCAATGGATACCAAACAAACAGAGCACCAACGACCACAACTCACAAGCTATGGGGCAGAGAAGAAGAAGATGATCCACTGACTCTCCACAATTCTTACACATATAGCACCAATCAAGAACTAGCACACATCTTTTGCGAAGGTTATCAGTTGTTAAAATCTTACCTAAGCTCGTGATGAATATGAAATCCACTTATTTCTATGTGGTCAAGGCCTGCACTACAAACCATCTTCTTTCATAGAATTCTGACCGAGTCTAGGGGGGATGTCTAATGTAAAAGCTTCCAAATAGTCTAGTCCAAGTGGGTTAGTTTAGGATTGTTGAGAACTACGCAATGGTTAGTATTGGTCACAAGGGAAACATTAGATAATGTTTGAAAATGTAGCTATATGATATTATATTTGCTTGACTTTGAGAACGGCCAAAGAGGATGATTAGTCTTAAGTAATCACATGTACACTGTACTTTTATGTGGCTTATTGAGTGTTTGCACAGTCCACTCAACAAAAAGAGATCAACTTACTCTTTGTTGCAGTAATCACATTGTCTTTAATTTAAGTGCAACACATTAGATGAAACATTTAATACATTTTAATGAGATTTAATTGGAAGTGAAAGTTCTGTTTGAACTGTGATCTGTCATATGTAATGTTTTGTTTTCTTGTTTGTAGTTACCTTATAGAAATTTAGCTTACATGTAAAGTGAAGAAAGATACTTCCACCTGCTCATGTTAAGTAAAGTAAGACTTCAATTAGGTGATGCAAGTCAAAATTTTCTTTTTCAAAAAGAGTTGGTGGAGTCAATGGAGGACAAAGTTAAGAAAAGAGGTAAGACCTTGTGCTACAATTATCATGTCTCAGTCTCCCACTTTCTACTTTGCCAAATCTTATATATGTTGCTCTAGTTTCTTTCCACAACTTGGTTTTGTTTTCTGGTTTTTTTCCTGTGCATTCTAAGACTTCTTCAGGTAAATATATAAAAATATCAGAGTACCAAGTTTAGTGACCTCTATTTGATCATTCTCTACCTCATTAATTGACTCCTAATTGGAAGTCATTAGTGGACTGATGGCCTATCATCCAGAAAGCTCAGTCATGGCTATATTTTTTACTGGTATCATCTAAACCATGAACACCAAAAACAAAAGGCACAACCTAAACTGTTTTCCCTTCCCCCATATTAAAACATCGTGCTAGGCCCATTGATGAGATAGGCCCACGCACCTACCCGATTGATGCCTTGTGAGATATCACCATCATACATATATTTAAAGAACTTTGCCACACTTGAGCCTTGGACCTTTTTAGCTGGTACTAGCGTTTAAATTATTGGGATACATACAAATGCAATAGTCGGTTTGGGCACTATAGACTGCCTTTTTAGAAGATTACCATTAAAAACTATTGGTGCTGGTTGAGTGGTATATTATCATGGTTGTGAGTCTGTATTAACCTTATTAGCATAGGTTGCATGTTACAACCTCTACAAAAGGTTCAGAATATTTTGCAAAAGTTTTACGATGGGTTTAGGCAATACCACTAGATGCAGACGTGTAAAAGAGAGACTACAAAGAGACGCGGTTCAGCCTGATGCCTATGTTCATTGTATTATTTGTGATGAAGTACAAAGAACTCTAACAAGGTTTATATAGAAGTAATAGAGTCTACGGTTAACCCTAGATAAGCTTTACACTAAATTGGACCTCTTAAGCCATTACATAAAATATAAACCCAAATATATCTTTAAAAAAACATCATGAATAGCAGTAGGTGTTTAAATTTTAAAATCTTACACTTATGATCATCAATTTTAATGACTTGCAAATTACATTTTTATTTTTTGAAAATGGACATTTAGCTAATATACTGCAGAAAAAATCATGCTGATAATGGAAGCAATCCTTACTAGGTGAGTCAATGGTCAACTTAAGCCCAGTCAATGCAAATTTCACTGTCAAATAGCAAATTTAAAATGTGCAATATTTTTATCATGGAGACAGATTATTATATCTGCCTAGACTGCCAAAAATGAGAATGACAGAAACATCATAAAGTGGCACTATATATGTACAGTGTGCAGTGACTTTGGCAAGACAAACGAGGAGACCTATACTGTCTGGAACACCACGTGTGGTGGATGATTCCCATTTGCGATACTTTTCTATATTCAGTCCTAACCATGTATAAAAAAAACTATTTAACCATGTATAAAACTATCAAGTACTTTGATTGGATTTCATTTTGGACTCTAGCCTTAGCCCTCCATGTGAGTTGGGGGTATATTTTACAGAATACACAATAATATTGGTAGTGCATGATCAAGATCTGGGGTGCAAAAAGTGCTTTCCTTAAAAGTACTATTTTTTTAACATAATCTAACGCAAAAGTTTGAAGACAAATAATTGCGTAACACTATGATTGATGACCAATTAGTGCAGCCTTTTACGCTTCCTTAGGTATGAAGGACCTACTTTTATGTTGTCAGGAGAATCTATTGCTCATCTCAAACATCATTGGTTTCCATATTTTCATAATCTGGAATTCAGATTTCATAAAGGTTTGGTTATAGGGGTTATGAATTGTAACACAGACACACCAGTAGGTTAAAGGTGAACATATATGGTTAAATTAAGTCATTTCTCGAGTGTATTATGGTTCTCAGCCTGAAATTCTCACCTATTTCAACCCAAACTGTGTATTATGGAAGTTCCATTTGTGCTTTAACTTATAACACTGTTGACTGTTGTGTCAATTATACTTATTTGTTATGTTCACATAATGACATTTTAGATGAATAAAAAGGGAAGAATATCATATACATAACCATATTTCCATAAATCTACCGGCTAGAAAAATAACTAATATTAAGAAAACGAGATGAAAAGATAGTGTTGTTAAGAGTATTTTTCTCTGGACAAATGTATGTTAGAGTATTTTTTATAATTATTGAAGAAATATTATTAACCAAAAGAAGAAGAGGGGGGGGGGGGGGAGAAGATACATCTGCTATAGAAGAGAAAAATAGAACTCGGAATAGATGAGAATTCTTCCCTCCTAATTACAACCAAATGCCTAACTAGCAATGGAGTGGATAAGGCAGTTAACAAATTACAAAACATGAGAGACGCTCTCCAAAAATATAAAGATTGAAAAACCAACAGAGTATCACTAATAATCAGAGAATAGGACAACGAAGAGTTTTAAGAGCATATATTTAGACCATCTCCTACTAGAAGTAGAACGATGATATAGGAATAGGAGTAGCCTTGGATGTATGTTAGTTGTTTTCACATCTTCTCATCTTTGTCTATTAAGACGGTTGCAAACACTAAATATTATCATCGTTCCTAGGCATCGAGATTATTGGGAATGTGATTCCTTACAATCTGGATGCCTAGGAATGTAACTATTCTTATATTTGGTTTAATTGAGAATCTAATAAGATTATTAGGAATGTGAGATTATAATGTTTGGTTTATTTTTAGAAATTTTAAATGAATTATTTATTTTTCTCATTCTATCCTTAGATTTGTAAATCCAATATCAAGTTTTTTTTTTTTTTTTTTTTTTTTTAAATCTTCCTTTAAATAAATAATGAAAAACAAAATATAAACCATAAATTATGACAAATTCATTAAAATTATAGTCTAACGGCCTCCATAAACTACAATAATAAGAAACAAAGTTGCCGTAAAATTAAAGGCTGAATACAATAAAATAAATCATACCAATTAAAGAACAAAGTATCCATAAAGCAAACTAAGAATTTACACCATTATTTGAATATAGCAACAAGTGGTCAAATATAGCACCCAAGCCACCTTTGGCATAAATCCTAAGACCTTCCAATGTGTTTCAAAATCCAAAAATGCGCATACAAATATAATGGGTTGTTAAAAATTAAAAATCTACACATTCTGTATCATTGTATAACAAACATCAAAAGTATCAGATATGATACAAATTATTAAAATTGTACTGTAATGTATGAATCTAGAAACAAGGCCATTAATCTAAAAATAAAAAAACAAAAAACCAAATGAAGCCACCAATCCATATCTATATTTCTAGCAACTAAACAAAACCAAGATCTGAGATACAAATAAACACATTAACAAATTTCCATGAAAATAGATTTATTAATAATTTGTTGAGCAATACACACATAACAGTAAAAGTAAATACCTGGCAACAATGGAGGGTCCCCTTCAAACTTTTTTTTTTTTTTCACACGTGAAACCTAAATAAAACTTTGTTAATGAATATATCAATAGAGTTGTTATCCTGTTTATATGTTGTTTTGGAAGGAATAGATAAAGACAAGGGAAAACTATTGATGATTTGTTTTATATTTTATCTCAATTGCTTAAATGATAATGAAAAATGGTTAAAATTGTTAATTTATAAAAAAAAAATACAATTTCCTTTAAGGTTGGGAATCTGGATACCTACCTGTTTTAAAAGGAATCAACATTCATATAGAGTGGGGGTTGGGGGGAATCCAAATTCCCCTAGTATTTGATTCTCTGGTGTGATTTGCAACCAAACATGAGAATCTTTAAACATTCCTGAAAATCCTAAAACATTATCCTGTACCAAACCCCGCGTAATGATAATTATATATTTATATCATTTGTAATGCATCATGAATGTGATTCGAACTTCGCCTCCACTACTATCTACTTATCTCCATAACAAACAAACGAAAAAAAAAAAAAAAACACTTTTCACATTGACTGCCATTACTAGTAATCCGAAAAAGGGTTTATTCGGTTTTTAATTTACCAGTTTCATTGTTAAATTTTGTAGAAAATAATTAATAAGTCAAGAGGTTCAATAATCGGCATGGGCAAAGAGATCTTTTCCTGTATTTTGATTAAACTATTTCAGCAAGTTGGTCATATATATTTATTTTAATTTTCAGTTAGAGCGTGGCATACATGGAAGAGACAGAACTTACACATATTACATATAATGGAGTGGCACACCTTTGCGAACTTTGAAAAAAAAAAAATAGTAAGATATTTAAAATTTGAAATCATATTCAAGTAACATTGTTCCATCACAAAGACGTAATCCGGATCGCCAACTTCCCAAAAATTCAAGATTTTATTTTATTTTATTTTATATATATACATTGTTCAAGATTGTTGACTTCTTAAAGTGGATTATATGGGAGACACTAACGTTTTATGGTTAACACTCACTATTAATATCTGGCACATAGACCTGCATCTCTCAATTATGTATGTCTAAAGCAATTTAGAATTTAATTATTGCGATATTCTATTTTCAATTATACACCAATATTTCCCATATAATAATAATAATAATAAAATTCACAGATAAAATAATAGAGGAAATGCACATTTTATCCTTATTAATTTCATGGCAGCATGGTTAGCGCTGCCCAACCATATTTAGTGTGGAACCGGATCCTAACTAATACTGCAAATAGTAATAATAATAATAATAGAAACTTAGTGAAGATGATGGATGAAGAATCCATCACTTTTAATCACAAATGTTTCCCATATGCTAATAGTAAAACACCAACCAAAGAAAAAGATGTTTCTCAAAAAAAAAAAAAAAAAACCAAAGAAAAAGATAAAATAGTGGAGGACATGCACATGTCCTTATTAATCTCGCAGCAGCATGGTTAGTGTATGTTCAACCATATTAGTGCGGAACATATTTTCTTTTTTTAGAGTAGTACTAAATTAGTAATAATCTTAAATTTAGTAAAAAAATGATGGATATGATAACGAAATAAATTGAGAAAATTCAATCCATCTATTCTAGAAAGGAAAAGAGTAATAATCATTAATCAAACAAACTTTCAGAAATATTCTTAGCTAAAATTAAGACAATATTCTTTATCTGAGTTTAAATAAATAAATAATATTACAGATATAAATTATTTTAAAACTGGTAATGTGATAAACTTTTTATTGGTTTTCATTTAGATTCACAATTAACCTCACTTTTTTATTTACCAATAATTATTCACCATATCAGCAGTTTGTAAAAAAATTTGTATCTTTAACATTACTCTAAATAAATAATGACAATCAAGAATTGAAATTATGATGATGAGAATGCAAATTGATTAATTGGCAATCCAAACCCAATCACATTTGTGCCGGAGAAGAAAAAAAAAGCCAAAAGAAAACAAATCAACAATCAGAAATATCAGAGGGATATTCTCAGCTAAAATAAAAATGAAGGCAAAATCATGTTTAGTTTTGGTCGTTTGGTAATGATAATACTATGTATAGTTGGGATCTCTCTCGTTATCTGTTAATTTGGATAAAAAACCATATGCGTTTTTCAGTGTGTGTCGGGTTCTTTTCCACGCTTATTCTTAACGCGTGTATCCACGTTCCAAATTGGGGAATCTATTTTTGTGGGGGTGGGGTCCATTATTTGCTCAAAACACTAAACGGCGTTTTTGTCTGAACTGATGAGTGAAGTGAACAACGTGGGTGTGCTAAGGTCCGTCCAAAAAAACACTCGCGATCTACCGCGTGGGTCCCAAACCTTGAAGCCGCCGGATGGGACCTACGACCTTTATTGGCTTGGTCATCTTTAGCTCACTGTTTGTCGTTTATCGCCACCACTCACGAGTGCAATCATTGCAAGCTTTTGAAAAAAAAAAAAAAAAAAAAATTAACAAAAATGAATTTTCTGGGAATTTTTCTCAATTTATTCGTTAAATATTTTGGATTTCATATCATTTAGAGATTGAATTATGCTTTTCAAGATTTTGATTAATTTGACTAAGGACCAATTTATATTTGAAATTGCGATTTTCAAAAGTTATTACAAAAGACTGCATATATTTTTTAAAATAGTTATTAAAGACTGCGTATCTATTATTTCATTGATTTGCTTCTTCTTTTTTAAATAAAATAACTTTTGTACGTGAGTCTAGGTATTGTGAAGGGTATAGGGTATCGATGGAAGCGTTCAAACAAAAATGAAAACGGATTGGCCAATACATGCACACAATGCAGGGGCGGCTGCACTTGTAATTCAGAAGTTCAAATGGTTGGGTTAAGATAGTTTAACCCTGGTTAATTAATTTAATAATTCAAATTGATTAATTAGGTTCAATTGCATGCAAATCGTGAAGGTATCAACAAATCACCAAAATACTAAATGCAGCAGAAAATAAATTTGACATGGTGATTTGTTGACAAATAGGAAAAACCTTGTAAGGCAAAAATCCCACCGGGTGATTTAAAGGTTACCATTCTCAAAAATTCACTAATTAACAATCAAGCAGTTACAAGTATAAGGAATCTTACCAACTACCCTAGCCTATCCCGATATACCAACCTACAGTTGAACTTTCGCTCCAATACCCAATTGGACCTGATCTTGTAGTAGCCTTCTTTATTTTGATGCACAAACCCCCAATTTGTAACTAAGTCTTTGCATGGATCCTAGTACGTAACTAATTTCAGCAACTTAAACAGATGTTGTTGATTGCAAAGTTCTTCACTTCATCAATAATGAAGATCTGGAAACATTTTGTTACAAAACTCTATGGCATACAAACGTAGTAGCTTCTCACAGAGAAAATAAGGCTCTTGGTCTCTGTATTTGTGGTATGACGGCTCTTAAAATAAGCCTTATATATGTCTATAGTTATGAGAAAAGAAACCCTAAACAAATACAAAAGTCTAGACCGGATTTCAGATCTGGAAATTTTGAAATTGTAATTCTCAATAGATTGAGCTATTGTCAAGCTATCTATCGAGCTTCACATTAAGTCTCGATAGTAGGCATCTATCGAGCTATCTGTCGAAACTTAATGAATAGCTTTTCTCCACTTGTTTCTTGGATCAATCTCCATATTTTTAATACTCATCTTAAACAACCTGTTTCTTGAAGTACTAAACGCATCTTAAACCTACCCAATTACAAGGTGTATTTTGTCAAAGGATTAACCAATTACAAAACATATGACCCTAACACAAATGAACCCCTTGACTTGAAAATAAATAAATATTGATATATATATATATATAATATTTTTTTATTAATTTAATTATCCTTAAAAATATTTTTGCACAATTTGGCTTAAATCTTGTACACTTTGATCACAATTCAATGCCCAAAATCAAACAACATAGATCAGCTCATCCCAAAACTAATTAACAACACAAATCACTCTCTCATGAATCTCATGAATCTCTGTTCTATATTTGACTTTCTATGTATCTCCGACTCTAAGAGTAAAATATGAGTGTTTGTGAGTTTTAAATGTCTCTCTTTATTATAAATTTATATTATATATATGTGAGAGAGTGTGTGTGTGTATTTGATACTAATTGTGTGCATTATTATTATTTTTTATTTTATATAATGTTATTTGTGTGAATTGTGAAGTGTGTGAATGTGTACATGGTATAAATATAATATAATTTTATATAATTTAATAACCAAGAAATGCAGATGATTTGTTACATGTGTATATTGTAATCGTGTTATAATAACTTTTTGTTATAAAACTAGTGATTCAAAGAAAAGAAAAAATAGTAAAGTTAGTGATTGTTAAATGTATTATTTATGTATGGATGAGTGTGGTTATGTGGGTTAATAATTAATATAAGGTCAATAATTTATAATTAAAAAAACAATGACAAATAAATAATGACAATTACATAAAAATAAAAATGTTATACAAACTTAATAAAATAAAATGTTCACATCTACATTGACAATAGATAATCACAATTGATAATAAACTATCATGTGACGATTTCAAAATATGAAAACTCGTAGAAAGAAATTATAAAATATCATGTATTTGTGTTTTTTTTTTTTTTTTTTGGGTCAATAACACAATATATTCAAGTTCTCTTTTATTAAAATTTGTTTAATTTAAGTTTCTTAACGACCCTCCTCAAGAAATTTCCTAAAGCCGCCACTAACACAATGAGCACAATAATCTCAGTTTGTTGGGATAAGGATTGCTTACCTTCAAGGTGGTGTAAAGGGGATATTTATACCCATAACTGGAATGTGTTAGGCCTAAGAAATCCATCATTATCTCCCCTTAATACTTTCCGCGGATGTGAGAACTGAGAAGCCCTGTCCACTTTGCTAATTTGGATGTGCTTTTAGGAGATAGTAGGGATTTCCAGCACTAAAGGGACAAATCATATCGCATTAAATGTTGAGTGAATGGTTAGGTGTAATTAATGCGAACCTAAGAAGTAAGCAAAAAAAAAAAAAATGTAAGCTGACTTCTTGATCCACATTTTGAGGATTGTGACTGGATCAGCCACAGTTAATGACATGCTAAGCTGATTTGTGTGTCGTTATCATATACCAGTCTGTAGCCAGATTGACACATGTGAATGGTGAGCTTTCTATCTTGCTCTTAAGTCATAAGCTAACCCGCCACAACTTTATTGAAAAGTCGACATCTTGAAATCTCACCATAGACAATACGAAAATATGCAAAATAGTTTCATACAGTTTACAAAAAAAAGAAAAAAAAAAAAAAAAAGTCCACATACAACCTCGTGTTTAGCATGATTAACAACTTAAGAATAAGAATAGGCCCCCCTTCCATTACATCAATGTGCATTGCCTTCAAATTAGGAATAGATCTTTTTTTAACCATTTATAATTTTATAATCCGTGGTCTAAAATTATCAATAGGGGCAAGACAAAAAAAGGGCCTTATATCGTAAACCATATCAATTCACATGACTAACCTATTAAAATATTGTCAAAAATCTTATAGTTCAACTAGTTAAAACCTTATTAACATTTGTAATAGAAATATCTAGGATTAAATCTCCAACTTCCAACTATCGAATTATCAATAGTAAAAAAAGATTGTGGGGCACAAGAATTTAGATAAGGTACCTATGCCACGTGTCGTATCCATGGCTGAGAAGCCCATTATCGTACCAAGGAGGCCACACGCTCGGACAATAAGGCCACATTAGCGGCACATTGCCAGAGGAGGTCCTGCTGTTGAGAACAAGTTTTAGAGAGGAGGTTAGCCCTGACATGACTGAAGGGATAGTGATTGCCCCCACATTCAATGCATCCCACCAAATCTCTGATCGCATTTATGTGGAGAAAACCCCTGAACAATGCTGTCTTGGCCGCCGCAACTCACAAGGGATTTGAGAAGGTGTCTGATGGAACAAGCACTCAAGTGGTGGACTAGACAATCAACAAATGAAGGGCTAAGATCTTCTAAAGGGGGCTATATAATAGGAGAGACCCCCCAAAGGGCGAGGGACACAAAATTTGTAGAGAAAATGCTGTAGTATTAAGAAAAGTAACTGTAATCAAATCTAAGATAAATATATTCAAGAACTACTCTCCCCGGACATTGCCGAGGAAGAATTTATGTGCATCACATTTGTCTATTTATCAGTTTGCCTCGTTCTACCATCCTTAGCCCATTAAGGGCGTCGTCTACTTCACTGAAGCCTAGATTTTTAGCCCAGCTTTTTAGCTCACTCTCTACAAATTTATTGTATTGGGCTCTTTGGACCTTAATCCATTCATCTTTTGGACCTAAGAACTAAAGCCCGCCCTTACAAAGTTATTATATTAATTATTCATTTTTTTAAAAATCAAATTATTGTAGATTTTTCAAATATGACATTAGAAAAATTATTTAATGCAAAATTTGTTATTGTATTGGAATATAATTTAGTCATCTAAAGCTATTATAATGTACAATTTTTTTTATAATAATATAATGTACAACTTGGCAAAATATTGACTTTTAAAAATTTGACATTTTTGTTTTTCGAGATTGAAATTGTCATAATATTTGATTGACTAATTTGATAAGTATCACGTTAATTTGTATATAAACACCTATACAAACAGGTGAATAATATATCTCGAGTGAAAAAGAATAAGAGTGTGTTTGAAACGGGACTGGATGCCAGCATCTTCTCATAGCAAATACAAATGGAGTGTTTGAAATATGGGTACTTCCGATAATGTGTCGTGTCATTTTCAATGGGAAAGCTTTCGGCCGGAGTCATTAGTCAATGAGCTATCAATAACTAGCTATAGCTAAAAACAAGATGTAATAATTGAGAGTCGACATTAATTTGGAGACTCAATACAATGAATTACGTTGCCTCTTGAGGCTTGATTGACTCATAAAAAGTCCAAGAAGTAGAATGGTTTATGATTAAATAATGCGTCATAAGTAAGAACAAAAAATCACAGTTTTACTTTTTACAACGAAGTCCCAATGAAAAAAGAGGTTTAGGTTGCTAACATGAAATATCACCTCTGCATAATTTGTAATGCATTATTTAATTGATGAAGGTATTTTATTTTTTGAAATTATATAATCATTGGATGCCATGCATTCATTTGATGAATAGTCTATGAAAGAATGAATGCATAGTATTTGGCTATGAATAGTCAATTAAAGAATGCATTACAAATTAGGTTAATGATTATATGCATTCTTTCATTACAAATTAGGTTAATGATTACAAACTAGTTGAATCCACAGCTCCTTCAACAAATTAAAATTTTGACGTTCAAAAAGGCAGTTAACTAGAACCTGAAAATTAGGCCCTTTTTTTTCAAATTAAATTCTACTTGTATTAGGGTGTCCTATTTTAAAGCTTTTTAGGTTATCTACAAGTGAGGAGCAGTTTAAAATGAAATTAGGTTTTTCTCTTAGAGTTTGGTTTGGTTTAATGGATTGCTAAAAGCCTTACTAAGGTAAGGAGTGAAACTCAACCTTCTATAGATATGGTCTTAACAATTTTTTTTATGATTTTAATGATTAAGTTCCTGTGTTTTTTATTGATTTATTTATCTAGAAAGTTTTTATTTATTTATTATTGTAGGGACCGGTTTCGAGCGCTCTCCGCAGATTGAGAGAGTGGACCCAAGCCCAGCTAACCCTCCAATAAATTTATAGAGTATGGGCTCAAGAGCTAGGCCCTAGTAAAGAATGCAACGGCCATGCATGGTTGTTCGTGGATTGTGATAAGTTAAACGTGGGTCGGAATGCACAGTAGGACTCCTCGGACGGGTCTTATAGAGGTTGAAGTTGTTCTTATTTCTTTCAAGTAAGGTTACAATGGTTGAGAGAGAATACACTGCTACAGTATTTCTTTTCTCTGGTTTTTCCTCCGTCCCCCTCTCAAGAGGGACTTTTTACATTATATACTTCTCTCTCAGTTGATCCTAGCCCTACATTTGTTGATCAACCCGGCTTCCACTTGAGAGCCTGTCCCATCAGCCGCATTCCCATCCCTCCTGTGGGTTGCAGCGCCCAAGACGGCATTGTTCAGAGGTCCTATCCTCATTAATGCGGCCAGGGCGTTAGTTGAGGGCATTTAATGTGGAGGTGACAGTTCACCTGGGACTTGCTCCTCCACCATGCTTCAATGTCCGGTGCTTGGTTCGTGCTATTTGCTCCTTGGATGCTTAGGGAGGTTCCCCTTAAGGGCATGCTGTTTGCCCACTTTCTGACCTCGGTCTCCCGAGGATGTAACCATCCTCGGCAATGCTCCTTGGGCCCTGGGCTCTACACTTTTGTCCTCGGCGTGGGCCTCTGGGCCTAGTCTGAAGTGGGTCGGGGCTGCTTGACTTATTCTGGCCCCACAATAGCCCCTCAAAATCTTGCTGTCCGCATCCTCGGGCGGAAAGGAGGATTTTGATATCCTCGGACCTGCTTCGTGTCCAATCGAGTCTTGTCCCTCGTCAGCATTGGAGCCTTTTCACCTGCCCAAGGTGCGTTACTGGCGCTTCGGTGCGCGTAACGTGTCCTGCATTAAATTCGGGCGGCTTTATGCTCCCCACGTTCAACGGGCAGATGACAATCTAACGGTGGGGATGCATCTAGCATTTATGGGCGGGAAAACTCGCGCGGCTCTTCCATCTAGGGTATAAATACCCATTCGAACCGCTTCCTCCTTTTTCATTTACAATCAAGAGCTCTTGCGCCTCCATTCAGAGTCCAGCCAAATTTCCACCTCCATCTCCAGCATAAAAAGCCAGTCCGAGGAGCTCCTCCTCGTTTCTGTAAGTCGCTCTATCCCTCTCTGAGCTTTTTTCCTCTCTACTCGTCCTTCTCTTTCATTCGCTCCTCTTTTAGTTCTCTTAGGCGTCATTTGGGATGGGTAGACTTAAGAAGTATGTTGGCTCTGAGGAGGCGATGGAGAAATTCATCGCCGATTACAAGATACCGGCCAACGTGGGCTTAAGGTATTGTGAGGAGGGGGAGTGGCACCTCCGGAAGCAGGTGGGCAAGGTGGTGATTCCCATCATCGCCTTCCTTGAAGGGGGGATGAGGATCCCCATGAGGCCGGTGATGAGGGGTTACCTTACATACTTTCGGTTAACCCCCACCCAATGCGCCTCCAACATGTTCAGAATTCTGGGCAGTGTGGATGCCCTTAATGAGAAGATGGGTCTAAGGCTGACCTATCATGATGTGAACTACTGTTACAATCTTCAACATCTGAAGAACAAGTCCTACTACATGAGGACGAGGGATGACAGGGTTCGGCTCATCCAGTGCCTCCCCGAGTCCAACAAGGGGATGAACGAGGATTTTCTCATCGTGTCTGGAGCGTGGCACGATGGCCTTCACTGCCCGACGACAGAGGGAACACCAGGTGGGGCAGTGGGAATAGGAGGGGATTCAAAGATTCTAACTTCTTTTCTGCATTGTTTCTTTTTGTACTGTTTGGTTTCTAACCGTGGATGTGTTTTCTCTTTGCAGATCCGCACTCTTTCGCGCGCCACTTCAGCTTGATCAACAGGGAGGACTTGCAGAAGGTGCTCAGGTCGGCGGCTTTTGAGAACGAAGCAGACCACCAAGTCAGAGCCGCGCACAAGATTTTGGGGTACACTCCACTCCAAAAGTCATCCGCGGCCCCAAAGTACGTGATCAAAGCAAAGGATCCCCGGCTGCAGAAAATAAAAGTGACCGAGGACGGGTTCGAGTTTCCCGAGGATCCCTCCGCTCCAGAAGACGTCACAGTAGCAGTCCACTCGTCTTCCCACACATTCCCAAAGGCCGCGGAAGAGGACTTAGAGAGGGAAGGGGACACTGCAGATTTTGGTCCTGCCGAGGACGATTTTAGCGTTTTTGAGCAACTCCATCAGTCCGAGGACCCTTCGGGAGACTTGGGTGATCCTCGTCTAACCGAGGCAGACCTTTTAGCGTCAGAGACATCTTCCCGGCTTGAGATGGGCTACAAGAAGAAAGCCCAACCCACCCTACTCGACCTAATCGAAGGTCAGCCGGGGAAGTCCAAACCGAGGCTTCCTCCTCCTCCTCCTCCTCCAAAGGCTCGTCCTGCTCAGACCAGGTCGGCCTCAACACAGTCCAGGCTTTCTCCTCCTCCGCCTCAGGCGAGCCCGCCGTCTAGGCACGAGCCTGCTGACCCTAAGCAGAAGAAGGACAAGGGCAAGAGGACCCTTGAGGACAAATCTGGGCCCACACGGGAGGGCGATGGCACTCGGCGGCCATCGAAACAACTGAGGATAGGCTCCTCAACGCAAGATAAACAGGTCGCTCCCCCGCCCGAGGTCCAGGCCTGGCTCCCCGCCCCAATGCTCCGCGGGGCACCTTTGAGGGATGACTCCTCCCTCAGGGACTTTAAGGATGGCGAAGGCGCGTATGTGGCCGACGCTGTGGAGAGATGCCTGCTCCTTCCCGCGAACATGGCGGAGCTGGGGACCATGAGGAGTAGGGACGTCTTCCTCTGCCTCAAGCGATATTTGAGGATGGTAAGACCCTTAACACTTGTGCTTTTTCTTGCTTCAGTTTTTTCTGCTTTCCTTTGTTCTTTGAGCTCGGCTAATTATAACTTATCTGTTTCGTTTGGCAGGCTGTCCAGGCCACTTTTAGGCTGGAAGAGACGGCCAATGAACATGGAAAGGCCATGGATTTAGAGCGCGATAAGCGCTTGGAGGCTACTCGGACCCTCAAGACGTCCGAGGAGGACCTTGCCAAGGCTAGGGAGGAGCTGAAGGCCATGACCCAAGCTAAGAACAGCGCAATGGCAGGCCTTGAGGGTGCCCAGAGACAGGCTGAAACTCAGACGAAACATCTGGGTGAGGTAGAGGGGCTGCTGAAACTCGCCGAGGATCAGATAGCTGGCCTGACGAAGAAAGTGGCCGATGCCGAGGAGGTTGCGAGTGTGGCAAGTGAATCGGCATGACTGTTCCTATTCCTAGGAATATGGGACAAGCTGAAGGGGCAAAACTCCAACTGCAAGCGCTTGACTTGGCTAAGGTATTCCTGCATTCTCGAATCCCTGGCTTCCATTTCCCCTTTCACCTGCCCTACCACCAATCTGGAGTCTGAGACCATCTCTATTGACTTTCCTCCCATCTTTTGCACCATGATCATCCCTTGCAGTAATGCCTCATACTCGGCCTCGTTGTTTGTGGCCGTGAATCCGAGCCTCAGGGATTTCTCAATGACATGGTCTTCAGGGGATACTAGGACCAGCCCTACTCCGGACCCCCTTTGGTTTGCCGCACCATCCACATATACTTTCCAACATGGTGACTCTGGGATGGAGATTGCCCCAACTGATTTCTCATCACGGCTCTTATCCTCGGCTGTTACTTCTACGACTGGTTCGGCGAACTCGGCCGTCAAATCTGCCAGAACCTGGCCTTTTATGGAAGTCCGGGGCATGTACTTGACGTCAAAAGCCCCCAGAATTGTGTTCCACTTCGCGATTCTACCTGTGTAATCAGCGGCCCGGAGTACAGACTTCAAGGGCAATTGGGTTAGGACAACCACCGTGTGAGCTCGGAAGTAATGGGGGAGCTTTCTCGTGGCGTGGACCACCGCCAGTATGGCTTTCTCCAGGGGTAGGTACCTGACCTCTGCTTCATGCAGCGACTTGCTGACGTAGTAAACTGGCTTTTGAATGCCATTGTCTTCCCGTATCAGCACTAAGCTCACTGCGTGGGGCGCCACCGCCAGGTAGGCGTATAGGACCTCGTCGGGCTCAGGATTAGACATGATAGGCGGCCGGGATAGATACTCCTTGAGTTGCTGGAAGGCTATGGCACAATCCTCGAACCACTCAAATCCTTTCCATTTGTTGATCAGGAGGTAAAAGGCCCTGCACCTGTCGGCCGACCTGGAAATGAATCGATTCAGCGCCGCGATCATCCCGGTAAGCTTTTGGATCTCCTTGGGGTTCTGCGGAGGCTTCAAATTGTGAATGGCCTTGATCTGGTCAGGGTTGACTTCGATCCCACGGTGGGTGATCATGTACCCCAAGAACTTGCCAGAGCTTACGCCGAACGAGCATTTTGAGGCATTAAGGCGGAGCTTGTGCTCTCTCAGGACGCCAAATGTGCGGCCGAGGTCCTCCAAGTGCTCGGACACCAGCTTGCTCTTCACCACCATATCGTCAACATAGACCTCGATGCTCTTGCCCAACATTGGCTCAAACATTCTCGTCATCATCCTCTGGTAGATGGATCCGGCGTTTTTCAGGCCAAACGGCATAACCTTGTAGTGGTAGTTTCCAATGGGTGTCACAAATGCTGTCTTCTCTTGGTCCTCCAAGGCTAGTGGGATTTGGTGATAACCCTAAAAGGCATCCAGGAAGCTCATCCGAGGGTGGCCTACCGTCGCATCTACTAGTTGGTCTATTCGTGGCATTGGGAAGGGGTCCTTTGGGCACGCTTTATTCAGGTCTGTGAAGTCTACACAAACCCTCCACTTCCCACTTTTCTTCTTGACCACCACAGTGTTGGCCAACCATTTGGGGTAAAAGACCTCTTTAATAGCCCCCGTGCGCTTAAGCTTATCGACCTCTTCCCTGATCGCATCAGCGTGCTCCTTCGACGGGCGCCGGGGTGGCTGCTGCTTGGGGATCGCAGATGGGTTGACATTAAGGTGGTGACAGATGAAGGATGGATCAATCCCAGAGGCATCGCAGGGGTCCCACGCGAACACGTCAAGGTTCCTTTTGAGGAACTCAAGTAACTCCTCCTTCTCCTGTGGAGGCAGCTGGGTTCCGACCTGAAAGAACTTCTTCGGATCATCGCCAATTACCACATTCTCCAGGTTCTCACATTTAGCATCCTCGGCAGGTGCGTCCGGAGGCGCCACCTGGGTCTTTGATTGCTATGAATCTTCCTCAGCTGGGGCCGAGGACTGTGCATCAAGCCGATATGATATGGCAGCCACCGTGCACTGCCTAGCCGTGGGTTGGCAACCTCGGATCTCCAAAACCTGGTCCCTTGATGGGAATTTCACCTTCTGGTGCAAGGTGGAGGCTACGCCATCCAGGGCGTGTAGCCAGGGCCTCCCTACTATGGCCGTGTAGGGGGAGTATGTGTCCACCACTATAAAGTTCGCCTCCACCATCATTGGGCCTGTCTGTACGGGCAGTCTAATCATGCCCTTTGGGATGACAAGCTTCCCGTCGAAGCTCATTAGGGGGGAGCTATAAGGTGTGAGGTCTTCCGGTTTTAGCCCCAGCCCCTTGTAGAGATCTGGACACATGACCTCGGCTGCGCTGCCACCGTCCACCATCACCCTTTTCACGTCATAGCCCCCGATTCTGAGGGTGACGATTAGAGCGTCCTCGTGTGGTTGGATAGTCCTAACCTTGTACTCCTTCGAGAAACTCAGTGCTGGGAGAGGATTCCTCCTGGACCTCTTCGGCCCCGTCCGATTGTCCTCGGCGGGCAGTTGGGCTACAGACAACACTCGCAACGGGGGTGTGCCTGTTCTTCCTGGCGCGGCCAAGATTATGTTGATCGTCCCAGCGGGCTGCCCCATGGCGGCGTCCCTCCGAGGCTCTTGGTAGGCTCGGCCCTGCTGGCTGCTGGAATGGTGCAGAAGGTGCTTCAGCCTTCCATCCTGGACTAGTTGGTCCAGGTGGTCCCAGAGGTTCCTGCAATCCTCCGTGGCATGTCCGTGGTCCTGGTGGTATTGGCAGTAACGGTCCTGGTTGCGCCTACCAGGCTCTTCGATCATCTTCGTCGGCCACCTGAAGTATGGCTCGTTCTTTATCCTTTCCAGGACCTTGTGAACGGGTTCTCGGAATACTGCGCCGACAGTCTGGGCATTGGTCGCCCCGGATTGCCCACCGAAATCCCTCCTCGAACGGGCGTTGTTGTACCTGTCCGACCTGAAATCCCTCCTCTCCTGAGGGATAACCTTCTCCTTGCCTTTGCCTTGCAGCATATCTTCCTCCACCCACTTGTACTTGTCGATCCGATCCATCAGCTGCCGCACGCTGGTGACGGGCTTTCCGGTCAGGGACTTCCTCAGGTCGTTCCCCATTGGTAGCCCATTCTGGAATGTACTGATGGCAATGGCGTCATACTTGCCGTCCAGCTCGTCGTAGATCTCCCAGTACTTGTCCGAATAAGCCTTGAGGGTCTCCCCGTCACGCATAGATAGGGACAGCAATGCACTCATGGGCCGAGGAGGCCTGCTGTTCGTGACAAAGTGGGAACCAAAGGCCTGGGTCAGCTGTCTGTACGAGTCTATGGAATTCGTCCTTAGACCGTTGAACCACCTCATCGCCACAGGTCCCAAGCTGGATGGAAAGACTTTGCACATCAGCGCCGCATTCTTGGAGTGGACAGCCATCCTCTGGTTGAACTGGCTCACGTGCTCCACGGGATCCGTCTTGCCGTTGTAAGCAATGAAGGTTGGCTGCTGGAACCGCCGAGGAAGCTCTGCCTCCTCTATACGACGCGTGAAGGGCGACCTGGAGAGCTGGTCCAGCGCCTTGCTCATGGTGTCACCTCCTAAGCCCCTGGGGGTTGGGTTGGCACGCCTACGCCTCTGGTAGCGCTCTTCCTCGTGGGAGAAAGTCTCGCTGGGGGGCATTCTTGACCTCTGACTGTATTCATCATCGCTCTCGTCGTCGGAGGGCAGGTCAGGGCTGAGTTCGGACTGTCTCCGCTGCGCACGGCGTAGCTTCCTCTTCAGATTGTCTATCTCGCGCTGCATGGCCACCTTATCATCCTTTCTCTGGGAGGCGTGGCTATGGGCCTCTTCCGACCGCGTGGCCTGGCCATCGTCGCGCTTCTGGGGAACGTGCCCGTCCCCCTGGCTTTCGCTTGCCGTTGAAGTACGCACGCTTCCTTCTCGAAATCGTCTGTTGTCGTTCTGACCGCCCCCGGGGTTGCCATAGTTACCCTGAGGCCGTGACTTCGTCGGTTCAGGTCAATTGGGAGTTCTTTGGTGAGGGCCTGATCCTACCATGTTTAACTGTTGTCCTTACTAACGCACAAGCTCTTCCCACAGATGGCGCCAATTGTAGGGACCGGTTTCGAGCGCTCTCCGCAGATTGAGAGAGTGGACCCAAGCCCAGCTAACCCTCCAATAAATTTATAGAGTATGGGCTCAAGAGCTAGGCCCTAGCAAAGAATGCAACGGCCATGCATGGTTGTTCGTGGATTGTGATAAGTTAAACGTGGGTCGGAATGCACAGTAGGACTCCTCGGACGGGTCTTATAGAGGTTGAAGTTGTTCTTATTTCTTTCAAGTAAGGTTACAATGGTTGAGAGAGAATACACTGCTACAGTATTTCTTTTCTCTGGTTTTTCCTCCGTCCCCCTCTCAAGAGGGACTTTTTACATTATATATTTCTCACTCAGTTGATCCTAGCCCTACATTTGTTGATCAACCCGGCTTCCACTTGAGAGCCTGTCCCATCAGCCGCATTCTCATCCCTCCTGTGGGTTGCAGCGCCCAAGACGGCACTGTTCAGAGGTCCTATCCTCATTAATGCGGCCAGGGCGTTAGTTGAGGGCATTTAATGTGGAGGTGACAGTTCACCTGGGACTTGCTCCTCCACCATGCTTCAATGTCCGGTGCTTGGTTCGTGCTATTTGCTCCTTGGATGCTTAGAGAGGTTCCCCTTAAGGGCATGCTGTTTGCCCACTTTCTGACCTCGGTCTCCCGAGGATGTAACCATCCTCGGCAATGCTCCTTGGGCCCTGGGCTCTACACTTTCGTCCTCGGACCTAGGACGCGTCCTCGGCGTGGGCCTCTGGGCCTAGTCTGAAGTGGGCCGGGGTTGCTTGACTTATTCTGGCCCCACATTTATTATTTAGTATAGTTCTTTGGTTTAAAGTAGTCTGGGGGCACGTTACTTAGGATTCCCTACAAATTAATTCACTAGTTTTGTCTTTCTTAGTTGCCTAAAATCAATTAAATTCTAAAACTACCTTTAGAAATCAACTTTTGTGTCATTTTTGCTAAATCATCTTACTAAAATTATCAATCATTGATATAAATTTTAGTTGAGTTATAAAATAAAAGTGTAAGAATTACCAATAGATGTGTTATGTGTAAATTCCTAAACGTTATGGTACATTTGGTAGAATGTAACAATAATTATATAGGAATATGAATAATTACAAGAAATATAAGACGTTGTAATGTAATGCTTATTACTATTCATTTGTATGGTGTCAACATAATAAAAGAACCCTGAAGAAAATGGAATGAAAGCATTTTAAATCAAACTTAAAATATATTTTAAGAAATATCTTACTCATATAATTATATTTCCTAAATTAATTTGAAAGAGAGAGATTAGTTATTTTTTTATGATTTTTTTTTCATAATTGTTATGTGCATATGGAAAGTTAGTTTATTTGGAAATATATTAATTTTCAAAATTAATACACCTACTAAGGAATAGCTATTACATCTTTTTTAGAGATGAATAGTTATTTTTCATTCTAAAGAATAGCTATTTATAAGAAATGACTATTCTTTGTAATAAAAACATAACCAAACTACTGAATAGCTAATCTATAAGAATTACATTTATATTATAGTACCTATTACAGTTTACCAAACATAACCTTAGTGTTTCAAGTTATTTTTGTTTTTCTCAATTTAATTTTTCTTCACCAACAGAAATACAATTTCTCTTCAATTGATTTTTATTTTTTTTAACTTTATTTTATCTCTTGGATTGCTAATCAACTTCATTTTCATTGGATTTGACTTTGGACTCATTGAGTTATTACTTCATGACATCTGCACTTAGGAGTATTATTGAAATTGTAGTAGCTCGTTATGAGATAACTAGAGTCCAAGGTCCATTGGAGTTAAGATTTTATTTTTCCATTTGGTCCTACATCAAACTATGTATATAAAATCCTCTAGAAGGCTAGTCACATATACTAAGTAATATAAGTAGGAGAATTTTTGTTGTGAGAAAACCCTAGAGTGGCTACTATAAGAAGAGGAAGAGAAAAATTAGTTTTCTCTTACCCTCTTAATTTAACACATGTTCATGGTTTCTTCAACAAAGAAATACAAAGATTACACACTTTTGACCATACACAGTCATTGAGATAAAGATCAAGATGACACAAGGTTTGATCAAAGTTTGAATAAAGATTCAAGCTATTGGTAAATGATTGGACTGGCGAATTTATCCCCTAGAGACGATCTCAACGATTGCAGACGAGGACACCCTTGGACGAGTTAAACAAATACCCGCATCACTGACGAAGACAGTCAAGCCATTCAATGCAGCTAATTACACTTGGAACAATTAAAGGGTCAGCTGTACGAGCTGTTGGAGCACATTAAAGCCACAAAACGTTACCAAGAGGAACATCAAGGCCACCATAACTACCTTAAACGACTAGAAGCTGTGAGAACGAATATAAGGCCCTCACAATATCAATCGGAGGTAGGAGAAGATATTCAGATAATTTTGCTATCACTTTACTATTCTGTTTTATTTCATAAAGCTCCTTTGTATTAACTTTGGCATCGGAGACGTTGTGGCAGGCACCACACCAGTGACCATCTTTGGGAAGATATCTACACGGATTAGAGATTGGTTCCATCTGCCTACTTTTACTGACGAATTCACACTTCATCAGTAAAGATCTTTTTAGTTTTCAAGTTTGATGCATCAAGGATATTTTTTATAATAAATTTAGATTCATAAGATCCTAAATTTTATTCCTCGTAATATTTATGATATGTAGGTGGGTGAATGATAAGTGTGGGGCGATTTGGTAAAGATTTGTAAATAATAGGAAGTTCTTGTTGAAGCTCAATATTCAAGGTTCCTACACACACAGAGCACGACATCGTTACAGCAATGATGAGAACTCTAAAACCCAAGATAGAGTGGGAGAAGAGGTTTTGTGGAACTAAATTTAAGGGGTGTTCAACGAGTACCTCTTGGTGAATTGAAGGGGGTATTTATACCCTTATTGGCACGTGCTAGACCGAGAAATAATAATTCACTCTTACTACTTTCAGTTAGATGTGACAGATCCACGCCTGTTTTGCCAGTTTATGCTCTCTTTTTGATTGGTTGGAAATCCCATCAAAGGATAAGCCATATCACATTTAATACTGGGTAAATGGCCTAAGAGCATTCACAGCAGTGGAGCTAAATATTTAGCTATTTAGCTCCACCAAAAGTTACTTCATCTATTTTACTTATACATATGCTGCAGCAGTGGATCTATTTTAGCTTTTAATACAGTAAAATAATATAAATATCACAATGAAATACTATAATCACTACAATAAAATAATATATCCCACTACCAAAAAAACATCCACAACACCATCCACAACCACCTCTACCATCAGCTACAGCCACAACCACCACCACCAGTCCACAGCAGAGAAAAAAAAAAACCTAAATTTCCAATCTTTTTCCTCAGCCAACGCCACAACCACAACCACCACCACCACCACCACCAGTCCACAACAAGAGAAAAAAAAAAAAAAAAAAAAAAAAAAAAACCCAAATCTCCAATCTCTTTCCTCAGCCATAGCCACAACCACCACCACCACCACCACCAGTACTAGCACCAGCAGTCCACAGCAGCAAAAAAAAAAAAAAAAAAAAAAAAAAACAAATCTCTGTAATAGGGGTGGGTCGGCGAGCTCCATGGCTAGTCGGGCCGGAGTGAGAAAGAGGATGAGAGCTTGAGGACAGCTGGTCAGGACGGTGAGATTGCATAGTGACTGAGAGAGGATGAGAGCTTGAGAGAGTTTTGGGGAGAGGATGAGACTTCAAACGGAGGCGCGGAATGAGACCGGATTTGAAAAAAAAAAAAAAAAAAAAAAAAAAAAAAGCATGTTGTATCATACCGAAATGAGCTTGACAATGGCAGCGATGTTGAGAGAATGGAGCTTGAGAGGCTTGAGATGAGAGATGAACGAGAGAGAGTGAGAATGAGAGTGAATGAATGACCAGATTTGATAAAAGGAATAAAAAATAGAAACAATGAGGTCTGATTGAATAAAATATTGTTTTTTTTTTTTTTTTTTGCTCCAAGCTATAGTGCACATCTATAGATAGATGTGCACTATAGCATTTCAACTAAAATTTTTAGCTATTGCTCCACTGCTGGAGCACCATTTTAGTGATAGTGTAGGTAAAATATAGCATTATAGCATTATACCTACACTGCTGTGAATGCTAAGGGTTTGTGGAGTAATTAATGCAATCCTAATTAATGTGCCCTCCAACGCAATTTTAAGGACAATTGAGTCCGATCACGATAGACCAATTTGGTAGTCGACAAGTCTTCAAGCACCAGCCTCACCAAATGAAATTACCATAATGGCCTTGCTCAATAATTACCCACCCACATAATATATATATATATAGGTTCAAGTTACATCTGGTGTAACTCTAAAGAGTTACACATTTTTTAAACCATTGGATTTAAGTAGATCCAACAGTAAAAAAATGACCCTCATTAATGCTAATATTCTGATTAGTATCTCATTAATTATCCCTTATTTATTGCATTCCATACCTATCTCTAAATCTAAAAAAACACAAAAAAGTATACGTATCTCTCTAATTTTTTTTTTCCACCGTTTCTAAAAAAAAAAAAAATTCCTCCACTGCATGCCTCTCTGACTCTCTCTCTTTCTCCTCCACTGCTCTTCCAGCTCCACTGCCAAGTTGCCGGCAAAAAAAAAAAAAAAAAAGCCGCTAGTTGCACAACTGGTTAGTCTCCCACTATTTTTCCCTTGTTATAATTTCTTAGATAGAACTATTTCATTGTATTTAACTATATTGTAAGACGTTGAAAATTTTGGTGGCTGTTGTGGTTCTTTTTATATGCAATAGTAGTCTTTTAGTTCTTTTTATATGCAACTATATTTTCCAGAACAACTTAATATTAACTAAATCTATTGGGTCTATTAGTTCTTTTTATATGCAAAAGTAAATATAATGTATCAAAATAGTTGCTGCATGTGTAGATATAACCTCTGTTTTTCTATTAGGTCTATTAGTTGTTCCAAATTTTATTGTCTCATGTGAAGTTAAATTTTATTAGTTTTACTATTGGGTCTATTAGATATAACCTTTGTTTTCCCTTGTTATAATTTCTTAGATAGTACATATGTTTTGTAGCTGAATGTTTACACACTGATGAGAGGGAACTTTGATATTATATTCGGTCTATTAGTTGTAGCTATAGGTATTGGCTACTAAATCGAATAGTACTTGGCTCAAAGTGATTATTTCTTTAGATATGGAATTATTCAAATTTTTATTTATGTAAATATATTGGTTGTTATATTTACATATTTTATATTTTTGTTCATTGTTTATATTGGTTGTTATAGTTACTAAATAGCCAATGGAGTGTGGAGAGTTATATGATGCCCCAAACAATCCAGAGCTATTAGAGTAAGAGTTACCACTTGAAGATTTTGGTGATTGTGAGTTGAAATCGAAGCCATATGTTAGAATACAATTTGACTCCCTTGATGGTGTTGAAACTTTTTACAAAGAATTTGCAAAAAAAAGAAGGTTTTGGAATCCTTGTTCATACCAGTAAAAGACCACCTAGAAGTGATAATATAACAAGTCGTATTTATGTATGTGTACTGAAGGGCAACGCAAAAGAAAACATGACAGCATTTGGTGTCAATAATATTGATGACTTAGGGTCCGTTTGGATACAGCTGAAAACTGAAAACATTGTAACAAAATAATTTTTAAATGTGTGAATAGTACCGTGGGACCCATTTTTAATGAAAAAGTTGCTGAAAAGTGAAAATTGTGGATCCGTGAACAGTAAAATTTTGTGGAAAAGTCAAATGTTGCGGCTACTGTTCAATGAACAGTAACCGCAACAGTGTTGCTACAATGAAAAAGTGGCTAGGAAAGCTGGAAACGCGTGTGAAAAAAAAAAAAAAAAAGGAAAAAACGCAAACGCAAATCTTAAACGTGCCAGCCAAACGCACTCTTAGCATAAAGTGAGTTTTTTCATTTCATTTTTCTAGTTTTTTTTTTTTTATATATATTTTTAATTTTGATTGTAATAATATATATCTTTTGTTTCAAATTTACTTATACATTTTTTTCTACTTTAGGTACATGTGGCTAAAGAGAATCACAAAATGAGCTTCGCTTGGTGGAATTGAGATATATAGAGTCCAAGTAGCTTAAAATATAAGTGTTTAAGGACATATGTTGTTAATCATGACGAAACAATACATTTTGGTTATTTTATTTTGTTTTTGTTTTGTTTTTTTAAGGACCTATATTGGAATTCTATTTGGAATTTTCTGGCTAATCAAGAACCTTAGCTATTAGTCTTTGATCCATGACAACATATATATGGAAGGTAGTAGCAATGCAACCATAGTTTTGGTTACAAACTACTCATTTACTTTTGCTTTAATTTAATGCGATTAATGGTGTGTTTGTGGCACATTTTTCAGATTTTTAAGCAATTCTAGACTCTTTGTTTAGTCCTATATTCATTTTTCATAGAGGTTGTGATAAGCAATCTGTTAGAATAATGAAAACTTTTTGGAGGAAACCTATTAACAATTATCCCGAAATGTGTTACTGTCTCTAAGGATGGTTTTCAATTAATCATGGTCAACATGTTGTCCTATAATGCATTAGCAACCTGCTTGTAATCCTGATTCAGGACTCTTTCACTTATAGAATTTGATCAACAAAATCGTATTTTGATCTAAAGATAAAGTACACATGTTAAAAAAAAATTAGCAGCTTCGTAGGTAGCAAACTTACAGCATCTCTTAATCCAAACATCTCTGATTACAAAAATTGATATATGAAGAAGCGATTTTATTCAATCAATTGGAGTCTTAAGTGTACAACTAACATAAATACATTTAGCAGTAACAACTAACAACAGATACAATAGCGTTTGCTGCTCCATAATCACTCTCAAACCTCCATAATCACTCCAATACCAGGTGACGCAGAGGTCTAAGGATCATTTTTGTTGCTCCATTATCACTATAATACATTTTGTATTCCCATCAAAACGTTTGTCAGTGAACCTTCTAACATTTCCCTGCAAAATGAAGTGTTTGTTTTAAGTCTTTTACAATCAGCTATACGCAATAAATCAATCTTTAAGAGCCTATTTAAAAAATTAGAGCAAGTTAGTACTACTGCTTTCATAAGGTGTTGTTATCTTCAGATGAAATGACCACCACCCCCACCCCCAAAAATAAAAAAGAGGGAGGTGGCAATTATATCTACACATGTAGCAGCTATTTTGATACTTTATATTTACTATTACAGATAAAAAGAACTAATAGACCTAATAGATTTAGTCAATAGCAAGTTGTTCCGGAAAATATAGTTGCATATAAAAAGAACTTTTTTTTTTTAATAGAATATGGTAATTCCTTTTAACTGTTCAGAAGTATATACAACCACAACTATTCAAATTGAAATTACGGTGCTAGACCCAAAGGACCATTTATAGAAAATGGTAATTCCTTTTAACAATTAAACATACATATTGTTGGCGATTCAGCATAAATTACAGCCCCTGATAGGTTCATAGACTATGTTGAAGTTTTTGATAGAATAAATCTGTTTATCTCCATTTTTTTCATATTAAATCAAGATACGTAGTAATATTTGTCAGTGGAAACTTGGAATAAAAATTTAGTAACATGTGAAATTAAATGAAGGAATAGTCTATGTAAAAGTAGTGTACCCTCATTCATATAAAAAGAACTAAAAAACTAATATTGCATATAAAAAGAACCACAATAGCCACCAAAACGTCTGTAGTACAATACAGTTGAATACAATAAAATAGTTCTATCTAAGAAATTATAACAAGGGAAAAAAGTGGGAGACTAACCAGTTGTGCAACCAGCAGCTTCTATTTTATTTTATTTTATTTTATTTTTTTTCTATCGGCGACCTAGCAATGGAGGGGGAAGAGCAGTGGAGGAGAAAGAGACAAAGAGACAGAGAGGCGTGCAGTGGAGAATTTTTTATTTTTATTTTGAGAAACGGTGGGAAAAAAAAAATTAGAGAGATACGTATACTTTTTTGTGTTTTTATAGGGTTAGAGATAGGTATGGAATGCAATAAATAAAGAATAATTAATGAGATAATAATCAGAATATTAGCATTAATGAGGGTCTTTTTTTTACCGTTAGATTTACTTAAATCCAATGGTTTAAAAAATGTGTAACTCTTTAGAGTTACACCAGGTGTAACTTGAACCCATCTCATATATATATATGGTTTTTCAATAGGAGCCAATCAGGGACGGAGCTAAGACTTAGAGTTAGGAGGCAAAAGTTAAAAAAAAAAAAAAATTCTTGAAACTCCAAGTTAGCATTCATTTAGAAGAGAAATGCTATGTCCATAATATTTTCACTACGTTTTCACAACAAATTATAAGTGATAAGTTATTATTGGTTGTTATAAGTGGGAAAAAAAGTAATTTAAGTTGTGGATTCAAATTATAACCAATAACAACTTACCGCATGTGATTTGTTGTGAAAATGTTGTAGACGTAGCACTTCTCAATTTAGAAAGTTAAGCTTTTTTTTTTTTTTAACTTTTTTTTTGGGTCTCTTGTGTGTTGTCAAATGTGTGTAAGTGTTCACTTAGACTAGTTAGAATTGGCTTAGGAATTTTTTATTTTATTTTTTGTTTGTGTCTTGCGTGGTTTGTTTTGGGGTGTTGTTTGGGCTTAAGTTTGTTATTGGTAAATTTTGTTGTTAAGCTTGTTAAATTTATTTTAGATTTTAGATCAATAAACAATTTTATAGCCTTTAAAAAGATCAACGATATTGTTGAGAGGGCAAAATGTAAATTTATTGAAACAAATTGCCAAAATTAATACATATATATATATATAATATACTAAAAAAAATTTGAAAAAATTTGGGTCCAATTATATACATAATTGATAATTTTTATGGAGTATCATGTTGTCTAGAAGAACCATGTGCCATCTCTTTACCTTTTCTTTTTTCTTTTTGATAAGCTCTTTACCTAGATATTTCGTGTTATTTTAAATTTTGTTTTGGCATATTAATTATCGACTCATCGGTCGCTCATCACTATCAGCACCATGTGAGTCCCCGCGAAATCAAAAGATCATATCACATTTTTGTTCATTTCTTGATCATTGATTTGATCCTACAGTTATGATTTGGTGCCTTGCATGCATGGGCTATACCTATAACCATATACAAGGCCGTATAATGAGAGACTGATTATGATCCCCTTGGTGGTGCTTTTTATGATTAAGATTTAAGGTAATCCACCTTATAATTATGAGGTCTAAGGACGCATTTTTCTCTTAAGAGGATCACAAAACCCAGTATGTGACGATTGCAATAACAATTTATATGTATTTTAATTATAAAATCTATTATACGACTATTGCAATAACAATTCACACGTATTTTAATAATAGTATAAATGTTAACTAATACCCTAAGGACATTCGTGTATAAAGTAGTTTTAAAAACATTTTATAAAAAAACTAGTCTCTAAGCAAAATGTGTCCTTAGATCTATTGCATAAATTATAATTAATACCCCTAATTTAATTAGATAGTTCTTCTTTCTAAAAAAAAAAAAGAGATTAAAACTGTAATACAACACTAGCCTCATCACATGCGCTTCGTGCGTGAGGCTTTCTTTTTTTTAGTGATCCTATTTTGTCGTAAAAAAAATTTTGTGTTTTTATTTTATATATATAATTTTTATTTAGAGAATTTAATTTATAAGTGGATAAAGAAATTTAAAAATCAACAAGAGAGTGGTCCTATTTGTAGGTACCTAGGCATGCTTTGCAACGTCCTAGGCATGCATGGCAACGTCCTAGGCCATCCTCGGCATGCATGGCAACGTTCTAGGCATGCTTGGCAACGTCCTCGGACGGGGTCCTAGGAGTCCCACATCGAAGGAAAACCCCCCCACTTGCTGCCTTATAAGCTGTGAAGCGAAGGAAGTAATGTACCATCGGTTTAGTTATTCGAATAGCTAAATTGATGGTACACTACTTCCTTCGCTTCACAGCTTATAAGGCAGCAAGTGGGGGGGTTTTCCTTCAATGTGGGACTCCTAGGACCCCGTCCTAGGACGTTGCCATGCATGCTTAGGACGTTGCAAAGCATGCCTAGGTACCCACAACAATAATTAAAAAATGATTAATTTACATTTTATACCTAATAATATCCTTACGAAATTTTTTAAAGAGTTAATAAAATATAAAAATGACTATCAATAGTATTTAAATTATATATATATATATATAAATTATATTATGCATTTTATTGTATATCTTTAAGTGTATCCATGTATATACATGGGGTTACAAGGTAGTTCATTAAAACTAGCATGATAATAAAATGCTTGACCAAGGAATTCTAGATTTTGTTAAACTTAGCTTGAACAATGCACTTTTCCAAATGTGTTCAATATACTTAGTTTTTATAATTTTAGTACTCTTCCTTTTCTTTTTCTTTTTTTTTTACTTCAATTTATTATTGCTTGGTCATGACCAAGGCAACCTATGAACTACACAATTAAAAGTGAACTCTTCTCTTAAATGTTAAGTCTCTACATTATTTTATTTTTATATTTTTTGGAGAGTTTTAAACTATAGTTTAGCTAGAATTCAATTTCATATCTCATTTAAGGTGATTAGAAAAGTTTACTATTTTTTGCTCAAAAAAAAAAAAAAAAGTTTACTATTTGAAATAGTCAACACCCAAGGCATCAATAAAATTAAGGATATCAACCAGATCAAAAAATATTATCGATTTAAATATTATTGAATCTATTTGAGATAGCTTATCTTTATTGACTTCATTTAGATTTGAAATTAATTGAATAAAAAGTACAAATTATACTTCAAAAGTAAAACTTTAAAAAATTATAATAGTAAAAATAATCGGATGTTAAATTTATCCATATTAGAAAGGTCACGAAACACGGTCAAAAGATTCTATATAATGGTTAGTTGATTGATTAATGTAGCTGTGACCCATTAAACGCGATGTGACACACTAGAATTGATGGTTCACCACCAACCATCTTTTATGGCTTCATTCCTCTTTGTATTAACCACAGTCCCAAGTTCCCACCCATGAAAGTGAAATCCACCCACGCACATTGAACGCGTAGTGAACAGTCCAATAACAGTGCCTTATCCACTTTTTCTCCTTTTTCTCTCTCCACTTTGTATGCTTTGTCCTTTTTTTTTCTCCCTCACTTAGGAAGATATTTTTTTCTCAAAAAAAAAAAAAAAACTTAGGAAGATATTCACCCGGTGCTGCAAATCATTCATTTTTTTACTCTATATGTATTCTTTTTTTTTTTTTTTTGTCCATACAGAGTGCGGGTTAATTATTTCTTCTGTCCATTTAAATTGAATTTTTATTATTATTTAAATTTGTTCTATGTGATCATGTCAAGTTCTTAACTTTCACTATTATTCTTTACTTTTATCACCAGAATTAATACAAGGTTTTTGGTAATTAAGATTTAAAATTCAATCACCTACTGTGATGCTAAATCGGGGTGCCAAGGTTAATGAATTGATAAATGATCAGGAGACTATGCATGATCGAAGAGTGCAATAGTTGAGGAAAATTTTTTGGCCTGAAGGAGCAGAGATTATTAAACAGATCACTTTGAGTTGGAGGAAGCCTAAGGAGAGCTAAAATCTTGGCAGACACAAAAGATGGCTGTTACACAGTAGGCACAATTTTTTTTTTTTTTTTTTTGAGAAGAATGTGTTAAGAACTTAACTTTATAAGATAAATGTTGCCTCTACAAGTCACGTTGCCAATCAATTAGGTAAGCATTAGAAAGTGGAGAGAGAAAAAGGAGGCACATAAAAATATTTAATAAGGAGAGAGATAATAAGAATGCTATTAATTAGATAAATATTTAATGATGTAAAGAATGGTGATGTTTTCTTTTAAATCGTTAGATCTTTTGGAAATCTAAGGCTTAAAAAATGTGTATCTTTTGTAAAGTTACACTAAGTGTAACTCGAACCCATCTTTATATTTATATATATATATATATATATATATTTAGGCGAAAGATTTATACTCCGTTTATTTTAAAATAAAATATTTTTAGGTGTTTGATATGACATGTAAAATTTTTCAAGCAAACTATCAAAATTTATGGCTCAACCACCAGAGTGATTGGTGTTGGAGGTTTGGTGACTGGACCTCTAGTGACCACCGTTAAAGCAATCTCTGGTGACTAGACCATCGACATTGGTTGTCTAAATTGCATTTTCGGCCATCAAACTGCCAAAAACTTCCTCCGAAATAGTTACCAAAACGCTAGCCACCAAACCACAAATACCAATAACCCATACGACATCTCTAGTTATTGGAACAATATCTCCAATTATTGGACCGTCATCACCAATCATTAGAACAATGTCTCTAGTCACCACGACAGCTTTGGCCATCTGATTGCCAATTGCCTAGCCTATTGGACTGGTGACCTAGCCACAAGATGGGAGGAAGAAAAGTCACTGTGTATTTTTATAAAATATTTTACTAAATTTTTAAATGTAAAAACTTTTAATAAAGAATTGTACAGTCAATGAAAAATATTTTACAAGTTTAACCACATTTTACAAGTAAATAAATACCTAAAAATAGGAAAAAAAATCAAAATACATGGAGTGTTAAATCCCAAACGGTATTTTTTTAGGAAAAAAAAATATATATCAACCCAACTACAAGGCAAATTAACACTTTTTTTTTTTTTGGGTAAAAGGGAAATATTATTAAACACAAAAGGAAACGCTACACAGCAACAGAAGCCATACTGGCAGCAACAAGTCTACAATAATACAAGCCATTGATGTCCTTAGTTAATAAAGTTTCTAGTTCAGCGGTAAAAGGAAAATCAAACATAGCAAAGTCTTCCCGCATAGAATAGCCCCATTTTGCCCGCCAATCCGCACATTTATTGGCTTCTCTAAACACATGAACCTCCCGTACTTGAGAAAACTTGTCCAGTAGGTATCTACAATCAAATAACAAAGGAGCATAAGCTGAATTAGGATTCTTTTTTGAGTTTAGCAGCCCAACAATCACCATAGCATCTAGTTCTACTTCCAGTTGTCGAATTCCAAGGTGATCCGCAAGTCTCAACCTATCTCTCAAAGCCCATAGCTCAGCCATGATGCTTGAGGTGAAGGCTATTTAACACTTGACATTGTGCATGTGATGCTATATATATATATATATATATATATATAATTAACTTTATTGAATAAAACTGAGGATACAGAGGAAGTGGAAGAGGTACATTCTCCATCAGTAATGGTAATAGCATATAACCTGGACCCCTGGTGGAAATGGAAATCCTTCCACTTACATTATAAAAAGAAATCCAACATGCTGCATCATTAGCAAGAGAATTACCCGACCTCCCAACATGATCAGTAAATATCTTTTCTTTTTATAATAAAAACAGTAGTAATCATCTTTTTTTTTATTTAATGAAAACATGAGTAATCATCTTCTTCTTTTTTATAATGAAAGCAGGAGTAATCATCTCTTTTTTTTTTTTAAAATGAAAATATGAGTAATCATCTTTCTTTTTTCTTTTTTAATGAAAACATGAGTAGTAATTCTCTAAAAAGACAAGGAATTTAACAAAAGCAAAATATAAACAATCTTCACAGAAGCTATTGACCAATGTGGGGGCTTCACAGTTATTTCATTAATAATTGAAAAGCTAGTAGGGGATCCTGTTTCGCAATTCATGGGGTTCCTTTATTAAGCCATGGGTCCTCCTGTCCTGATATGTAAGACAGTAGAAGGGTAGGAGTAGCTCATCGTGTATATGGGGGACAACTGCCAAGTGCCAAGTCTCACCGCAAAAAGTAACACTATTACGTAAATATTCCAACGTTCACATTCATATAATCATTATGCCATAGTAATTTGCTTTGCTACTATTGTTTTCATCAAAAAAAAAAAAAAAATCTTTTTAATTCTGAAAATTTTTATCTGGATTTTATTTTCATTTTCAAACGGTCCTTCGATTATTGACCTTATTACTCTTTTTTTGGTAAGTCTTTACTTACAACCTTCAACATGCAAATTTGTAAACTTTTTGATTCTATATTTCTATTATAAGAGCATCCACATAAGTGGATGCTAAGCCTTGCAAAATGCAAAAAATCCTTCATTTTACATATTTTGACCAAAAAACACTCACATCAGTGGGTGTAAAAATGTGCATAAATGTACAATTGCAACAGTAACCGTGCATATTAATTTTTTCTCTCTCTTGTCTCTAGTTGCTCTCTGTCTTTATCATTTTTTTTTTCTCTCTTTTGTCTCTGCTTCTTTTTCCTTCTCTCTTCTCCTTCCGGCTCTAACCCTCGTCGTCCTCGTCACCGGTGCCACTGGAATCAAGATGAAGAGATCGTCGAATCGGAGCTAAAATCTTAAGATTTGTGGTGGTGTAGGTGTGGGACCGTGGAGGAGGGTTAGAGCCGAATCTAAGGGTTCTATAATAAACTAATTACCTTTTCATGAGTGAATCTAAAAATTTATTAGAGAATGTGGGTTCCAGTTAGTTCAACTGGTAAAGTCTCTGATGGTTGTATAAGAGATCTGGGGTTCAATCCCCGCCTACACCAAAAACTGATTGGTGTCTTGGTCTGATAATAAAGAGCAATTATCAGGAGCAGACGCCATAGGTTGAAAATCTCTAAAAAAAAAAAAAAATTTATTAGAGAGAAACACATAAGTACCACTCATATTATTTCTTTTTTCGTTCAAAGAAGTCAGTCATTATTATTACACCTGAACACCCATGTCTTTTTCTTTTTCTTTTTTAAGTCAATTGTTGTTAATATCAAGAAAAGATAGAAAAATATATATACCATAAAACTCATGTCTAGCTAGGACATGTTTAGGAAATCAGTCAATTAATTATAAATATATAATAGACTCAATTTTGAAAAGTTTTAAATAAGGAGGAGTCAAATACCTAATATGAGACATCATTGATGTATTTTTATTTTCATAATATGTAAACCCAAGAATGACCTTTTCGTTTAGGGGTCCAATTTTTTTTTTTTTTTTTTTTTTTTCTAGATGATAATTGACAATTACAATGGCAAGAGGGTGAACCTTGAATGTTGTTGGAGATATTATACAAAGTAATATTGGAAGAATAAGGTTAACACAAAAGACAAACAGAAAATAGATAACTTGGAGGCACAATATCGTTTTCCTTAGACAATATTTGCCCCCCACACTTTGTTACTAAAGGGTTATCGCAAATTTGTCCCCAAGATACAACCAAAATGTTGAGTTTTACAAATAGCAATTATGGAGAATGACCACAAGGTTTCTTGTGTCCTTGTTTTGGTTGAATTTTGTCATCTCAGATTACGCCACATGTCACAATCTTATTGACCAACCCTTCATGTCGATTCGTTTTTTGAGGGACATGCCACGTGTCAATTTTTGGTTGGTTCACGTCGCTTCCTATGCCAAGCTTCGTCCATCCAATATATTAAATGTTCAGAATTGCAATAGAGATTTAACCGAAGAAGGTCGTCCAAGTGCAAGAAGGTCGTCCAACATGGAATCACCTAGACGACCGCCTAACACTTAGAAATTTTTAGAGTAAATCTCTATCCAAAAACTTATAATTCGAACCACGTTCTATTATTCTTAAGTGGAAGCGAAATTCTTATTCATCGCTCTAACTTCCTACTAAGTTTTTAACTTCCAATAACAGTTGTAGAAATTAAGTCTGAACCTTCTAACTTCCACCCACATTGGGGGAGTTACTAAATAAGTAACTACTCCAAAAATCACTATAAAAGGACTCAGCCATATCAAATTAAGGTAAATTTTCACCATTTATTGAGTTGGAATTCTTGAGTTTGAGAGAGAAAGCTAATTTCACCGGTTCACCCTAGTCACCTTTGATCTTGTGCTTCTTTCTTTTTAGGCCTTCCAAGCAACCTCAAGCCCATTGAAGCTCAGAGCATTCAGCTTACTGATTTTCTGTGTATCATCAACAACTTTATGAAATAATATTCTCCAAACTCAAACATCATTATTACAACCTATCCATGTATATACCTATATATACAACAAATGTCTCTAATATAAATACCAAAAAATGTCAATTGAACTACAAAACTCTTAGTTAGGAGTCTAAACTTAACTTTCACTTAACAAGAAAAATAAAAAGAATAAAGGGTTTATAATTAAAACAACTAAACAAGTAATATCTTGGGTTCTAGTTAGCTCTCTCTTATTATCAAATTAGGAACATAAAATTCCACTTACACAAAAAGGAAATTAATTGACATTTTTACAGAGGAATCATCATAAATCAAATAACCTATTTTCAAATCCTATTGTATTTATTATTTTTTTAAAGCTATAAAATTGGCAATAAACTATAACTCAACTAGTACAAAATAAGATCCTCTCTATTTCACTTGAATAATGTGAATTCATTTCATATATGTAACAATGTACATGATGTCAAATCAATTTTTTTTTAAAAAGAAAAACACTATATTCACTTTAAGATTTATAATAATACATCATGAAATCAATCCATTTAAAAGGGTGAAATGTGGTTCAAGACTAGGGCAGAGTCAGAGGGGCCATGACATGGCCCCCTCTGATTTTTTTTTTTTTTTTTAAATGTACCATATTTTTGTAATCACTAATCCTTTTTTTTCCCCCTCTCTTTATTACTCTTATATCATATATAACTCATTAAACATAAGTGTATTAAAAATAGAGACACTGTATTTTTATTTTTTATTTTTCGAAGAAAAAAATAAAATTGCGGTTTTTTTGTATTAAAAGTTAGAGATCTTTATTGTAGTTTTCATTTATTAAAAAAAATTCTTTTAGCTATAGTTATTGTAGGGGCTCGTTTTGTCGTAGATCCCCCAGCAATAAATTTGTTTAGAGAGTGGGTCGTAGGGTTTGGCGCCAACAGGCTTGCCACCGGCTCGCCTGAAGTGCTCTTCCTTCTTGAGGGCTTTGCTTTGTTCTTTTTGTCTTGGGGGTTGCTCCTCGGATGGCCGAGGAGCCCCCTACTCTGAAGGGCTCCTTGCATTTATATACCCTCTTTGGCCAATCCTAGCCTTCCAACTGTCAGTCATCTAGACCACTGCTTAAGGACTTGTCCCATCAGCCACGCTTCCCACCGTACTGTGGATCGCGGCACCCAAGATTCCGCCGTCCAGGAGTCCTCTCAGCACTGAGATTGCCAGGGGAGTTAGGTAGATGCATTAAGTGTGGATGTGACCGCCTGTACTGGGATCAGGATAGGTATGCCGAGGACAGGGTTGTCCTCGGCGCGGCCCAGAGGGCCGAAAAGTCCCTAGACAGCTGCCTGGGACAGCCATTGATCCTCGGCATGGGCCTCGGGCCAGCCTAGAGGTGGGCCGAGACTTCCAGGCCCACGGGCCCCACAGTTATTATTATTATTATTATTGACTTGTATATATTTAGGCATATAAAGTGATGTTTATTAATTAAAATTTTCATGTTTCATAATTTTCAAAACTATATTATTATTTAACTGTGTAATCTCTAATTTATTTAATAAAAAATATTTATCTAATATCTTTGAAGAGTATTTATTGTAATTTAAGTTGAATTAAAAGATAGTTGATGCAAAGAATAAGTTGATGGAGTATTTATTTATTTTAATATATGTTTTGAGTTATGTAAAGAATAGGTTGATGCAATTATTTGTTTATTTATTATATATGAGAAGATGATATATAGTAAATCATATTATAGATCCATTTCAATATTTCATATGAGAATGTTTGTGGACTTAATTTTTGTGCCATTATGATGTAGCGGAGCATGAATAGTGAAGAAAAAAAAGAAGAAGATTTATATAAAAACGATTTTCTATGAAAAAATTGTGGCACAATGGTTTTTTGTTTTTTTAGAAGATCGTGGCTCAAAATTTGTAATTGTAGAAGTACTTATATGTATCACTGAAAAGATTTTTTTAAAATTTAAATTGATTAACACACTTAACTTGGGCTCCAGACAAAATTACACATAAAATAAGAAAAAAAAAATATCAGAATAGAGAGAGAGAGAGAGAGTCAACTAATAAACTGTTTTGGTCCAGCGAAGGCATGACACTTGCGACTTTGGAGATACAAGCGCGCGTGGTGCTGTTATTACCGTTGTTTCTCAAGGGCCACCACCTCTGGTTTTGGCTCTCTTTTGCCTTTTTTTTTTTTTTTTTTTTTTCCTTCATAAATTTTTGATTTCGCACATTTTCATTTTCTCCAGCAAACGTTGTCATCATCACCACCTTTACAAAAGGCTCTCCCTCTTGAGTGGTTCGTGACTTCGTGAATAAGCTCTGGCCTTTGGGTTTTGATTAAGGCTCACATTAAAAAAAAAGTGGGTGCAATGCCCGGTTGCATACATGTGCATTTCATGTATCTTAAGCCTATAATAGCCCTATACCACTAATATTGTTGTTGTTATTCTTTTCTTGTTCTTTCTTCCATCCTCCAATATAAGAGGACCACTCTAAATGTTTTATCATTAATGGAAATCCTAAATATCCATTACAGGGTGTTATGTTGATCCCATGATGATTGTCCAGAATCTGCTCCTCTCAATTATATGGGGTTCATTGGTGATAGATGGAGGAGACCAATTAGAGAGCTCCTTTCTTCAAACCCCAGGTAATAAAATGCTCATGTTCATTCCTTTATGGTTCCACCTCTCTTTCTTAGTTTGACCTTGTTGTTGATAGAGAAAAGGAAAACCGAAAACCAAAACTTTGTTCATTGTACTTAAGTGGGGCGAATTTTTTTTTTTTTTTTTTTCATTTTTCAAAAGTGTGATTGGTTTGCTGGAGATTCATTAATCGTTTGACATAAATGGATAATGGGGTGGGTTCATGGGCAGAGCAACTTGCATTCATGTCAGAAAGATTAAAAGCTGGATTATTTTGTGATCAGGCCACTGATTTGGGATGGTTACCCCAAAAAAAGAAAGAATTCCAGAAAAATTCTAATGGTTTTTTTTTTCTTTGAGTTGTTTTGAGGAAATATTGGTTATTTTGGATTAAGAGTGATTTTTGATCTGGGTTTTTGCTGGGCAGATGAATAAGTTATGAAGTATTGATTGGAGCTAGCTGAGGAGGGGGATTTTTAATCATTGAATCCAATGGAGACACCAGCAGAGCAGCCACAAGCAGGGCAGACAAGCCTGCCTCAGAAGAAGATGACAAAACAGTTGACTGGAAAACGTGACGACACGCCTTTGCATACTGCGGCAAGAGAAGGGAATCTTACTGCTGTAACAGAAATCTTTAGTGGCACCGGAGAAGCTGAATTGAAGGAATTGTTGGAAAAGCAAAATCAAGCTGGTGAGACAGCCCTTTATGTTGCAGCAGAATATGGTTATGTTGATTTGGTTAGGGAAATGATCAAGTACTATGATCTTGCTGATGCTGGCATTAAAGCGAGAAATGGCTTTGATGCATTCCACATTGCTGCAAAACAAGGGGACTTGGGTATGTAGTCACTTAAAATAATTCTTTTCTGTTTGCTCTTTGTGGATTTTTGTTTTTCAGGAGGGAATTTGAGTTCTATTTTGCCTTGTTGCAGAGATATTGAAGGTCTTAATGGAGGTCCATCCAGAATTGTCTATGACCGTGGATGGATCAAACACCACGGCTTTGCACACTGCTGCAACACAAGGGCACATTGAGATAGTGAATTTTTTGTTAGAGGCAGGAAGTAGCCTGGCAACCATTGCTAGAAGTAATCAGAAGACTGCCTTGCACTCTGCAGCGCGAAATGGGCATTTGGAGGTTGTGAAAGCACTTCTGGAAAAGGAGCCTGGGATTACCAAACGGACTGATAAGAAGGGGCAGACTGCACTACACATGGCAGTGAAGGGACAGAGTAGTGAGGTGGTGGGGGAGTTGATTAAGGCAGATCCTTTGACGGTAAACATAGTTGATAATAAGGGCAACACCGCGTTGCATATAGCGACCAGGAAAGGTAGAGCTCAGGTAAATTTGCCTCTCCCTGCCTTGTTAGTTGTTATTTATCTATAATGATGAAAACTTCTTGCTGTTTTGATAATAAATTTCAGATTTGAGCTTATGCTGATGGAGTTAAATGCATCATAACATTAAATATGACCTTTTTTTCTTTTAATTAAATTAATTCATGAATCATGGTACAGACATTTCATCAGGGGGCCTTCTTGTTGTGCATGGTTATTGAGACAAGCAACCAAGGGAAAATATAGTTTGGAATTCAACTATTATTTGTTTGATAGATGTTGCTGCTTCCTGTGAAACGTGAGAGGTCACTTTTCTGGGTATATGCTGCCTAGTGAAAATTAGAAACTGAATATAAATTTGAGAATAGTCCATGGGAAAGTTATTTATTTGATGAGGGTGATGTACTACCTGTTTAATTACATTAATAGTTATAGATTTTAATGTTTTAAGAAGTTGGTGCTGGAAAGCACTTCATTTGGATCCATCCCTTTTCATTTTACAAAACCAATTTAATTGAAAGAAGGAAATGTTAAAAATAAAAACAACATGGATAAACTTCTGTTTGAATTGCATTACTTTAACATCCTCATCAATCATCATCTAAGAAATAAGGTAAGGATACCGTTCATATATAGTTTACTTCCACTAATAACTGTTCAGATCAAGTTCTTACAGTTGTCCTCTCATAGGTTTTCTCTAATGGAGTAAGTTTCTTCAATTGGGCATCTATATTTTTTAATTAAAAGATTTTGAAGCCTTCAGCTGGCTTTTCTGAAATGTCATAGATTGTAGTATTTATCTGTTTTAGTCTGGGATGAGAAACCTTTGTTTTTGTCACTCACAGCCCTCTAGCTCTTTAGTGTTGTAGTTTGTATAAATGCACATGCTTTTGAACATTTTTTTTTCATATGTTAAAGGTAGTTCTGTTTTCATCTTTTATTGATCATAATTGTTCTCCTTTGATGCCAGTGCCACCATGGAGAATGATTTTTTCAGAACATGAATGGCGTTATAACTTTCTTTCTGGATTAATTTTTCAACTCTAGTTTTCCAAATAGCTTGGTCAAACAATAATAACCAATTTTTTTTTGTGGAGAAGTTACATTTTCAGAATACCCCCTGGTTCTGTCACCAAGCACAAGATAGGTATACTAACTTGCCACGTGCAATACTTCAAACAATTTTGCTATCCCACAAATGCACCTTTTTTCAGGGCTATGATTCATCTGCAACTATTTTAGTTTAACCACACCTTCTGTAACTTCTTTTATGATTGATCAAATGTATTTTTAATATTGCAGAAATTACGCCATCATACTTTTCTTAATAGAATCAGCTGAAAGGAAGAAGTTGACATAATTTAAGTAACTATTTGTGCAGATTGTGAAGATGCTTCTCGAACACAATGAGACAGACACAAAAGCCGTTAACAGGACTGGTGAAACTGCCACTGACACTGCAGAGAAAACTGGCCAAGCTGATGTTGCAGCCCTTCTTCAGGATTATGGGGTTCAGAGCGCCAAAAACCTCAGGCCTCAAGCACCAAGCACTGCCCGTGAGTTGAAACAAACGGTTAGTGACATAAAGCATGAAGTCCATGACCAGCTAGATCAGACCCGGCAGACCAGAAAACGTGTTCGAGGCATTGCCCATCGTATCAACAAAATGCACACAGAAGGTCTCAACAATGCAATCAACTCCACAACTGTTGTAGCTGTCCTCATTGCCACAGTCGCATTTGCAGCCATATTCACAGTCCCTGGGCAATATGTTGACGACCCAGAAAACATTCCTCCTGGAGTCTCCCTAGGGGAAGCAAATATTGCTCCCCAAGTGCCATTTATAATCTTCATCATCTTTGATTCCATTGCACTCTTTATTTCTCTGGCAGTTGTGGTGGTGCAGACCTCAGTGGTAGTCATAGAAAGCAAGGCAAAGAAGCAAATGATGGCAGTTATCAACAAGCTAATGTGGTTGGCTTGTGTGCTTGTTTCAGTGGCATTCTTGGCTCTGTCATTTGTTGTGGTGGGCGAGAGTGAGAGGTGGCTGGCAATTGGAGTAACAATTATAGGAACAACCATAATGGCCACCACTTTGGGTACTATGTGTTATTGGGTCATTAGGCATCGGATTGAGGCCTCCAATATGAGGAACATTCGGAGAAAATCATCACTTGGCAGTGGATCAAGATCCTTGTCACTGTCAGTGATGTCAGACTCTGAGATCCTCAACAGTGAGTACAAGTTGTATGCAATTTGAGACACTCCGTACGCCAGATAAGTTTTTAGCATTCGGCGTAAGAGATCTCTATGCTTATATATAAGTTGACATCTAAAATGTATATTTCTTGAAGAGTTGATCATACTTTTTTCTCTTCAAAAAAGTTTACTCATTACTATGTCAGTTTTGTGAGATCTCTCTATGGGTGCGTTTGTTTTGACTTCAAACCACTTCCGGAAATGCTTTTCCGTAAAAGTGAGTGTTTGGTTGTTACTAAAAATTGGGTCAAACTGAAAATGTTCAGTGTTGACTGTAAAATAAGGGCAACGGGGCATAAAATATTTTCCGTTGTTATTTTCACTTCAAACCATTTCCGGAAACGCACAAAGAGAGAGAGGGAGAGAAAGAAGGATTCACAGACGCGCAAACAAAGAGAGAGAGAGAGATCACGCCGTCGAATCCACGATTGCGCTGGTCAGATTGTCGTCCTCGTCCCCTCCACGCAACGGTGAGTGCTCTGTTCATCCAAGCACCACCGAGATCGCACACTAGCACCCCAGCACCGGCGAGATCGATCCACATCCAAGAGCTCCGATCCCTCCTCCATGAGCTCCGATCCACATGACCCACCCATGCCCGATCTCTCTCTTTCTCGATCTACCTCTCCCTTTCCCTCACTTGTCCATCACTCTCTCTTCCTCCTTCTCTCCGTTTGACCGAGTTTTTGGTGTTAACAAATGTTTTGTTCTGATTTTTGTTTGGTTTTGTTTTGATTTTTGTTTGTTTTAAGTTTATATATTGAAATTTTTTATTATGAAATTTGTTTGGAAGCTGAGAAAATAGTTGAGAAAATGTGAGAAACTAGTAGAAAAATAGCATTTTCGGAACACAACCAAATACTAGAAAATATTTTCCAAAGTATTTTTTGGAATGCAACCAAACACTTGAAAATATTTTTCTTTCCCGAAAATATTTTCACCTGAAAATATTTTACATTCAACCAAACGCAGCCTATGCTTCTATAATGTGTTCAGTTAAATTGTAGTAGTTGAGTAAACTCTAAAATGTGGACTTTAATTGCCATGAACAAATCTCACAGTTAAATCCAATCTCATACGTAGCTTATAGGCAAGGCAACAATAAATTGTTGCATCTAACTGGTAAATAAATTCAAGCTAGTGCAGCAATATAACGTTAAATGTACTACACGATAGATGTTGCTAAGGATGATCCTAAAATATGACAATTGACAACTTCTTTTTTCTTTTCTTTTTTTTCTTTTTTGATAAGAAGACAACTGACAACTAAGATTTATGCTTTACTGCTTTTTGACTTTTCTTTTGGAATAGGAAGGAAATGTGAACAGATTCAATGTATATAGTAAAGGTCTAACTGCGATAAATGCATTTGTGATTTGCCATAGTTTCGGAATTACACTAAAATCCTGTCATGAATATAGTGCATTTGACACGAGTCCAAATCCTCTGTGCTATTTTTCCTACTCCACTATATACTGTACAAATAAAAACATATCACATATTCATTTAATTTATTAAATGTTAAATTTATGCCTTTTATTATTTCAATTTTCTAAAATAAATAAATAAATAACCCATCATATTTAGGTAATTGAAATAATAGAAGACATAAATTTAGTATTTAATAAATTAGGTGGACATGTGGCATGTTTTTATTTGTGAAGTATATAGTGGATCAGGAAGAGTGAGACAGAAGATTTGGACTCATTTGACACACATACCCTTATGAGACATCTCTCTTATATCATGAGTGGATCTCATAAATGTGGATGTCATATATTGTGAGAGAAATGTCTCATAGATACATTCTCTACACCAAGAGGCCTAAGATAGACAATCAAATAAAGGCAAAACACAATTCCCGTTGTAGTTTCTATTTATAGTTTTACTCAATCTTCTTGGATTATTGCTTTTTTATTTATTCAAAGGTAACTTCTCTCAAGAAGACACATTATCCAATATCCAAATTATATGGATATTAAAACTACATAAAAATATTATTCAATCCAACCCCGAAGCTTGATTTATTCTTATTTTAGCTTATGGCAAGCTTAAATTCAGTTTTACTTCCTTATTTTCTTCCATTATTACCTACTTTTAAGCGAACCCATGAAGAAAAACATACAAAAACACGCACCGGTGATTTGAAGCGGAAAAAAAAAAGATATTGACACCGTTGGTGAAAAAAGATAAAAGGGATTTAAAAAAAATTAAGGTACAATCCATTAGGTTGCATCTTAAATTTTCCAATTAGATTTGATTATCTAACCTTGAAAGCTGTAACTATGCACAAGAAAGTGTATTACCAATAAGTCATTTAGATAAAATGAGAAATGTTATACCTACAGTATTTTCACAACAAATCTTAAGTAACAAATTGTTACGAGATGTTTCTTCAAAAAAAAAAAAAAAAAAATTGTTACTAGCTGTTAATGGTAGGCGAAAAAGTAATTTCAATGATGAATTCAAATTACCAATAACAACTTTATACTTAGGATTTGCTGTGAAAATATTATAGACTCTTGTTCATAAACCATATGATTGAATATTTTAGAATTTGTTGATGCCCATTTTTTATATATATAAAAAATGCCCAACAACAAAAAAGCCTAATAACAAGTGAAAAAGGAATATAATAAGATATTAGTAAGTAACGACAGAAACAAAGGGCTCAAAAGGCCCCAAGAAAAGAAGTAAAAGAAATAAGGCCCAATGGGCCAACCCAGCAGAAAGTAGCAGCAGACAAACTCACGGACCCAAGAAGAGGCAAAAGTGGGGCAAGGCCCAATAAGCCCATGCCATCTCCCATAAAAGATAAACACGGGCAAAAAGAATGCAGGGCATAGAATAAGACAAGGCCATACATCAGCGGCAAGAATGTCGTGAGAAAGAAAGAAGACAAAATAGGAAGTAATGGGACAATTTTGGCCGGAGCACCACCAACCTGTACCCAGCCAATGCAAGGGAGGTAAACCCATGGTTAAGGGATTTGCAGAGGGTGTGGTTTGGTGGTTGGGGGGGGGGGGGGGGGGGGGGAGGGTCTATTTTTAGTATCCAGCCAATGCCTCGTTTGGGAGGTGCTCTACTGGGAAGGCATCTTTGTCCAAAATAGGTAGTAAATGGCTTGGACCACTTGATGCATGCCATAAAAATAGATAGAGAGAAACCCAAAGCTTTGCCTGTTGAAATGAGAGAGATGGACCCACAGCAAAACCAAACAAATAAGGATTTGTCATGAAATAAGTAGTGGAAGAGAGAGAAAGCACTAGGCATGCCCAGGTGCAGTGGAGGTTGAGCGGCCAGCGAGCAACTTTGAAAGGGTGCTCACAATAGACAAAAATGGTTGGTAAGTAATAGGGGTAAAATAGAGAAATCACATAGGCTTAATCCAATATAAATAAGAATAGTAGCCATAAATGGAAAGGGGATAGCAACTAAGGCAGAAAACAAAGAGAGTTGAAAGAGAAATAACAGAGAAAAGAGAAAGAGAGAAGTGAAAGAAAAGAGAGTGAACATGGCAGAAAAGGCATGCATCAATAGACCATCTTTTTTCCTTCCTCTTATAGCAAACCTACTTATTGAAATCCCAACGAAGCAACAAGTAGCCATCCAGGCCCATTCCCCAAAATGCATAACTTTGACGTTTTAGCCTAATAGCAAGGTTATCCAAGTTGAAGTCGGGCTCTCTTTGGTTCACTCCTTGCGAAAGAACTTGTTATTTTACATCCTGCTGTATTGGTTATATTAATTGCTTCCCTGACTAACCTTCCTGTTGCAACTAATCTTCCTGCTATAAGATATTTGCCCTTGAATCTATAAGCATGTACTAACTTCTGCGGGCTAATATGCATATACTTGTTAATGCTTGTTGTCTTTATTTTGGATGCTGAGCTTGTCCAAAAATTGGCCCTTTAGCAAGGTCCTACTAGAGTAGTGGGCCAAGCTCAACTCTCCAAACCACAGCAGAACAGGCCTCAGCCCAGCAGATCGGACCTTGGCCCATCAACATAAAAAGCACCTACAAAGTTCAGGGAAAAAAAAATCTGGTAAAAGTTATTGGGCTAGGCTAATATTTGAAACCAAACCCAAAACATAACAACGAAGCCCATTAGATTTCTCTCACTCTCTTATCTGGGTCGAAACGTCCACACCATTATATATAAGGAAAAACAATAATTATAATTAATTAAATCTCTCTCAGGTCTCTGTGTGATCGCGGGGTGAGAGTGATGAGTGATCATAGCCAAAATTAAAAAAAAAAAAATGGATGACGAATTGCTGGAATTGCAGAGACAGTTCGAGAGTGCACAGCAAGCGAAATCGAGCATCCGATTATCGGAGCGAAACGTCGTCGAATTGGTCCAAAAACTTCACGAGCTCCACATCATCGATTTCGATCTTCTCCACACCGTCTCTGGCAAAGAATACATCACTCCTGTACCTCTCTCTCTCTCTCCCCCTCTCAATTTTCTCTTACCTTCTGTTTGTTTCCCGAGAAAATTACAGAAATGAAAATAAAACAACTTGTTTGTTTGTTTTATGATATACATATATACATATGGCTCTATGCAACAAAGGAAAACCTATAATCAATTAATTTTAGGCTGTGAAACCGGTTCATTTAATAGCCGTAGTCTGATAATGGATACGAACTGATTCGATATTTGATTGTTATTATTTTGTTGCTTACATATTCTCAGTTACCAAACAGAGCATTAGGGTTTGAAACTTTGAATTCCTCTCTGATAATGTATGAGGATGAGGGTTGTTAATATTTATGTGCATGTGATTTCTTTTGTTGAAATTTGATGATAGTATGGTATGGTACAAATAGGAGCAACTGAGGCATGAAATGGTGGTGGAGATCAAGAAATTAGGGCGTGTTTCTCTGATTGATCTTGCGGACACTACGGGTGTTGATTTGTATTACGTTGAGAGTCAAGCTCAACATGTTGTTTCTGATGATCCGGGACTTATGTTATTTCAAGGAGAGATAATATCACAATCTTATTGGGACTCTATGGCTGAAGAAATCAACGATAGGCTTCAAGAATGTAGTCAAATTGCTTTGGCAGAGATTGCCACACAGTTAAATGTTGGTTCGGAAATGGTCACCTCTGTGTTGGAGCCGCGCCTTGGGACTTTGGTAAACTTGTTTTTGCTAAATTTCATGTGATTTTAGAATGTGTAAAGAAAGAAAGAAAAAATTAACTATGTTGGATTGAACATGTATTTGGATTTTAGGTGAAAGGTAGGCTTGAAGGTGGGCAATTGTATACGCCTGCATATGTTGCTCGTGTTAGCGCCATGGTTCGTGGCTCTGCAAGGGGAATTACAGTCCCAACTAATTTGTCTGCATTGTGGAGCTCATTGCAACAACAACTGCATGAAATGGATGGAGCCAGTGGTGTGGCCATTGACGGTTCATTTTTCCAATCCCTATTTAATGGGATTGTGAAGGAAGGCGAGGTTTTGGGATCACTACGTGCAGGAGTTCATTGGACACCTAATGTACGTAAGATAATCTAGACATTTTATCTGGAAAAATTTGTTTAGATTTATCTTTTGGGAATGCTGAGTTTTGATAGCTGTTAAAACTATTTCTGGTAGACTATTTGAGGTTTCTTATTCAATTTGGGCCTCCAAAATCCTCCCATGTTACCTAAATTAGAAGAGGAGAGGGGTGGGGGGGAGAGAAGCAGTTATCAACTGTTTTCTTACAAAGTCACGTAAATATATATATATATATTTTATTTAATATTTTTCTGTGGATTAGCAATAAATATTTCTTAAAATAAACTTGGAGAATAGGGTATACAATGACTTCTCCTGGATGTTACAATCTGAGAAAGAATTAAATGGACACTGCTTACAACATTTGTCCAATAATACAAGGATCTAAGAACTAAGTACTATCTAATTCTGGTTATGTTCAAAACCATTATAGAAATATGAAATCTGCCATTGTGTGCATTTGCTATTGGAGTGTAACTAGAAGTATCTCTTTGTTCAAACTGCATTTCAAGTTCCCATTAATCTTCCATTTATTATTCTTAATTCTCATCTGCGTGACTAGGGACTACGCCTCATGAAGCGAAGTCACTAGTTCGAATATTCTCTCTATTTGAGATGGGGACAAAACTAATCCCCCCCCGCCCCAAACAAAAAAAATATATATATATATATATATTTGATATTACTAGCGACTGGTAGTCATGATGTTGATTTAAGGGTGGTAGACTTACACTCTTGAAGAGTACCCTCTCTAGTCTTCCTACATACTACCTATCCTTATTTACCATCCCTGTAGCTGTGGCTAACAGATTGGAGCGTATTCAGAGGAATTTTTTGTGGGGGTCTTCGGAGGAGTGTTTTAAACATTCTTTGGTGGCTTGGGAGAAGGTGTGTTCACCTCTAGAGATGGGTGGTTTAGAGGTGAGGAAGTTAGTTCACTTCAACCAAGCCCTATTAGGGAAATGGTTATGGAGGTTTGGCCAAGAAGGAACTCACCTTTGGCTGAGGGTTATTGCTACCAAATATGGAGAGGGTCAAGGGGGGTGGAATACTAAAGATTGTAGAAGGGCCCACGGTTGTGGCCTTTTGGCATGGTATTAATGACGGTTGGGAGAGGTTCTCCACACATTTGGCTCTTGTGGTGGGTGATGGCTCCCGCATTCTTTTTTGGCATGATAGGTGGGTTGGGGATACCTCACTTAAAATGCTCTATCCTCAATTATGTGCGTGTTCAAATGACAAGGAAGCCTGCATTTCTAATTTGTTGGGTCATCAGGAGGATGGGAGTAATCAATTTTGGAACTTGAGATTTTATAGGAATTTTCATGAGAGGGAATTAGAAGCTGCTTTCTCTTTCTTAGATTTCATTCAGTCTTGGATTCCAAAAGGCATTGGGTGTGATAGTCCCCATTGGTGCCTTAATGGGAATGGTAAATTTGATATTCAGTCTTTTTATAAGAAGATTAGGGGTACATCTCTTTCTAGCTTCCCTTGGAAGGGGATTTGGAAAGTTAAGGTTCCTAAAAGGGTGGCTTTCTTCTTGTGGACCGCGGTCCATGGTTGGATTCTTACCTTGGATAATTTGATGCTTCGGGGCCTCCCTTTGGCAAATAGGTGCTGCATGTGCTGCTGTTCTGCAGAATCTGTGGACCATCTGCTCATTCATTGTCCTGTAGCTTATTCTTTGTGGGTGCAAATGTTACAAGTTTTTGGGATTCAATGGGTCATGCCAGGTTCAGTGGAGAGTTTGGTGTATTGTTGGAGTAATTGGTTGGGGAAATTTTCTTCGGACATATGGAATATGATTCCTGGCTGTTTGATGTGGGTTGTTTGGATGGAAAGAAACCGGCGCTCTTTTGAGGCTATAGAGAAATCGCTTGATCAGTTACATGCTCTCAGCCAAAGTACTCTTTTTCGATTGGGCTAGGAGCTGGGGCTCCACAAACTGTTCTTCTACTCTGGAGTTTCTTACTTCCCTTAGAAGTGCCCCTTAAGTTGTTTTTCTTATTTCTGTTGTTTTTGTTTGCTGCTTTATGTGTTCACCATCATGAACGCCTTGTTCTTTGCTGTTTTTGTTTTTTCTTCATGATTAATATACTTCTTATTACTTAAAAAAAAAAAAAAAAAAGGTTTACCCCCTTATGGATATGCAAGAAAATTTGTGCTTATTATTTTGATTGCTCTCTCTCTCTCTCTCTCTCTCCCCCCTTGAGGGATAGAGATAGAGACTTTTCAAAGAGAAGTGGGGGTGACATGTATGTGGTGTCCTTAAAGCTCCCCCCTTTCTCTTTCAATAATCAAAGCCCTTTTTAGCTGTTGTAAAAATTTAAACAGTTGTGGTTTCACATTATGTAGACTTGTGCAACAGGTCTTTGCCATTGCTCAAAAGGAGTGTGTAGATTCTTTCTTTTCACAGGTATGGAGTCCTCTTCTTTCACCTATCCATAATTTACTACTTCGGATATTTAATGTATTGTGTGTTCCTAATGCGATTTGTATATCAAAATGCATGTTCAAATCCTTTTTTTTTTTTTTTCTTATTTCAAGTCTCATAATTTTTCATAAAACTTTTTTCTTGTTGCAACCTAAATTGTGACCAGGTCGATTTTAACCCCCTTACATGTGTAATCTATGTTGTATTAGAGTGATCGCTAACCTAAGCTGAGCACAAATTCAATGTCACAATATTATGTGATTTTGTGAAATTCTATGTTCATATAGATTACTAATTACTTCAAAGCTAGGTTCCACTTTTTTAAGTGACTGAATTCCATCTGGGTTTGGAACATTTTATATTCATTTAAGCTATGTTTCATTTTTCAGAGAATTTCTGAAAATTTTTCAATTTTCTATTCTTTGTTTTTCCCGTATCACTGCAGAATTCTTTTATCAGCTATGAAAATCTGCATAAGCTTGGAATTTCCCAGCCCGTTCAGTTCTTGCAGGTATTTTGTGGATTTCATTCCAATTCTATGTTTGTGGAGGTCATAGGATTTCTGTGAAGTAAATATTTTTTTTTTTATTCTTCTCTGGATTTTATCTAATCAAACCATGTCTATGCACTCCAATTTAGTCCAGATATCCTGAAGGTGTGCCTTTAGTCTCTGTGTTTGTTCACCCCTCAATGATTGAGATGCTGGATGCTGCTACTGAGGATGCTCTTGAGCGTGGTAGTTGGTAAGGGCATGACTTAGATGTTATCTTTCAATCCTTATTCTTTTCCTCCCCGTTTCCATTGTTAGCTTTTTAATTAGGGCTATAAATAAATAAAGCTATTTATGAATAGCTTGCGCTTTGCTAAAAAAAAAACCAGTTTATGTTCATTAATTTAGCAAATGAGCCAAGCTCAAGCCTAAGTTTAGGCTCGACTATTAAACAAGCCAAACTCAAACATAATAATGTGTTCATGAACAAGCTCGTGAGTATGATGCTTGATTTAAGTAGATGTAATATTAGATGTTTTTATGTATACATGTGTAAAAATATGCTTATATAGACGTAAGATTGGATTGTGTAACTTTGTTAATAAGTTCAAAAGATATCAAATTATCAACAAAAAATACACACTATTCCTTTTTGTAATTTATGACAATATTTTTTTAACATTTAATTTATTGACAACTTAAATAGTCCATTTACTGTAAAAGATATATATATATATATATATATATATAAAATTTTTAACAAGACGGTTGGAAAATATAATTTTCATAAGTTCATAATCAAAATCATATTATATAATTATCTCAAATAATGTAATTTCATTTATGATTTAGTCATTAATTATTTGCATAGATTTGTGAAGGGTTAAAAAATTTTAGTCAGTGTGTTTATTACATATAAAAAAAAGAATAAGTTAACCAAGTAGCTCCTTGTGAACAAGCTTGATCGTGTTCAACAAGAAAATGAACCAAGCTTGAACATGTAATTGTTTATGTAGCACGGAATACGGACACGATACGTAGTATAGTGATATGACATTTCTTGAAAAACTAGGATACGATATGTCGAGGATACAACAATTAATTAATTAATCAATATTTATTTTTAGGTATATGTATTTTATATTTCAAATAAGTTATGTTTATTTTGGATTTAAAAAGTATGTAACAACAATAAAAGTTTGGAAATATATCTAAAATTAATTTAAAGACAATAAAATATTGTCTAAAGTACAAACAAAAGAGTTCAAATAATCTAGACACCATAAAAAGAGTTCAAATAAACAACATTTAACATCAAAATAGAACAGTTTGCGTACTTGACACGCTTGTGTCCGTGTCAAATACGTGTCTGACACTAGTACGTTGGCAATTTTTCCATGTCCATGCTTCCTAGGTAATTGTAATCTAGTATTGTGATGAGCTTGAGCTCAACTCTTATTCAAAATAAAATTAAATAAAAATCTTTAACTTTTATTGCTCGGATTGACTCAGCTTGTTTACAGCTCTAATTTTGAGCAATTAGTAAATTTATTCAAACACTGGCACGTACACCACTCTTATTGGCCAAGGATGCGCGTATATCACTGCATTGGGCAACATGGTGTTCCAAGCTATCACTTATTTATTCATCATACAAAGATGAGATTTTTCTTAGTTTGTTTATTTATTTCTGGAATTAAATAAGTTACATGAACTTGTTAGATAAACTCAGTGAGACACTTCCTTGTAAATATATTTTGAGACACTTTCCAATTGAGTTTATTATGTTAAGACAATATTTGCTTCTTTCTTGACTGGTATGATTGATGGACCAATACAGGATTGATTCTCTTTCTGTATTACCTTCATCATTTGGACCCCAGGACGCTTTTAAAATTATGTCCCTCTGCCCATCTGTTCAACTGGCTCTCAAGGTGACTTTCTGATAGCAGCATGAAAGCTTATTGATTTCACATTTGCTTTATTGACTCATACAACCATCTGTTTCTTGTTTCCTGGCAGTCTAATAAAGCACTCATTTTTGGGGAGTCTTATGTATTTAGCAATGGCTTTGTCAAGGTATGGCCCTTGAAATATAGTCACTGAGTTGTTATGTTATGAACCTCATTTCAATTATATATGTGTATTTATGCTTTTGAAAAAGTTTAGCAGTGTGTAAACAGCAAAGATGGCTAGTTGGTTCAGTAGCTTCAGTTAACATGGCATTCTAGATGAATGATATTGTTATCTCAGCTGCTATCATTTGTAATAAAACAAGAAATAAGAAGCCAAGAAATTTTTTCAGTATTCTGCATCCCTGTTGTAGGAGCTACGGATTAGGCAGCCCAAGCCCACTTAGAATAGTAGTGCCTTATACTTCAACCCAAGCCCAAACAATAGAGTGTTTGTTTGTAGAGGTGGGAAGACATTTACAGTATAGCTGTGTGCTAAGTTTAAGGTTATGAAAGTGGTGCCCAAATAAGGAAGAATGAATCAAGTAGATGATGAAAAAAAGTTCTCCTCGGTCACTACCGAGGAAGGGTTCTTAAATAAGATTGACTCTGGTTTTTATTAAGCAATACATTGTTCACTTTTCTGCTTCTTACTTTCTCTTTCTAAAAATTTCTCCCCCTTCTGTTGTAGAACTTCATTCCTCTTATATATCCTCCTTCTTGACATCCTAGCCCTCCACTTGTATGCCCCATAGCTTTCCCTGGATACTTGTCCCATCAGGGCTCTGCTGAAGGTGGCAGAAGGGGTTGCTAGCTGTTAAAACACTATTCAGGGGTCATTTCCTCGTTAATGCAGTTGATAAGATTGTTACAGAGTATTCAATGAGGGGGTGGAGGGTATAACCTTTCAAGAAGCTTCCTCCCACCGCACGGATCCTATCCTACAGCTCCATTCCTCCCAGTCGAGCGCTCATAAGATGCTATGTCTTTTCTCCATTCTCTTCTCGGGTTGACTAGCTCCTCGGGTCATATGCACTTTTATAAATGAGTTAGTGCGTGGTGCCCCGTCTCTTTCTCTTCTCGGTTCTCGGACACCCTACACCTGTTTTGTTGTAAATTTATATGTTAGCTGAGATTTTGGCATGAAAAAGATGATCCAATTTCTTGCCTCATCAGCTGTATTCTTAAATAAATCCCTGTAGCTCAATCCATTTGATTGATAAATAACTTCAAACAGATTTCTTCTCTTTTTGTGCTTTTAAATTTTGAAAGACAAGAACCTAGGATATTTAGTAATTGTTGAAGAATGTTTACATTTATTGATATTAGTTTTTCTCTCATGAAATTCTGATATTTGCAATTTTGTCTCTTTGTTGTTTAGGTTGTGTATGATCGAATGGAGAAAGAGTTGGAACACGTTAGTGTTTCAGGGTCTTCTGGTATTATACTGTCTGATGATTCACAATTTGTCAACGCAGCTAAAGTTGGACATGATTCAAACAGGACAATTGAGTCATTTGACACTGGTAGTGAGACTGGTAATAGTAAACAGGCTTTTGAGAAAGGACCAAAAAAGAGAAAGGGAAAATCTGCTGGGAATGTGGGTGCACCTGAAAGTGTTTCTGATAACCAGGAGTATGTCCCAGCAAAATCCAAGAAAAACCAGAGGAAAGGCAAGGATACGTCTTCCTTACAAGTGTCAGACTCAAAAACAGGTGCTAAGAAAGAATCAGTTAGAGCAAAAGAGGACAATCTCAGCATTCCTTCTGAAGAATGGGTAATGCAGAAGATTCTGATGCTAGTTCCTGATTTTGAAGAACAAGGTCTGTTGATTCTAACTTTAGTTCTGTTAATTCAAATTATTGAGATAATTTGGCATCCATTTCATTCTAATTTTGACAGATGCAACTTTCTAACTTGGTAGGTGTAGATGATCCCGAAACAATCCTTAGACCTTTAGCAAACCATTTGAGACCTATGCTAATCAATTCATTGAAGGCCAGAAGGAAGGCAGTATTTACAGAAAATGCAGATAGAATAAAACGCTTGCTTGATAATTTACAAAGGAAACTTGATGAGGTTAGTGCAATTATAATTTATGTATAAGTACATTCTGTGTCTGCTGTCTAGTTTTTTCTTTTTTTCTTTTTTTGAGAGCTACTTTTTAAGTTTTATTTTTTATTTTTTACATAACCTCTTGGATATGTAAGATGTGTTTAACATGTTATATAAACTTGGGAATTTTGAATACTTCCCAATGCCAACTGTCTTATTATATTTATTTTCTCTGGCAGTCTTTCTTAAACATGCAGCTGTATGAAAGGGCTTTAGATTTGTTTGAAGATGATCAATCAACTTCAGTAAGTTTCCTTAATGATGAAAATTTTTAAGATGTTACCTTTGGTGATGAAATTGGTATGAGAGGACTAAACTATAATTCGCAGGTTATTTTGCACCGGCATTTATTAAGAACAGCTGCTGCTTCCATTTTGGATACGCTCTTACATAACTTGGTAGCACTTGTTGATTGTTTTACTGTTGCTTTATAGTTTTCCTTTGTTATGGTCTAGTAGGCCACAATAAATGAATTTGACAGTTGATTTAATATGATGATTTTTTACAACGTAGGACATCCACAACAAATTGAAGAATGGAATCGAAGTTGAGGAAGACCAGAATTCCGAATCTGTTTCACTCAGTCCTGGAGAAAGAACTGCAATTGTATGAGTAATCCACTATCGGATGAATAGTGCCTATAATGAATGATCAGTATTTTAAGTTATTTTATAACGTGGATTTTTGTTCAAGTTCTTCATTCATGAAGAATACCTATATGGTTGCCAAATCTTTAATATACTCCTTTTTGCTTTTGTAGGCAAAGAGTTTTCCAGGATCTCTGTCGAATAAGGCTCTTGCGGTAGTTGATGCTTTGGAAGGAAAGGTCTGTTCTTGTTTTTCAGAATATATTGTTTTCATTCTTGGAATTTATTATCATACAAATAAAGGTTTGGTATTTATTTTGAATTTAATTTTACGTTAGACAGTTACATTCCCTTTCTCAACATGTATTTTGTTTTCAACCATAAATCTATATTGGTCCCATAAATGTGTGTGTGTGTGTATATATATATATATATATCAAAACGAGTGTATCAAGTTATGTTTTCATTTCTTCAAAATTTCCTGGTGTTATAAATTTTTTGCCCCTTCTATGTTCATTTATGTCACTAGGTAAGCATCAGACTATTTCAATTTTTTTGTTTTACATCTTTTGTGGCTGTTCCTTATTCTTCTCATGTACTTTATGAGCAAAAGCTCCTCATAAGTTTGTAAAAAGAACCAAGTTCCTGTTGACGGTGCCACTAAGAGCTTCCCTCTCCCAAGGAGGCCCAGCTACCTCAGATTAGCCAGATATTTTGTTCTTTTCTTCTATTTCAATCAGCTATGGGTGGTTCCCGTAGTTTTTTCATTGAAGCCAAATTTTTTCAATTGGTAATAGAAGAAGGGGGACGTTATTTTTCGTTCCGGATTTTTGAGCGGGGAAATTTTTTTATGAAATCAGTTTTTATGGGTAAGAGCGCTGCACAATGGCTGATGAAGAATATTGAACACGTCATTGGGATTGATTCCAAGCAGTTCTTCACATTCAGGGATGGTGATGTTGCTTACACTCTCCTACAAAGTGCCAACTCTTTTGGCCATTTTTTATTACTAACTGAACTTAAAGTTGGCGGTTTTCGAAGGTAAATCCTTATCCCTGAAGGCAGAGCAAAAAATGGTTGGAGGACTTTAAGACTTGAATTAAGAAAGATGCTGGATCCGAACCAATATGCTGTTGGTAATTCAGGTTCCTCGAAATTTGTCGCTCAGCCACACAGGTGCAATTCAGAGATTCAAATCTCTAGATCTTTTGCTGAAACGGTGCAAGGCCGTCACATACAAGTTAAGGATAGAAAGCATCCGGAGCAATTGAGAATTTCAGACAAGGGGAAGACATGGTTAGGGGAGGAGAGAATGGTGGTGCCAGATTTAGAACAGGCAAAGGTGGCAGTGAGTGGTGTTCCGATGGACAAGCCATGCTCGATAGCAGCAGGTGGAAAATCAGTGAAATCTCGGAGCATTAATGTTGATATTAATTTAGGAGAGACATTGCCGGCGGGAAATAAAGAAAGATCTCCATTAAGGTTCAATTCAAATTCTAAAGAATCTGATTATGGTATTGGGAGTCATTTTAGGAATGCATGTTGGACAGGTAACGGTTTGACTATGGAGGTGGGTGAGAATGGAAAGAGGAGGATTTCATGGGATTTTAATAAAGGTGGACCTAAGTGTTTCAAATGGGTTCCATGGGTGAGTCAGAAAATAAATAATATTAAGCCCAATGTGGGCTTAGGCCCAAAATCCAGTGACCCAGCCCTTGGGCTTTATTCAGATGCCTAACGCGTTGATCCCAGGCCCGACCCAGCCATCCAATCCATGCTTCTCGGCGCCGAGTACTTATGAAGTGGGTGAGAACTCTTCTAAGGGCAGCCCAATCCCACTGGCCTTCTCTTCGGCAACAATGGTGATCTCCCCAGCTTCACCAGTTCACTTGATGGCCACAGCAGAGGTGCTGGTTTGATAGAGGGAGGATCCGACGGAAGTGAACTGTAGATTATCTGATGGGCTCAGCTCCAATGGGTCTGCAGTGGCTCCGGGATCGCCTGAAAAGGAAATTTCGCATATCTCTAAAGGTCATTTCTTGGCCGATCTCCTTCAAAAACTTTTGCATGCTGGGTTTGTGGACTTGGGAGTCAATGGTGGGGTTGTAGCTGGAAATAAGAGCTGCATGAGTTTGATACTGGGGGTAAATGACGGAATTACAAAGCCGATAGATGGTTTTGAGTTCGATCAGCCCAATCTGGTGTTGATTCCATCGATGACAGATTGTGGCCTATCTGGGATGTGTGTTTCAACGGAGGAGGAAGCGGCTGTCTCAGAGCTAGGTTTGGGTGAGGAGGAGAGTTTTTGAGATTTTGATCCCCTACTTACGATCATTCCTCCGAGGTTGGCTTTGTCAGCGGAAGTGCACAATGATACTAAGGTAGTGGGTCTTAGTAGCACGCTAGATATTTCAAAGTGGTTGAAGCACAAAATCCCAGGGTTTAGTAAATTGGTTGGGCTCCCTTTAAGTCGCCATGAGAAGTTATGTATTGCTTATCTTCAAAAGTTGGAAAGGGAGATGGAGAAAGATAACTTGTTGCAGAAGAAATCATCTATTACCCGAAAAGTAGCTACTTCTATAGGTTAAGGGCAAAGAGAGTTGAGAATTTAATTTCCTCGGTTAATTATGATGGGAGGTAATTTGATGGTGTAGTAGAAATAGTATTGGGGTTGCAACAGTCCTTTTCGGTTTGAGAACATGTGGTTGAAGACGGATGGTTTTGTTGATAGAGTTTCCTCGTGGTGGAATCGCCATTCTTTCTCGGGTACACCTAATTATGTGTTTGCTAAAAAGTTAAAGGCTTTGAAAGAAGACAATATTTAGCTAAACCGTAGAGGGTTCGGCAATGTTGGTCGTCAGAGGAAAGAATTATTGGGGGTCTTAGATTCATTAGATGCCAAGGAAGGGGATCTTGGACTCTTTGAGGCAGAGACCCATGAGAGAAATACTGTGAGGTCTCAAGCGGAGTATCTCATTTGTCTGGAGGAGATCTCATGGAGACAGAAATCGAGAATGTTGTGTATAAAGGAGGGCGATAATAATACTAAATTCTTTCACAAGGTGGCTAACTCCCGTAGAAGGTATAACCATCTGAGTCTTTTGGAAGTGGATGGGGTGATTTATGAGGAGGGTGCAGAAGTGGCTGCTTAGGTTGTTCAATTTTACAAAATTTTGTATCAAGAGACAGAAGAGTGGAGGCCTTTTGTGGAAGGTTCGGAATTTGATCAAATTGGGGGGTTGGAAAGGAGGTTTGAGAAGGAGGAGATTCTATTAGTTGTCTAGGAACTGGAAGGGAATAAGGCTTTAGGTCCGGATGGCTTCTCTATGGCATTTTTCCATCATTGCTGGAAAGTTGTGGAAAGAGATGTCCTAGCGGTCTTTGAAGAGTTCTTTCAACACTATAAATTTGAAAAATCTCTCAATGCTACTTTTATCGCCTTAATCCCTAAGAAGAATGATGCCTCTAATATTCAAGATTTCAAACCTATTAGCTTGGTGGAGAGTATTTATAAGATTTTACTAAGGGTTTTGGCAAATCAGTTGAAAGTGGTGTTAGATCAGTTGATGTCTGAATCACAGAATAGTTTGGTGGGAGACAGACAAATCCTTGATCCTGTTCTTATAGCCAATGAGTGTGTTGACAGTCGGGTGAAGAGTAAGATTCCGGAGGTGATTTGTAAGCTTTATATTGAAAAAACATATGACCATGTGAATTGGGAGGCTCTGTTATATTTGTTGAAGAGAATGGGATTTGGAGAGAAATGGTGTAGATGGATTCTTACTTGTATCTCCACAGTTCAATTTTCTGTGTTGGTTAATGGATCTCCATCTGATTTTTTTGGTAGTTCAAGGGGTTTGAGACAAGGGTATTCGTTGTCTCCCATGTTATTTTTGGTTGTGATGGAAGTGTTTAGTAGGATGCTGAAGAGAATGGAGGGGGCAAGTTTACTTCGTGGTTTTAGGGCTGATGGTAGGAGGGGTGGAGGGGAATGTGTTTCACACCTACTGTTTGCGGATGATACTATTCTTTTTTGTGACGCAAATGTGGAGCAACTCCTTCATGTTTGTTTGTTACTACTTTGTTTTCAGGCTGTGACAGGCTTGAAGTTAAATGTGCTTAGAGTGAAATGGTTCCTATAGGGGAGGTACATAATGTGCATGCTTTGGCAGAGATTTTGGGCTTTAGGGTTGGGTCTTTGCCAATGACTTATCTTGGTATGCCGTTAGGGGCGTCTCATTAGTCCCCCTCTATTTGGAATCCTATTTTGGAAAATATTGAAAGGAAGTTAGCCGGGTGGAAGAAGTTGTATTTGTCGAAAGGTGGTAGACTGACTTTGCTTAAGAGTACGTTATCTAGCCTCCCTACTTATTTTTGATCTCTTTTCACCATTCCTACTCGTGGCTAACAAAATTGAGAAGTTGCAAAGGGATATCTTGTGGAGTGATTCCAAGACACATTTGTTGGGATGGGACAAGGTGTGTATGCCTATTGCCAATGGTGGTTTAGGAATTAGGAAATTGACCACATTCAATAAAGCCTTACTAGGAAATGGCTTTGGCGTTTCGGGGTTGAGGAGACTCGGCTTTGGAGGAGGGTTGTAGCTTCTAAATTTGGGGAAGATTTTTGGTGTGTGGGGGGGGGGGTGGACTTCCAAGCTGGGAAGAGGCGTTTACGGGTGTGGCTTGTGGAGAAGTATCCAGATAGGTTGGGAAGCTTCTAGCAAAAACATCCAATTTAAGATTGGGGGTGGGGAGTAGAGTGAAATTTTGGATAGATCGGTGGTGTGGGGATCTTCCTCTTTGTTTGGCTTTTCTGGTCTTATACAAATATTGCTACTAATAGAGAGGCCTCTGTTGACTCTTCTCTGATAAGGCAAGGAGTGGGGGATAGGAGAGATTAGAATGTTCGCTTTAATCGAGGTCCTAATGATTGGGAGGCAGAGTTGGTGGATGATTCTTTTCGGTTCTTGGCAGCCAATTTACCTTCAACGGATGATGGTGACCGTATGAGATGGAAGTTGATGAAGAATGGGGATTTGAATATCCGCTCATTTTATCTTAAGTTGCGTGATTCTTCTTCCATTGTTTTTCCTTGGAAAGGTATTTGGAAGGTTAAGGCACCCCAACGTGTCTCTTTCTTTGTTTGGACAATCGCATGGGATAGGATTCTCACGGGTGATAATTTGCAGGGTAGGGGTTTTTATTTTGTTGATTGGTGCGTCGAGTGTCGTTGTGGGAAGATGGTGGATCATTTGTTGCTACATTGTGGGAAGGCTCATCGTTTGTAGAGTTTTGTCTTTAACACTTTTGGGGTTTCATGGGTTCTCTCAAGATCGGTTACAGATTTCCTTTTTGGTTGGTGGAATTGGTTGGAGAAGCATTCATCTAACATTTGGAATTTAGCTCTGTGGTGTTTGATGTGGTGCATTTGGAGGGAACGCAACCGGCAGACTTTTGAGGACTTAGATAAGATCCGTTGACCAGTTGCTTGCTCTTTTTTCTAGTTCCCTTTTTAATTGGTCTAGGGCTTGGGGACTCTCATCTAGTGAATCTCTCCCTTTGTTCCTTAGCTCTCTTTTTCTTTATATTTAATTTTTTTTTTCCTTTGTTTTTGCTTCTCTCTTTTTTTTTTTTGTAATCTTCCATATGCATTGTGCTTCTTTGCATAAAGTAGTTTTTTGAATATACATCTTTCTTACTTATCAAATATATATATATATATATATATCATGTATAATTAAAAAGGTTATGAAAACAGCATGTTGCTTTTTTTATATTATTTTTTCCTTTTCTACCAGAGTTAAGTAATTACTTGCACTGCCTTGTCATAGTATGTATATTGTGAAGTAGACTACTTGACTTTATACTCCTTTGTTTGTGTTTTTACCTTGAACTTTTCTTTGTATTTTTGCCAAGAACCTTATAGCTCAATTGGGACCTCTAGCTGTTTCTAGCGGAGACGTTTAGGGTTCAAATCCCCCCCTCCCCATTGTAACTATCATATTCTTCTTTGTACTTCAAAGAACGAAATACTTGAAAATTTAGAGAGGTTTTGTTTTTAGAGTAACTCTGGTTTGTTTGATTGCAATTCCTCAAAAGTTGATAATTTTGAAATGTTCTTCATTTGTGTATTACTTTCTTTATTTGTTATCAATATACAGCAATGACTTTAAGATTTGAATATTTGATGTGACAGCGGGTAGAAACATTCATGGATGCGTTTAGAGAGATAGTGGAAGAGAGGTAATTATTTGTTTCTTATATTAGTGTGATTATGGTTTCCATTTGAGCTATATGAAGTTTAGAGAGATAGTGGAAGAGAGGTAATTATTTGTTTCTTATATTAGTGTGATTATGGTTTCCATTTGAGCTATATGAAGTACGTATGTTGACATGAAATTTACCATTTTCCATTTTGAGCTTCATTGTTCCAGTGGGTTACTCTTGAAGAAGCTTGACAAGAAATTGGAGAGAACACTTCTGCATTCATATCGCAAGGTGATCCTTCTTTCAGTTTTATAAGTAAATGTCAAAATCATTTTGTTAATAAATGGATTGGTTTGCAATCTAATCAATATCATCTTGTATTCTCTCTGCCGCTTCAATCATGGTGTTCTTTTCCTGATTTGATGACAATTGACCCAACAGTAAATTCACGACAATTTCAGCTTGCTCATGTTGTGAATATAAAAGACTAAAACTATGTTCATAACATTGAGAATATTAGGGAACAATCAGCTAAAGCATACCCTGCACATCCCCCCCCCCCCCCCCCCCCCCCCCAAAAAAAAAAAAAAAGTTCTCGTGTGTGTGACTTTTCCTTTTGTTTATTTTTTTCCCTTAAAATCTGTCAAATAATGTTTGAGACAGCAGCAAATTGTGTTAACTTTGTCCGGTTGGGCATTAATAAATTGGTTGGTACGAAGTTAGAATGGATTGATGGTCTCAAGATCTTATTTCTCATGTGCTTTTTTATTTATTTATCATTATGTCCTGTTCAGGATTTGACATCTCAAGTTTCTGCTGAAACTGACCCAGTTTCTCTTCTGGCAAAAGTTGTCTCCTTACTGTATATACAGGTCAGTTAATTTATATTGATATGTTTTATTATACATGATTGAAAAGTGTTCATTGTTCTTTGTTATAAGGTGATTTTTTTTTGTGAATAGGTTCACCATAAAGCTCTTCAAGCCCCAGGAAGGGCCATTTCAGTTGCTGTTTCTCGATTGAAGGTATATCTGTATTTATCCAAGAGAATATGTTTTTCAAATAATGTGCTGCAAGATTTTGAGTGTATAATGACTAACCTTGTGGAGCCTTGAAGAGATATAACATCAAGGCAGTGCAAATATGTCTTGAGAAGCTTAATCATTAATGATAGGATAACAAGTACTTCTTGTCAGGGCTCCCTAGGATTTAGTGAAAGGGAGGGGAGACTTTCTCTTCATTCAGGTTTACTTCATGTATTATGACATGACTTTTATCCTTTCTTTTAAAGTAAAAGGAAGAAAAAGATGCACTGATAGAGTCACCATTAGTGGGCACCTTATCTGTTAATTCAGACATGAATGACCTCAATGGACGGCAGCCGGCGTGGTATTTCTGGAGTGCGGGATGTCTATTGTAAGGCAGTAGTAAAAAATTTTAGTGCTTGGTTTTGCTTATGATGGTTGAAATGAACTAATTCCTACATCCTGAAATAGCTGGAGTAAGGAGGGACTGCATATATAGATTGATGGCAAAGACAGATGCAAAATACTTATATTAAGATAACAATAAAATGTCCCATAAAAAAAAAAAAGAAAAAAGGAAGAAGTCAACAATGAATGTGATTAACACTTTCAGTTCTAGATAATCTCCAATCTTGACATGTCATACACCAAAACTGTATATAAATTCATAAAATCTTCTCTCTTTTTTCTTTGTTGAGTGTTTTTTTTTTGGGAGCTAATCTATGGTTGTAAAAGGTGGTTATTAAAATAAAGAAAATAATAGGCCTTTTATTCTTAAAAGGTTGTGTGGATTCAGTTGGCATGCTTACTTCTGGTCTTTGGGTCTCAGTACTCCAGCTTCCTGGATCAAACTTTGTAACATTTACTTTGGATATGGAATTCAGATACATTCAAAACAGAACTTGTTGGGTCAGTCAGCTTATTATTTGTTATACCTCTTGAGACATGTTATTAGGGAAATGTTTTGTTTCGTCTCATGGTCATATATTTATTGCCAATAATCCCAATGGTTTGGACCAAATGGTTCAATTGTCCCGCATGAATTGTATTTACCTACCAAATGAAGAAGGAAGAGAAGGGAGGGGGGTTGGAGGCCGGACCAATGATTTAGTAGTCTACATTTTTGTTTGAGCTGAACATGTATGTGATGTTGGAACTTGGTTCAATTAACAACTGTGAGGAGTGGCCATCATGTAGGTGATCTGGATTCAATCATTTTAATATTTGGATTTGGACTACTTATTTGGAATCTGTTGGATTCGGAGTCAGACTTGTATTCATGTAATTGGAATTAGAATTATTTTTTTCCTGATTGGTAAGTTACAAGTGCAACCAATGGGTCTTGAATCCTTGACCTTACACTCCACTAGAACTTATAAAGGGAGGAGGTGCCAGTTGAGCTAGAGCTCATTGGCAGAATTTGAATAACTTATTACATGTCAAAAATGAAAATCAGGTTAGAATTTGAATCCTGTAAGACCTGCATCGAACTTTGCCCACTGACAGCCCAAGTTGGTTAAATGAACTGAACCTAACTGATGGTTATAATACGATTGCCTTACTTGAAGTGTATGGTGCTATTTATTCTATAAATTTCTTTCCCCCTACATTTTATGTTCCATAATTGTGCATCTATTTTTCAGGATAAACTAGATGATTCAGCATACAAGATCTTAACTGATTACCAAACTGCAACAGTGACACTTTTAGCCCTAATATCTGCTGCAACTGGTGATGTAAGTAAATGTGCATTTCACTCATCAGATTCTTTATTTGGCATATATGTCATTTTTACAACTGGCCCATAAAAGTTCAAGCTTGAGCAAAACTCTTAAATATTCTCTTGGTCGTGTTTTAAAATTTATCTCCTCTGTTAGGGCCTAAAGGGGTCACGATAAGTAAATTTTTTTGCAAAATATGTTTATGTTTATTTTATGAGAATATATGCACTTGTAACGATTCTCTTTTGGGAAACTTAGAAATCCTCACATTTATTTTGGGTTTTGATCTCAAATCAATCGTTTGTTTATTTTGTTGTGTCTGTGTTGGTTTAGGAAGAAGACTGTTCATCTGATAGAATTTTGACCAAGAGGGAGCTTTTGGAAAATCAAATGCCAGCACTGAAAGGCCTGGTCTTGAGCGCCTCAAAATCTTGATTCTGGATGAAGACAAATTACTATAGGCCAAGTCAGTCGTTGAAAGAAGAAATAGTGAAATGTTTGATGCTCCACAATTTCTCTTTTAAATTTGAGGGGCAATAGTATTTTCAGCAAAACTAGAAATGTTAATTCAATCATGATGTTTCATTTTTGTTTTTAGTTTGCATCTTTTATGTTGCTATATAATTATGGTCTGCCTGCTGGTCTATCGGTTAATTAGTACTATTTTCTTGCGGAATATAAGGATATCTTATAAAGTTTGTGGCAAAAGATTAGTGGTGATATCAGAAAGAAGGCATGGAACTACCAACATATAGTTGTGTTGACTATATCATGGTGTTTGACAAATGTCAAAGCTGCATATAGGCTGACTCAACAACTTTGGGGGATTAGGCAAAAATTTTAAGTTGGTTTTTTTCTTTTTTTTTAAATATTTATTAAATAATATTTATTATTTTTTTATTTAATTTTTTTATTACATGATTCAATAAATTAGTATTGTGGGGCCTGATAATCTGGCAACCACGGCCCATCTTATATTCGGCCCAAGGCCCACGCCGAGGAGGAAGAACAGTCCGAGAAGGGAGTGTGAAGGCCTTAATGGCCAGGGACCTTGTCGAGGACGACCCTGCCGAGACCAACACGTCAGTCATAGCAGCATGGCGGGGGGACACGTCCATGATAAGCTGTCACCTTCACACTAAATGCGCCCACCTAACCCCCCCAGGCACATTAATGGGGATGTGACTTTTGGACAGGGTTGCCTTGGTTGCCGCAACTCATAGAAGTGCTGGGAAAGTGGCTGACGGGACGGGCAGTCAGAAGGAAGAAGCATGGATGATCAACAGGTAGAAGATAGAGGTGAACGGAGGGGACTATATGTAAGAAGGAAAAAAGATCAGAAAGGGGGGATGGATCCCCAGGAGAAAGGCCATCGCAAAGCTCCTTGGACAGGTGCTGAGGACAGACTTCGGAGCACAATCTCGGTGAGCCAGCCTCCGGCGCCTCCAAACGGAACGACTGGACGTTGCCTGCTTGTTAGGGCCTAGTTCTTTAACCCATTCTTTACAAATTCATTGTACCAGGCTAACTGGGCTTGAGTCCACTCTCTTAATAGCAGAAGTGCTCAAACCCGGACCCTACAAGTATCATTATAATATAAATGAGTTGATATAATATACATCAAATTATTAATTGATGTGATAACTAATAATAATTGATAAAGTAAAAGCTTGCATATCATATCTTATATAATAAAAATTGAGCTTAGACGCAATGGTTGTACTAAGTGGTTTCATCATATTGCATAAATTTTTAAAATTTTTAGATTTTAAAAGTATATATAATTTTTATTTTCCTATTATTTCTAAGTTGATATGTGATTGATTTAAGGTGATTATTTTTCACACTTCCACAAATTAAGTTTGAATTCAAGAGAAATTGAGTTGAACTAAAACTATTTAAGAATGCTAAAATCAATCAATAGAAATAAAAATAAAAACCAAATTACAACATGTAAAAAAAAAATAGATATAATTTTTTGTTTCTTATCTTCATCTCCTATCATTTCGAAGTTGATAACAATCTTAATTTAATTACAATTCAAATTCTTTTCTTCATCTATTACTTCTTAATTTGATCACAATCGAAATCTTCATCTCCCCCCCCCACCCGCCCGCCCGCCCGCCCATTTAGGTTATATAACTGTGCCTATTAGCTACCATTTGTTTTGGATAAAAAAAAAAAAAAAAAAAAAAAAAAAAAAAAAACACCAACAACAACAACGTGAGTTGAACTAAAACTCTCTAGTTTACTCTACTCTACTATTTAAGAATGCTGAAATCAATCAATAAAAAACCAAAATTAAGTGAAGAACTTCATAAGGAAGGATTTTGCTTTTTTGTGAGAAAATCTATCTTCTTTTTATTTTTATTTTTTTTGTGTTTCTATTTTTCTATTAACGTAGTTCAATTATTACTTAAATTCTATGATTTTTTAAATATTTTACATAATGCAATTCATCTCAATTATTGATGTATTTTTTGATTTGGTATACTTAATTGATTGTGCAGATTATTTCCTCACTAATGGCAATATCAAAATGGCTAGACAAGTAATTTATATGTAAATTTTTACATTTACATTGCAATACAATTTTTGTTTCTCTTAATGCACTTTTATTTATATATTTTTGAAATTATATTGATTGTGGTACCCTAGAAGGTTTAGATACTTACACACACACACACACACACACACACATATAATTTATGAAATTTTTATTTCAGTCAAAATTTTATCACTAATCTATTTGGGATAGAACTCATCTACCATATGAAATTAGGAGATTTATGTGAGAAGAACTATCTTCATATTTTATTTTATTATATTTTTTTTGAGTTTCTATTAACATAGGTCAATTATTGTTTAAATTATATAATTATTTTTTAATTTTAGATGATACAATTCATCTTGATTATTGATATCATTTTTTTATTTGGTGTTCTTAATTGATTATGCAAATTATTTCCTCACTTATAGCAACATTAAAATGGTTATAACTGGTAATTTATAAGTAAATATTACATTGCAGTCTAAATATTTACATTTTTGTAATTTATGAAATTTGTTTTTGGTCATGTATGCAAGGAATTTATATATGATTAGCACTTCTGCTACTATACATGTTAGCAAGCATAATGGAAAGATTTATAAGTGCCACACACATATTGTGGGGGTATTGGCCTAAAGGGACTTGAACGACCCATTTGTAGGGGTTTGGGCTTGAATGACCCAAAGCAGCTTGCATGACCGAAGCTTAAGATCATTGGGCTAGAACCATCCCACTGGGAGGCATGCTGGGATCGAGACACAATGGTCGGCAACGCCTCTTTGACCGCGACTGTGTTTGGGCTGGCGTAGGCATCGACTGGGTGACCTGACAAGAAAACAAGGTTGGTTCAGGTCGGTAACCGAACGCTAGATAATGCCCTTAGGGAATTCACCGCCGAACACTAGATGGCGTCTGGAACAAGTTACGAGGAAATCCTCTAAAATCATGAGGATCCTTGGGGATTTACATGGACGTGGGAGGACGTGTGTAACAGGAAAATAATGATGATCAACCCACTAACAAGGCTCTATAAAAGGTGGAAGAGGCAAAGAGCTGGGGTTTGGTTGGAAAAAGAAGGAAGAAACTAAGGGAATGATAGATAGAGCGCAAAGATAGAGGGAAACACTTGGGAACTGAGGGAATTCAGGATAAGGGTCTTAGATTAGGGCTCAGACAGGACACACCATGCTAAGCTAAGAGCCCCATTAGTAGGATCAAGAAATAGCCCACGTAAAAATTAATTGGAGGCTCAAATACTATCATGTAAGGGGTATTCGGTGCGCGCACGCATACACACACACATATATATAATATTAAATTACAACTTTACTACTAAGAGCTTTTAGAAATTTAAAACTTGCCATAATTTTTAAAAATATTTTATATCTTTTTTTAAAAAAAAATTACGTAATATACATTTTTCATGTAACTTAATTTTTAAAAATATTTTTACTATTTTATTTGTTATTAGATTTGGTTATATTATCAAAAAAATATATATTTTAAAATTTATATATAATTTTTTTATTAAACCATGCATCACATGGGCATAATACAGGTATATATATTAATTTGAGTGGGTATACATTGGGTGGGGGCCTGTTTTTCCACCTTTTTTAGATTATAAAATACTATATAATCAACAACTGCATCTTTGCAGTGCTAAGTCCTATCATTCTATCAAGTATCAAGCTTTGTGCAGTGTGCATTAAAACTTTGTGCAGTGTCACTGTACAATCGCAGCAGTGACATTGCACAACCCGTGCAATACCTAGGGTATTGCACAAGGTGCAATACCTAGGGTATTGCACAAGGTGCAATACCTCAATTCTCAGCCATAAATTTAATCTAATAGCTTAAATCTTTGACACCTCACCAAATAACAAAAAGACTATTTTACCCTTAAAAATTTTCACAGCCCGCCCACTGTTTCAGCCCTAAGTCTGAGTAAACTTTCATAAAATTAAAATTTTCTCTCTCTCTCTCTCTCTCCCCTGCGCAGCTGCCGCTCTCTGCCTCTCCTTCAATCCATTGTCACAGCAGCCCCAGCTCATACCCAAACACTGAAACTTAGCATTTGAAACCAAACCCCCAAACACTCACACTCCCTCTTTCTCGTGTGTGAAGCTATCCCAAGTCCCAACTCTCATGGAGTGAAGGTCTCTTTGAAGCAACGAAGCCACTGGTCAGATCGATGGTTCCGACAGTACTTGGCCATTGTATCATCGGAAAATCCCCAAAATCCCCTTTGTGATAGTCACCGCGAGTCCATCCCCAACATAGAAGAAGATCGAGCAAGACAAGAACAAAACACAGAAAGACAGAAGTCAAAAGAACAACCTCAAACTCCTATGCTTCTTTCCACCATGCACGCTTCAATCTCGATCTAGGACTTGCCCTTTCCACCTGGTGAGTTCATCAACTCGAATACCAGTTTTTGTTTTCTTCTTCTTCTTTGAATGGCATACTCTTTATTCTTTTCCTTAATGAGTTGACTTTCTAATCTTGCCCAAGATATTTATTAGTTATTTCTTATACCCAAAAGAAAATCACCATTTTTTTTTGGGGGCTAAAGTTCCCTATCCATTGGAATATTTAGGCAAGACATAATTTGAGTTGAAAAAAGTTACTTTTTGATACCAGGGTTTATTGTAACTATCCACCATAAACTATAGGATTATTTGTAATGTATCCTAAACTATAAATTTTTGTGATCAATATATATTCAATACCCAAATTGGAGATCAGTTTACCAGTCAAAATTAGTGTTGATTTACCAAATTAGTGGGCTAGTTTATGTGGTAGTGTGCTCTAATGTATCAAAATTAATTTGTAATGTTCACCCAAGTGGGCCTTTACTAAATTTTGCATTTTAATACTGATATTAGATATTGGGGTGGGCATTGCAAGTTAATCTTGAATCAAGGTGTTGATATTGCAAAAATAATTGTGGGTTAGGGTGGAAATTGTAAATGAGTCAATGAACCTGTAGGTTAGTGTCAATACTCAATAGCTACATTGAACCCTTAATACCAGAATTGCTTAGCTTCCAATTAGCCCTGAAATGACCCCCTTTAAGCCTTATAAGATTTTTAGACAATGTTAGTAATTCTGTTTGTCCCACCAGTAGAGGTCTACTCATGATTGAAACCTTATTTTGTCATATAATTCAGGTAATTGAAAAATGGATAGTTGTTTCAGCGTTAATAAGTTTTGCATATTTTCAATAATAACTAAATCAAAATCTTATTTGAAGTATCACTTGTGAATTGTCAATGTGTTTTTCATTGTTTCCTTGTCCTATATAAGTTTCTATCGTTTGGTTCTCTTCTTGCATGCTTAATATGTTACCATGACCATTTTACTGTTATTCTAATTATCTTATGGCTCTTCCTCTTCTTTCTTTTTTTTTTTTTTTTGGCAATGAAACATCATTGAAACATTGCATTGTCAAAAAATTACCTTGACGCCTCTGTCATCCCCTAACTTCATTATCATTACAGACGCTGTTGGAGCATAAAGAACTGAGCACTGATTTTTAAAGATTTTTTTTTTTTTTTCTTCCAGAAAAGAAATGTAAGAATATAAATGGAGAGGAAGAGAGAGAAAGATGAGAGATTTTTTTTTTTTTTTTTTATAAAGAATTTGAAAGATGAGAGATTTAGGTTGGATTTTTAATGAATTTTTCTAGTATTAATTTTGATTTTAGCAAATTTCAAGAATGAGTTAATAAATTTGTCTCCTAAAATTTAATTTTGTTAGTTGAAATTTGACTATGGGGCCTTTTCAATTTTATTTTCTGCATTTTAAGATACTATGGGCCTTTTTAATGCACTTTATTGACCAATAAAAGGACTAAAATATTTTTTTTTGTAATTAAAATATATAGATAAATATATTATACATACATACATATATATATATATATATATAATTTTTTTTTTCAAATGAGAACCTTCTTTTATTTGATGGCCTTAGACATTTGCATCTATTGTTCAGCCGATCCTTATATTTGGTTATTTATATGATATATTATATATTTGTATCAGTTTTAATAATAGTTTATTATATTTATTACATTTTTTTTGAGAATCAACATCACAACTTTTATTAACTGTGGCTATGAAAATCAGCCTGAAGTATATATGCAATCTCTGGTGGTACATCTTCCACCCAGACTTGTAATGAAGAAAAAGAAATTGCTCGCCTCGCAAGCGAGTGGGCTACAATATTACAATGCCTCCTTACATGAGAAAAAGAAATAATGGAGAACTAAGAGGCTAAATACTATATATCATTGACAATGTGACCAAATTGTGAAAGGCTGTGAGAATTTGATTTTAGAGTGTTCATGAGGATCAGTGAGTCACCCTCCAACACTCCCTTATTGAGGCCAGTTTCCAAAGCCAACTCCATTGCACGCCTTGCTGCCAACGCCTCAACTTTGATGGCTGTATTGGGCAAGGGGATTCGCTGCGCCAAGGACACCATCACATTCCCCTCGCTATCTCTAATTACCACCCCTATTCTGGCCTGATTTTCAGCCTTGAAAAGTGCCCCGTCAAAGTTAATTTTGTACTACTGGTGTGCTGGGGGTTGCCACTGAGTTAGAGGTCTTCCAATGGGTTCCACATCTGCATTATTATGCAGCAGAAAATCCTTTAACCTGCTGCGAGCTTGCTGCACAAGATTTAGGAGAGTTTCGCAACCTTTCCCCACCCTCATGTCATTTATTCTCTTCCATACAGCCCACACTACCATAGCAAACAGGTCCGGGTCCCTATTCTCCGCCAAAATACATCCCATGAGGTCAACAAAACTTGTCGTTTACCGTAGATTGCGTTGATTCCATGCTTGTACTGGGAGCCAAATTTCCTCTAATTCGGGCAGAGATAGAGGGCATGGAGAGTGTCTTCATGTTGCATTTGACAATGATCACAATAGTCCTCGTTTAGAACCTTTCATCTGACTAAGTTCTGCTTTGTGGGGAAGGAGTTTTTTGAAGCTCGCCAAATTAAATTCTTCACTTTGCTTGGTACATTGAGACTCTATATCCCTTTCCACATTGGCTTGAGCATCAGAGGTTCGGACTATCTCGATAGTTGGTTCTGGTACTCTGTCTGCAAGAACTGATATCCCATCTTGACCGTGTAAGCACCATAAGCACTGTGAGGCCAAATTAATTCATCAGGTTGCTTAGTATCGCAGAGGGGAATGCTTTTCACCATCTCTGCCTCAAAGTCCAGCAATGTTTCATCAATTAATTCCATCCTCCATCCTCCAGCATCTTCTATCTTCATCTACCAAACTATTGACTTTAGCTTCAGCCAGCCCGCCTACCTGTGGAGATAAAACCAGTGGTGAATGTTTTTGGGGCAGCCACCTATCCCCCCAAATATGAACTAACTTCCTGTCTCCAATTCTCCAAATTGCTCCATGCTTAATCACATCTCTCCCCTTTATAATGCTCTTCCATGCATAGGATGCCGAGCTTGGACAAGTGGCTTCCATGATCGAACAATGTGGGAAAAATCTCGCTTTAAAAATCTAGTAAAACAGTGTGGACTTATCATGTAGGAGTCGCCAAGTTTGTTTAGCGAGCAATGCATCATTGAAGCGTAACAAATCCTTGAAACTCATCCCTCCTTGCTCCTTTGGCTTACATAGTTCTTCCCACCTTACCCAATGCACCTTTCGACTATCTCCCTGCTGCCCCTAAAAGAATCTTCAAATGAGAGCTTCAATGTAATGACAAAGAGTAACTGGTAGTTTGAAACATGACATAGTGTATGTAAGTAGTGCTTGAGCCACTGCTTTAATTAAAATTTCTCTCCCTGCTTGTGATAGGAGTTTGCCTTCCCACCCTTAAAGCTTTTTCCACACTCTTTGCTTGATATTGTCAAAGTTGTCCTTCTTTTTTTGCCCTATGAAACTTGGTAATCCCAAATACTTCTTGTATTGTTTGACCACGGGTACTCCAAGGGCCTCTTGAATTGAAGCTTGCATTTGTTGGGAAGTCGACTTACTAAAAGATAGAGTTGTTTTATCTCTATTTATTTATTGCTTGGATGCTTGTTCATAAGTGGCTAAGATCTCCAAAAGCTTCTCACACTCATTTATTTTTGCCCTACAAAAAATAAGGTTGTCATCTGCAAAAATAAGGTGTGTTAGTTTTAATGCATTTCGACAAATAGAAACACCCCTTATGTCTCCATTCTCCTCCGCTTTTCTCAATAATCCATGGAAGCCTTCCGTGCATAATAAGAATAAGTATGGAGACAAAGGATCTCCTTAGCGTAGCCCCCTCGTGGGTGTGATGTGACCATGTGGCTCCCCATTAATCAAGATAGAATAAGTAGCTTTGGAAATACATTGCATAATCAGATTTATCCAAGTGTCTCCAAAACCCATCTTCTTCATCCGTTTCTCCATATACAGTCACTCCACTCTATCATCCTTGCTCATGTCTAATTGAAGTGTCATATACCACATCTCCCCCGAACTATGGTTTCTCATATAGTGGAGGGTTTCGAAAGCTACCATAATATTATCAAAAATCAACTTGTCCTTTACAAAAGCACTTTGTTGTTCCGACACTAAGTGGGGTAGAACTTTCTTCAACCTGTTAGCCAACACTTTTGAAAAGATTCTATACAATACATTGCTAAGATTAATAGGGCGATATTGTGAAATATATTCAGGATTATTAACTTTAGGGATCAAAGTTATAAATGAATGACCCAAAGATGGAGGGAGATTACCCGAATTTAGGAAATATAGAATATCATAAACCACATCGCTACCCACCAAGGACCAATAATGTTGGTAAAAAATGGGTGGCATTCCATCCGGTCCGGGTGATTTCAAAGGAACCATCTGCTTAAGGGTGGTCTCTACTTCGTCTGCTTTAAATTCAGCCAATAAATCATTATTCATCTCGGCTGTTACAACCCGAGGCACTTGTGCCAAAATCTCATCAAAGTTATCCAGCTTTTGGGAAGTGAAAAGAGCTTGATAAAACTCTAGAACAATGTCCTCCACTTGGCTAGGATTAGTGCACCATTGGCCATTATTATTATACAGCCCCTTAATATAATTTTTCCTCCTTCTCTGTGAAGTTTTGCTATGAAAAAACCTTGTATTCCTATCCCCATCTTTCATCCACTGCACCTTTGCCCGCTGCCCCCACATATGTGCTTCTTTATTGAGGAGTTTGTTTATTTCTTTCTCCAATTTTTTCATCAAAGTCACCGACCCCCCACTGCATGCTAGTCTCTCGGCCTGGGCAAGTTTTTTTTCTTTTTTGTTCCAGCTCTCTTCTCACATTTCGAAAACATGTCTTGCTCCATTTGGTCAATCTTTTCCCACAATTGTCAATTTCTTTTATCACTTTCTCACCCCTCAGATCAGCCCCTGCCTTGCCATACCGCTTTAATTGTTGCCCCACACCTCGGTTCACTCGTCCACATATGCTCAAACTGAAAAGGCCTCTGTTGCTTGCATTCCATTGCATCTTGCTTAATTAACAAAGGCTTATGGTCCGAAGTAGTAACATCAATATTATGAACTTATGTATCCAAAAACAAAGAAAACCACTCATTGGTTGCCACTACCCTATCCAATCTCTCCCATACTGTGAAGTTGTCAAAATGCTTATGCCAAGTGAACTTTGATCCCACAAAACCAAGATCCATAAATCCACATTCATCCAAGATATCTCTAAATGCTTGCATCTGATTATGAGGTCGAGTTCTTCCACCCAATTTCTCCAATTGCTTTGTAACTTCATTAAAATCTCCCGCACATAACCAAGGTGCTTGACTTCAGGTTCTCAAATTTCTCAAATGCGCCCAAGCTTCATGTCTGAGTTGTGTATCCGGTTCTCCATAAAAACCTGTGAATCTCCACTCCCCTTCCTTGTTATTGCAAATTGTGGCATCAATATGGTTCATTGAAAAAGTCTCTATTGTTAAGTCAAACTCCTCTTTCCAGTACATTACCAAACCCCCTGATTTGTTTCTCCTAGGTGTAATAAATCTGTGCTTAAACTTCAAACGATCTTGAATTAAAATTAGCCTAGCTTCATCCGTCCATGTCTTGGCTAAAAACACAAGGGAGGGATCTTTTGCCCACACTAATTCTGTAAACTAATTTTCTGTACGTTAGTTCCCAAGCCCCCGACAGTTCCAACATAAAAGACTCATTAGTTCTGACGGGGCTGGGAACCAGCCTCCGCCAATATCACATTATCACCTTTACCAACCCAAGAAACAGTCTTCTTCTTTTTCTGTAACTTTGACTGGCCCCCATTAGGATGAGCACTCCTCTTTGATCTCACTACATCTGCCATAATGACATCCGTGCCTGTGATGGACCTAGCCTGACGTTTCCAAGTAGCAAAATTCCATGTGTTAATGTTTGAAGTATCGGGTAGAACAGAAAGTGGTACATGGGAACATCCATGTGATGTTGCACGTGATTGAGTGGACTTCAGAAAAATCTCATTAATTGTCATTGATTCCAAATTATTTTCCTTACCCATGGGAGAGTTTGATTCTGAATGAAATTCTGTTACTGCATCAAATTTCCTCAAATCATGATTTATTTTCTCTAATTTCTCTTCAAACAGCTCAGCAGATAAACTCCCCCTATTTTGATCTGTATTAATAGCATTGACTTCACCCAAATCATTGTGATCCATATGGAAAGGGCTTGATTCCATCGGATTTGCCTCCTAAAAATCAGGGAATTTAATTCCTTCTTGATTTGGTGTCTCACTATCGTTGCCTGATTTGATAATCTCTGGCGCTGGACCTCCTTTTCGGATCACCACCTGTGGTTTTGCAGACAACTTTAGGGTGGACGTTGTAGTTGGACCAGCAGGTTTTGTTTTATAGAATCCAGGAACAGAAACTGATTTTCTTTTTTATTGCACAAAAGGTGGTGCTCTAATCCATGCACCTTATTATTGAGCCTCAGATGGTAACGTGCACTCACTCTCAATCCACAACTCGCAATCTCGGTCATCGTGTGTGAGGTTGCCGCACTAGTAACACAAGTTTGACAGTCGCTCATACTTAAAAGAGACCCAAAGCTCCTTGCCATTCTCCATAGAAATTACTCGACCTCTGCACAAAGGTTTTGAAATGTCCACCCTAACCCGTACTCGAATAAAACCATCGCCCATAATTTCTCCTTCATCCGTGTTCTTGTCCATCAAACCAGCAGCGCCACAAATTTTTTCAGCTACAGTCCTTGTTCAAAAACGGACAGGTAAGTTGTGTACCTGAATCCAAAAAGTAACCATATTAAAATCAATATCCAGTACATCAACCTTTTTATCATACCAATGTAAAACCATAAGGTGCTTATCAAAGCTCCATGGTTCTGTTTTTAGGACTCGCTCCATATCAGTTTGGTTATCAAAAGTAAAGAGCACCACATGATCATTCTCTTTAGTCACCCTAAATCCATTTTTCATTCTCCATATTGGTGTGAATGTTTTGGCAATAGCCTCCACGTTCAAAGCCTGCTTGGTGAGAAACTTTGCAGCAAGGACGAAATCTGAAATTGCTTCTTCCTCTGTAATGCTAACATGAGAACCTTCCACGTCCGAGAGGGTAAGACAACTCCAAGATTTTGCTAACTCCTCCATTAATCTAAAACTAGGAAAATCGGAAAAAAAAAATTATATAAAAAAAAAAAAAAAAAAAAAAAAACTAAAAACAAGAAAATGTGTTTCCCCAGCCTCGAAAGAAAGGAAAAACCACAAAACCTTGAAGGTAAACTTGTTACCTCAAGGTACAAAAACACCTTTAAGAGAAGGGACGACTATTTTACGACCTAGGAGAAGATGGAGAAGGGCCACCTTTCGCTAGCAAAGAGAAACATTATGTTATTATATTTATTAGATGTTATATGTTTAGAAATTTTTACAATATTATATAAAAAAATGATTATTACAATAATTTTAAAAAAAAAAAAAAAAAAAAAAAAATTGGTAACAGTGAATTACTTGCGGCAAAAAGTGATCAATTTTTTTTTTGGGAGAATAAACGTCAAAAAATGATGTCAACTGTGTGGTGAGATTGTTGTAAAAATAGTCTTTAATTTAAATTATTTAGGGGCTATTTGGATTTATGATTTCCATAACTCATAACTCTATTTCCAACACCTATAACTCAAAATATGTGGGTCCCATGGTTGAGAAGTGTGTTTGGCATCATAACTCAGTTTTTGTTTCCATCACTTAATTCTTAGATTTTTGAGTGATGAGTTATGGAAATTGAAAACACATTTTAGGTGTTTTCAATTTCCAAAACACAGTTTTCAATGGCATTTTTGTAATTAAATCCACATCATAAAACCCACGGTCAGAGCAACATCACACCCAGGCACTGCTTTTGATGGGTCTTCTTCAACGGCTCTTCACTAAAGCAGATCACACTCTCAAATCTCATCTCCATTCACTGGGTTTTCTTCAACGGCTTTTGATGAGTTGCAATTTTTTTCTTTTTTCTTTTTCCATTCCTTTTCACTGGGTTTCTGGGCTTGGGTTCTCCTTTTTTTTTTCTTTTCTTTTTTCTTCTTTTCTTTCCTTTTCACGTTGGTTTCTGGGTTTGCTTGCAATTTTTTTCTTTTTTCTTTTATTTTCCATTCCTTTTCATTGGGTTTGAGTTTGGGTTCACCTTTTCTTTTCTTTTTTTTTCTTCTTTTCTTTCCTTTTCACGTGGGTTTCTGGGTTTGGTTGCAATTTTTTTTTCTTTTCTTTTCTTTCCTTTTCATGTTGGTTTTTGGGTTTGATTGCAACTTTTTTCTTTTTTCTTTTCACCGGATTGGAAAATCAATGAATCAAAGAGGAAATTACAAGCACCAAACCCATTCAAAGGAAACCCATATACCCACAAATTACAGGCACCAAACCCATTGAAAGATTACAAGCACCAAACCGATATACCTACAGATCGGCACCAAACAGAGTTATGGGTTATCAAGAATTTGCTGTTTTTCTTCTCCTTTTCACCGATAAAACTAAAGGGATCTATGAAAAATCAAGCCTTGGTGACGGTGGGTTGAGAAGTTGGGAGATCGGCGTCACCCACACGTCGGAGGAGATCGACGCTGTCTTCTATCTTAGCTGGGTTCGGGTTTATGTTGGGAGAGCAATAAGGAAATGGTGACTAAAGGGGAAGAAAATGAAATGAAAAGAGTGAGGGTGAGGCGGGTAGGCTAACAGAACTTATGACATGATGCTCAGGTATGGGTCCCACAAAAAGTAGAAAAAATTGAGTGATGAGAAGTTGAAAATAATGTACCAAACGGGTGGGTATAGAAAATTGGGGTATTTTAAGTGATGAGTGATGAATGATGAGTGATGAGTGACAAAAATTGAGTGAGGAGTGATGAAGAAAAAAAAAAAACCAAACAGCCCCTTAATGACTAACAAAAAGAAAACTCAAACAGGATAGCACGTATATGACTCGAGGGAAACTAGCAGGCAAGAGTTGCTTTGATTTTGCTTTTGCTTTTAAGGACAACTTGGACCCATTTAGTACGTAAGTTCAAACATATGTTTTCAGTTTTTAAATAACATTACAAGCTCTTTTTACACACTTTTTCACTCATACATATTTCTAAAAAAATTGAAAACTGTTGTTTAAACACACATACTAAACAGGCCCTTAACATCTAGCCCACCAGGACTTGGTGCGCACTATAATCCCAACTCTTGCAAAGTAAAATCTCTTGGATGGTGTGACAATCATGAAGGAAAGTGAAAAATTTCCACCACTGCACATAGATAATTTTAAAAAGATGAAAAATGTAATTTTTTTTTTAAATACCACTTAACACAATCTGCAAAATTACCTTTCAAATCGGAGTATCAAAATGTAACATAATATCATCTTTACTTGATCTAAGAGAAATGACAAGACGCAAAAATAAAAGCACTGTCAAACACCATATAATGTCATTTCAGAAGATTATCAAAAAAAAATGTTATTTCAGAAAATTGACATATATTAACAACAAAAAATATACTGTACTTAGCGAGATATTTCAGAAACAATATTTAATTATGGACTGAAACACGATAAGTAGGCCTCTTCCCCAAAAATCAAAGAGAGATAAGAGATTTCCACACAAATACCATTAAAAGGAAGTGTGGGGCCAGAAAGAGTCAGGCAACCCCGGCCCACTTCGAACCAGGCCCAAAGGCCCACGCCGAGGACGCGTCCAAGGTCCGAGGACGAAAGTGTAGAGCCCAGTTGCCCAAGAAGCATTGCCGAGGATGATTACTTCCTCGGACGCCCGAGATCAGAAAGTGCGCAAGCAGCACACCCTCAAGGGGAATCTCCCTGAGCATCCAAGGAGCAAATAGCAAGTACCAAGCACCGGACATGGAAGCATGGTGGAGGAGCAAGTCCCAGATGAACTGTCACCTCCACATTAAATGCCCTCAACTAACGCCCTGGCCGCATTAATGAGGATAGGACCCCTGAACAGTGCCGTCTTGGGCGCTGCAACCCACAGGAGGGATGGGAATGCGGCTGATGGGACAGGCTCTCGAGTGGTGGCCTGGCTGATCAACAAATGTAGGGCCAGGATCAACTGAGAGGGAGGTATATAATGTAAGAAGTCCCTCTTGAAGGGGGGACGGACGGAAAAACCAGAATTAGAGAGTACTGTAGCCACTTGTGTTCTCTGAAACCTTGTAACCTTTCTTCAAAGAAATAATAAGAACTCCAAGCTCTGTAAAGCACGTCCGAGGAGCATTATTGTGCATCCCTGTTAGCGTTTAAGTTATTAAGCACCCACGTACAACCATGCATGGCCGTTGCATTCCTCACTAGGGCCTAGCTCTTGAACCCATACTCTATAAATTCATTGCAGGGTTAGCTGGGCTTGGGTCCACTCTCTCTACACGTAAAAGTGCCCAAATCTGGTCCCTACAGGAAGTATTGAGGGGATTCTAGCATTTTGCCCTTATTTTTTAAAAAATTTAGCAATATGTCTTTGTTTTGAAACTATTTAGGTTCATGCCCCTATTTTGAAACTCGATTGGTTTAAAATCGAGTTATGCCAAATGAAACTTAAAAAAAAAAAAAAAATTATGGAACTCGAGTTCATAGAGCTTGAGTTCCATACCTATAGCTGCGTTCAGGGAGCCCTATAGTGGCGTTTTAAATGGAACTCGAGCTCCATGAACTCGAGTTCCATGCAAGTTTTTTTTTTTTTTTTTTTTTTTTAGTTTGATCGCCCCATACTCGATTTTCTACCAATCGAGTTTTTTGATTGAAACTCGATTTTATTAAAATCGAGTTTCAAAACAGGGGCATGGACCTAAATAGTTTCAAAATATGGACATATTGCTAAATTTTTTAAAAAATAAGGGCAAAATGCTAGAATTCCTATTGAATATCACAACTCTTATCATAATATAATTTTTGTCATGCTCTTTCAACAAGTACATAGTAGAGTTATAGACCCATTCTAAGCCACCATTTTTATTTCCCCATTCATAACTTACCACAAAAAAATATGGTGACAAAAATTACGACTCTAAAATTACTCCGTTAAAAAGTTGAAAAATGTGATTCTTTTATCGTATCTGCACGACAATAAATATCTAATACGTTCTGCCGAATCAGCAAGTCTGATTGAAAGAATTGAAGTATCAAAATGCCACATAATATCATGTTAGAGCATTCACAATTGGTATGGTATATGCCAAATGTAAGAAAAATTTAGCATCTAAGGCCCAAAGTAGCTCAGCAGCTGGAATGCTAAACATGTAAAAATGTAAAATTTTTTGCTATAGTTCTATAGTAACATCGTAAATATATGATGGTACTATAGCTGAATGGTATAAACAAATATAATTTTTTAATACACTCTCTAATACTTTTTAATTCCCCAAAATTTCTCTCTCCTCTCTCTCATTATTTCTTCTCGTCTCCCTCTTCCTTCTCTCTTTCTCATCTTCTCTCTCCTCTCTTCAAACCCAAAACCCCATCTGCTCTCTCCGATGACCCTCTCTCTCTCTCTCTCTCTCATTTGGGGGTTGTTGTGGGTTTCTCTATCTCTGTCTCACCATTTTTTTTTTTCCTGGTGGTGGTGGATTTGTGACTGATGTGGGCATGGGTCAGGTGGTGCAGCGGCGGCAAGGGCTAGAGATTGTGGCGGCGTGGGCCTGGTGGCTTAGCAGCCGCCGATGAAGCATGACTCTCTCTCTCTCTCTCTCTCTCTCTCTCTCTCTCTCTCTCTCTCTCTCTCTCTCATTTGGTGGTTTGTTGGGGTTCGGCTATGGATTTTGGAGTTTGGTCTTTTGGCATGGTGGTGGTGATTTTGCTATGGATTTTGGCTGGGTGGAGAGATCAGTGGTCGGGTTTGATTTTACTATGAATTTTGGGTTTTGATTTTGCTATGAATTTTTAGTTTTGATTTTGCCATGGATTTTGGTTGGGTGATGAGACTAGGATTCTAGGTGGGTGGGTGGGTGGTGTAACTATGTTGCTTAGCGGAGGTGGGTGGTGTGATTGAGAAACTGGACGGTGGTAGTAGTGGTGTTGGGTGGTTGAGAAAGTAAGAGAAATAGAGATCAGAGATAGAAGTGAGAAATATTTTTATATTATTTTAATGTGTAATATGGTAAAATAAAAATTGGGATGTTGAGTGTGTTGTAAAATAGTATTGTATAATTAATAAAGTAGATTTTTGAGATGGCAAAATAGAATAGGATAGAATTTGCGATTGTAAATGCTCTAATTACTTGGTCCAAGAGAAAAAGGGTAAAAAGACAGGCACCGTCAAATACGACATAGAGGATAAAGTCATCCCCAGACCCAAAAATTTTAAAAAAGAGGACTTGTTCAACCCTGTAATTGCACACGGATCAATGAGAAAAAATATACTGTACCCAGATTCAGTTCAGAAACAACATCTAAGAAAAGGATATATATATTTAAATAAATAAATAAAAGTAACGACTGTAGGCTATTATTTTACAACCGAATGCCCCCAAAAACTAAGGGGCTATTTGGTTTTTTTTTTTCATCACTCATCACTCCTCACTCAATTTTTGTCACTCATCACCCATCACTCATCACTCATTACTTAAAATACCCCAAATTCCTAACCCCACCCGTTTGGCAACTGTTTTCACTACACATCACTCAAATATTTCAACCTTTTTGTGGGTACCATACCTGAGCTGAGTGTCAGACCCTTGTGTTATTTCAACAGAGTGCCTCTCCCCTTCACTTGTTCAATAAAGTGCCTTTCCCACCATTCTCTTCCTCTCTTATTAGCTCCAAAAAAATCAAAGCTCAAAAAATTAAAGCAGAGAACAAAGAACAAAAAGCAAGCTCCGGTGTCCGTCACGTGTAAGGCCGACTCAGTGGCGCTTTGCGTCACGTGCGACTCCGATATCCACTCAGAGTCCAAACAGCGCTGATCTCCACCTCATCGGGTCCAAACAGCATCGATCTCCACCTCATCAAGTCCAAACAGTGCCAATCCCCACCTCAACGGGTCCAAACAGCACTGATCTCCACCCCTCTTCTACGCCCCTTTCCTCACTTTCATTTCTTACTTTTGGGTTTTATTAGTGTTTGGAGAAGAAATTTTTAGATTTATTGTGTGGATGAACATGTTTGTGGGTTTGTGTTTGTTTGTTAGTGTGTATGATCGGTATCATGTGTTTATGGGTTTGATTTTCTGGATTTGAGAAATCGGTACCAATGACTTTTTTTTTGATAAAGTTACCCATGTGTTTCTATGAAGAAGAAAAGAAAGAAAAAAAAATGAAGAAGAAAAAAAATGGCCATTGGAGCGAGTTTGTAAAGAAGAAAGAAGAAGAAAACATGAAATCCAAAAAAAGCCGTTGAGTTGAGTGAGTCTGTGAAGAAGAAAGGAGAGAAAAATAAAATAAAATAAAAGCAAGGATGTGACTTCTCTGACCGTGGGTCCCTAGCGTGTGTTTAATTTCCAAAATGTCATTGGAAATTGAGTTTTGAAAACTGAAAAAACCTAAAATGTGTTTTTAGTTTTCATAATTCATCACTAAAAAATCATAAAATTGAGTGATGGAAACAAATCCAAATAGAGTTTTTTTCGTGGGACCCACATATTTTGAGATATGAGTGATGGAAACAGAGTTATGAGTTATGAAAATAGCAAATCCAAACAGCCCCTAAGTCCCTGCCGCGTAGTTATCTTTCTCATAGCTAAAGTCTCTTGCTAAGAGAAAAAAGACACCTATAGAATGCTCCCAAGCAAAAACTGGCGCCTATGACTATTTTTTAATGACTGCATCTATCTACGGGAATTGGTAGGACAGCAGTATAGATGTAAAAAGAGACAGTAATTCTGACGTTACAACAAGGGTAAACTCTCACTTTAATACTGATCTAAATTGTTTTGATGTTAAAATGATATTTTCAAAACTTAGAGCCCTTTTGGGAAACCTGAGTCCGCACGCCGCTATATATGAATTTCTACCTGGTTGATTGGAAAAAAGGAAAAATCTAAATGTCTGAGAAAAATTAGTTAAAGTTTGTCTTATTTTCTTCTGTTAATGCTACTTTTTCATCGTCTTCTTTTCATCATATGTTTGTTGCTTCTCTTATTTTGTTTCCATGCCTTCCTCTGTTTTGCAATCATGTTCTGGCCTAGCTGAAAACAAATACAAAACCCACGTGAGAATCCAAAACACATAATAGAAAAGATCAAATAAATGGAAAATAGAGGAAGACAGGGAAACAAAAAAGAAGGACGACCTTTTTCCGAGGGGATTTTAGCAGTTTGTAAATAACGGTACTGTTGCCACAGCTATTTGCCAAAGAAGAGCTATTGTAATGAAAACATACATTTTCCTTACTTATGCAATTATATTTCTGGAAGTAGCTTTAACAGAGAAGAGAATAAGTCTAACCTTAACTAATTTCTTCCAGCCGTATTCATCTAAAATGATTTTCCCCAGTTTCAACCAAACAAAAATCCACATATGTCAACACCCGTCTCCAAGTTTCTCAAAGTGCTTAAAGTTTTGCCCATATCATTTTAACATCAAAACAATTCAAATCAATATTAAAGTGAGAGTTTATTGTTGTTGCAACGTCAAGAAGACAGTCTCTTCTTACATCTATACTGCTCCCTGCTAGTCCAAGAAAATAATGCGATGAAGAAAGAGTATAGCATGGGTGAAAGAAGGAACATGTCTCCTTTTATAGGGCACCATCTCTGATAATGCGGGGTTTAAAAGGTTCAAATAAAAAATTTATAGCAAGGATGTGGCATGGGTAAAAGGAGGAACATGTCTCCTTTTATAGGGCACTATTAGATGTCAGATTGTAATTCTTACTGTAGTCTGTAGTGTAAAGTTTGTACATAAAGCTAAACTACAAGTCGTTTATGTGTTAGTTAGTTAGGCTACATATAGTTTTACTGTACAGAAGAGTTAGTTAGGAGTAGCTGACATATGACTTTATTTCATTGGTTAGTTTGTTAGTTAACCATGTGTACAGTTTTTCCCTCCAATCTGTTTCCTATATAAGAAACAAAGTTTGTTTATTTGATCAATGAGAATTCAATGCATATACATATCACTCTCTCTCTTCTTCATCTTTGATTTGTTCACACCATTGATGAAGCTTGTTACATGCATGAATTCTAACATGGTATCAAAACTGAACTAAATTTTGGAGTCTTCAATTTCAGTATTCTCTGAAATTCGTAGCTCAATATCTCTTGTTACTTTCTTCGTTTCTAGTGTTCTCCTTCAAATCAAGTTGTTCTTCATTTTTACTTGATTCCTGGGCTAGATTCTTTGCTCTAGATCTTGATTTCTTTGCTATGATTGGCAAATTAAATTTCTTGATTTAGGGTTTTTTTTAGCATGTTGATTGTGATATTTGCAATTGGATTGTTGTTCTTTCAAATTCCACGATTAGCAAGGATTGTGATTTAATCCTTTGTGTCTAAGAATCTTTGATTTGTTGATAAAACAATTCTAGTTCAGTGGTTTTGAGTTTTGTGTTTCTTGAGTATAATACATCCGTTCTTGAAGATTTGTGTGATTCTTGATTGTGATCTTGAAGTTCTTGATTAGTCCAAATCTAAGTTTGAGGACATGGCAAATAGTACTTCAAGTACTTCTGTTCCAACTGTTCAGCAATGGGAGAATTCTTCTAGCCCTTATTACTTGTCCAATAGTGACAATCCTGGAGTTTCCCTTGTTGTTCAACACTTGACTGAAGAAAATTACAGCACTTGGAGTAGAGCTGTTTTTATTGCCATGGATGCAAAAACCAAGTTGGGTTTTATTGATGGCTCCATACCAAAATCTCACTATGTTGATCATCCTTGTTACACAGCCTGGTGTAAATGCAATAGTACTGTCTTGGCATGGTTGTTCAACTCAGGATATAGAAACCGTTGTTTTGGTGATTAGGGTTTTCTTTATGTAGTTTTTGAGAGAGAGAAAAATTGTACTGTCGTACTTGTATTTTTTCTCTGATAATAGTGAAACCTCTGCAACTCCGTGGACGTAGGCAAATTGCTGAACCACATAAATACTGTCTTGTGCGTGTGATTATTTTTCTTTGGCGTATGTTTTCTCTATTTTTATTTCTCACAGGTTGGGAATTTCGTGTTAATTCCCTACATGATCTGCAGCATAGGTTTTCCCAAGGTAATGGTCCTCGAATTTTTGAGTTGAGAAGGGAAGTCTTTTCTTTGAGTCAAGAGGATCTAACCATCAATGCCTACTATACCAACTTTAAAGGACTGTGGAATGAGCTATCAGATTACAGGACCTGTTCCTGTGGTCATCAAGCTGAAGAATGTTTAATGTCTTTCTTGATAGGTCTTAATGACACTTACACAGCTGTGAGAGGACAGATCCTACTAATGGACCCTATTCCCTCTCTAAGCAAGGTATTTTCTCTCTTGGTTCAAGATGAGAAACAAAGGAAAGTAGGAAAGACTCTCAACACTGAAGCTTCAGCCTTGGCAGTCAAGAACAATGGTTCTTTTGTTAAAGGATCCAATAAGGGCAAGTCTAGTAGACCTCAGTGCACTCGCTGTGGAGCTTTGGGCCATGTTGTTGACAAATCTCACAAATTACATGGCTATCCACCTGGCTACAAGTTCAAGAACAAGGGGTAGCAAGGGCAGCAAGGTGGACATCCTTCTTTTGCCAGTAATGTTGTTACCACTGAATGCAGCAATGAAGAAAGTTTCAATCTCACTAAAACAGAATATCAACAGCTTCTTAGTTTGATCAATTCTCAGAACCATTTTGGTACTCAAGAATCCACTTCCGGTGTTCATCAAGTAGCCATTATTATCACTCAACCTCTATCACAGCCTTCTTTGGATCTTCAAGGGCATGAGATGTTAGGTATCAGTTCTTCCATTCCTCTTTTATCTCACCTTCCTAGGTTGGTTTCTCCTTCTTCAGAATATTCAGTTTTTCCTACTCAAATTGACACTGCACACCTTTGTTCCGTTGATTGGATTCTTGACAGTGGAGCCACTGATCATATGGTCCACTCACTTCATTTTTTTCACTTCAATCACTTCCATTGTTCATTTTTCTGTTAAGCTTCCTAATGGGGACATGGCTAAGGTCACTCATATAGGGACTGTCAAGTTAACTTCTACATTGACATTAGAGAATGTGCTTTGCATTCCATCTTTCTCTTTTAATCTTGTGTCCATCAGCAAACTAACTCAATCCCCTTCTTGTTGTTGTATATTTCTTTCTCATTATTGTTTTATCTAGGACTTATAGCCTTGGAGGATGATTGGGTTGGGTAGAAAGCAAGGAGGCCTTTATACATTGGAGCTTGCAAGCATTCTTCTTCCTAAGTCTATTTCTAATATGCTGTCCAAGCTATCTTCTTTCAGTTTTGTAAATTCAGTGAATTCCTGTAATTCAACTTCTGTAATAAATAGTACTAGCCTTTGGCATAGCAGGTTAGGACATCCTTCCTTTCAAAGATTGGCCATTGGAATATCTTTGGCAAAGTTCATGGGGGCTTCCCTCACTCAACCTATTTTGTAAAACAAACAAAATCTTGTTGACAAAGCAATACTATCTTATATTGAGATTTAATATGCATTCAATGTGATTTTTGTACGCTACTTTCAAAAAAGCATATCCTAGAATTGCTAGCAAAAACATTAGTGCTAGAAATATACTTTTAGCATCAAATGCAATACCAATATAATTTGGCTATATATCATACTTCATTGTCGATTTGACAAATTTGATTTGCTTTTTTTGGGGAAAATTGAATACCAATCTACAGCTTAATACTAACATGAAGGTGAATTCTAATCTTTGGCAACATGTTAGTTCATTCCATGAAGGAAGTGTAGCAATTCCTTTGGAGTTTTCCTCAAGAATTATTTGGTCTACACATTGGTTCTACAAACCAGGAAAGTATCCAAGAGCAATTTATTTTCTCGTGCATGGGCTACAGGTAACCCACGAGCTCGGGGGACTAATGTTGAGGCCAAAATTTGATAAGAAAGCCCATTCTATGAAAAGTAAGGAAAGACCGTGGGCCTTAACAAAAGAAGGCCCAACTCATGAAATTAAGAAGGACTATGAAGGCCCAAGGTTCCAAAAAGAAGGAAAAGAAAGAAATAATAATAATAAAGAAGACCAGACTTGGTCAGGCCAGAGGACATGCAACAAGAAGAATCAACATCAAGGCCCTAGGACCTTGATGGGTCCTTTTGAAGCCTTGAGAAGAGGAGCTTGGCTAACACATAGGAAATCCAAGATGTATGTTTAGATTTCTAGCAAAAAGCCATTAAAAATCCAGCAAAACCAGGTATTATCTTTGTAACCCATGGTCCAAGCTCGTGGGATCCCGAGTGTATAGTAAGGGAGAAGTGGTTTGGTCGGTAAGGGAGTGATTTCTGGTGAAAGGAGGATCCCGAAGGTTTCCCTTGGTTCATATATTTGCTTGGAATGCATGAACCAATGGAAAACTCAGTTCCCTCATGTGCATGACATCTCCCCACAATTTCCTCTCAATTGTCACTTTCAATTAAAGCTATCATCCATTGCATTGAACCGTTGAAGAGATCGCCCTTTCCTTAAGGTAAATATTCTCCTTTTCTCATCTCTCTTTTTTTCAGTCTCTCGTTGATTTTATTTGTTATGAAAATCTACTGTTAAAATCAAATAAACCCAAAATTTTATAATTTGAAACCTTAACTAAAAAAAATTGAAACCTTAACCATTTTACTTTTGTTCTTTGTCCATTTGTTTGATTAATTTTGTTCCTATTTTATTTTTATTCAGGAATTGAAAGCTGTACAAGTGGGGTTTTCAGTCTTCAAGTTTGAAACTCAAACACTCACGGTTTTTTTAAGGTATGATTTTTGTTTCCCTTTGTTTTTGTGTTCAAAGTTGGGATTTTGTTCTTTTTTTGTTAGAGTTCCTGCATGTTACTTATGTTGTTGTAGATGTTGTTGTCGTTTTGTTGTTGTTGTTTAATAAATTTTGAGCATCAATGTTTCTACTTTTATTATTTAGTAAAATTTTATTTGTCATGATTTATGAAAATCTACTGCTAAAAATCAAATGAACTCAAAGTTTTATAATTTGAGACACTAACTAAAAAATTTGAAACCCTAACCATTTTACTTTTGTTTTTTGTTCATTTGTTTGATTAATTCTGTTCCTATTTCAATTTTATTCAGGAATTGAAAGTTGTCTAAGTGGGGTTTTCAATCTTCAAATTCAAAACTCCAACACCCATGGTTTCTTTAAGGTATGATTTTTGTTTCCCTTTGTGTTTTGTGTTAAAGTTGGGATTTTGTTCTTTTTTTGTTAGAGTTGATGGATGATACTTATGTTGTTGTGGTTGTTGTAGTTGTCATTTTGCTAATTTTGTTTAATAAATTTTTAGCACCAATGTTTCTGGTTTTATTATTTAATAAAATTTCAAGCATCATTTTGTTTGTATATGGGTTCTGTTTAGTTTTATGTAGGATAATGTTTTATGTTTTATGTTAGAGTTTTTTGTTTTATGTAGGATACTATTATTTGGATTCAAGCATCAAAGTTTTTCCTTTTTGGTTTATGTGATTATTATTATTAATTGTTCTTGTTATTTTTGTTTTCTAATATTTATATTTGATTTTTTTTAGGTCATGGAACCCTCTGTTTCTACACAAGCTGATGGTTCTACTGCTACACAAGTTGTTGGTTTTACTGCCACCCAAGCTGATGGTGCTACTGCCACCCCAGAGGTTGTTGCTACTACCCAAGCTGAAGCTACTGATGCTGAGTTGTCCCCAGTTCCACCTAGCAAAGTGAGTAAGACTAGTACCGGTAATAGTAGGAAAAAGTCTTTAGTTTGGAATCATTTTGAAAAAGTAAAGGTAGAAGAGGGTGTCACTAAGGCTATATGTAATTATTGTCAAAAATCATATCATGCTAATAGTAAGAGTTGTGGTACTAGTAATTTGTTAGCTCATGTGACAAATTGTCCCAAGAACCCTAATAGAGAAGAAGTTAAAGGGCAAAAAACCTTAGCTTTTGAACCTAAAAATGATGGAGACGAAGGGTTCCAACTTGTGTCAACAACCTTTATTGTTGAGGCATCTCGAAAGTTACTTGCTGAAATGATTATAATTGATGGGTTGCCTTTTAGGTGTGTTGAAGGGTATGGGTTTAAGAAATATGTAACTACCTTACAACTTAAGCTTCGTCTAAAGGATATTCCATTTCATCAAACTGTGGCTAGAGATGTGATTGGAATTTATAATAGTGAGAGAGAAGCTAAGGAAATCCTTGAAGGGTTGTAGGGTGTGTCTTACTACGGACACATGGACTTCTATTCAAAATTTGAATTATATGCGTCTCACATGTCATTTTATTGATGATGCTTGAAAATTGCATAAGAGAATTTTAAATTTTTGTCAAGTTGAAGACCACAAGGGGGAGACTATAGGTAGAAAGATTGAGATGTCTTTGCGTGAGTGGGGTATTGATGGCATATTCACTTTGACAGTAAATAATGCTAGCTCCAAATTAACCACAATTAAGTTTTTGCACAAAGTAACAAAAGATTGGAATGGGACTGTTTTAGAAAATGAGTTCATGCACGTGAGGTGTTGTGCCCATATCCTTAATCTCATTAGAGGGGAGGGTTTGAAAGAAATTGGTGCATCTATTGCTAAGGTGCGTGAAGCTGTGAGGTACGTGAAATCCTCACCCAATAGAAATCAAACTTTTAGGAGTTTTATGGAGAGGTTAGGTATGGAGTCCAAGAGTCTTCTTTGTCTAGACATACCTACTTGGTGGAACTCAACTTACCTCATGTTAGAAACTGTTGAAAATTTTGAGAAAGTATTCCTTAGAATGGACTTTGATGATGATGGTTATTCGTCATACTTTAGGACCAAGGAAGATAGTGGTGGTTTGGAATCTCCTTGTATGAGTGATTTCCAAAATTGTAGGGCATTTGTGACTTTCTCGAGGTCTTTTTACAATGCAACAAAGAAGTTCTTTGGCTCTTTGTATGTTATTTCAAACTTTTAGGAGTTTTATGGAGAGGTTAGGTATGGAGTCCAAGAGTCTTCTTTGTCTAGACATACCTACTTGGTGGAACTCAACTTACCTCATGTTAGAAACTGTTGAAACACTTTAGAAATGTTCCTTAGAATGGACTTTGAAGATGATGGTTATTCGTCATACTTTAGGACCAAGGAAGATAGTGGTGGTTTGGAATCTCCTTGTATGAGTGATTTCCAAAATTGTAGGGCATTTGTGACTTTCTCGAGGTCTTTTTACAATGCAACAAAGAAGTTCTTTGGCTCTTTGTATGTTATTTCAAACTTTTAGGAGTTTTATGGAGAGGTTAGGTGTGGAGTCCAAGAGTCTTCTTTGTCTAGATGTACCTACTAGGTGGAACTCAACTTACCTCATGTTAGAAACTGCTGAAAATTTTGAGAAAGTGTTCCTTAGAATGAACTTTGAAGATGATAGTTATTCATCATACTTTAGGACCAAGGAAGATAGTGGTGGTTTGGAATATCCTTGTATGAGTGATTTCCAAAATTGTAGGGCATTTGTGACTTTCTTGAGGCTTTTTTACAATGCAACAAAGAAGTTCTCTGGCTCTTTGTGTGTTATTTCAAATGCCTTTTTCGATGAGATATTTGTTATTCAGGAGAGTATTTCTCATATAGTTAAATCCCAAAATACCCTCTTGAAAAACAAAGCCACAAACATGCAAACTAAATTTGAGAAGTATTGGGGGGAAAGTGATGAAATTAATCATCTTTTGTATGTGACTATGGTTCTTGATCCATGAAAAAAATTGAGGTTTTTGAAGTTTTCTTTTTCTGAAATTTATGGGAATGCAGTGGGGAAAGTGATGGTTGATAAGGTGAAAGATCTTTTGATGAAGTTGTATAATTTTTACTATTCTGTTCATTCCCCAAATGTGCAAGAATCAAATGGGAGTGAAAGGACACAAATGGAAGGTGATGCTAGTGATCCATATGTGATGGTTCACTCTCAATATAAGCTTTTCTTGGAAGCTAAGGAATCTATAGGTTGTAGTAATGAGGTTGAAAAGTATTTGGCTAAAAATTCTGATGGTAGAAAGGATGTGAATTTTGAGGTGTTGGGGTGATGGAAGGACAATTCTAGTAGGTACCAACTGTTATCCAAAGTGGCTAAGGATGTGTTGGTTGTACCAGTTTCTACTGTTGCATTTGAGTCAGCATTTAGCACCGAAGGCCGCATTGTTGATCCATTTTGAAGTTCTCTCTCTCCTCTCATGGTCCAAAATCTTGTATGTGCACATAATTGGCTTCAAGCCACAGTTTCGATTTCTCATCGTCAATCAAGGGATGAGGTTGAGGTGTTGGAGGAGGAATTTCATGATTTAGGTAATATCTTTAAATTCTGAAACTTATTGTCTATTAATTCTTATTGAATGTCTCATGTATTCAAACAAAATTTAATCTATTGTATTTATTTCCCTTCTTTTTTCTTTTCTTTTTTTCTAGTTTTAAATCAACAATCATCATCAAGTGCATTAGCAAGTACTAGCTCAAAATTGGGTTCTAGCTCAGGTAAACGACCCTTAATAAGTATTGAAGATTAATAATTGACTTGGTATGTTACTGCCTTTGGCCCCTCACTATTATAAACTTGCTGTCATTTCTAGTTGGTCTTGTATTTGGTACTAATGTATTATTTGTTAAATATTTTTTTTTTTGTCTATTGTAGGAGGAATCATTTATTTTGTAAAGGAGGCAGCCTTTTGGGAACATTTTGGAATACATTTCTTTTCTAGCAATACTACTCTTAATGCTTATAGAAAAGAAATCTTAGTCAATAGGTTTTCTTTTCTATGAGTTATAGACTTATTAGCTAGAGTATTTGTCATGCAATGCTTTGGAAAAGCTATTTTTTGGAAATATTTGTGGTATTTCATAATTGTAATTAATTATATTGCTGGAAACATTGTATAGTTAGAAAGCTTACTGCCTTGTGGTTTACTACCTTAAAAACTTGCAATAATCTAATTGTCTTTTCTGCCTATATGGCTTACTTAGTATATATCCATTTATATATATAGATATATATATATATGTATATATATATATATATTGCAGTATAAATTTGTTGCTTATGCTTGCTATGATTGACTTATTTGTTGTTGGAAATATTACTTGTTGTTTGATTGGCAGGTTTAACATAGGTGTTAAGATTGGCTTTTATGCCTCTGGGTTTCTCTTGAATATATATGACTTGTATTGAGCTACTGGCTTATTGCCAGGTGCTTGTATTGTGTGGATGTTTAATAGATCATAGGTGGTAAAAATAAGCATGTTTGTGTGTTGTGTTTTGCTATTTTGTCCAGGTTATACATTCTAGTTTGTTGTGTTTATTTTTTGGTAGTCAATGTGTGGCTGTTTAACAAGTCACAGGTGGTGAAAATAGGATTTTGTGTGTTGTTAGTTGTATTGTACTATTTTGTCCAGGTTTTACAATATATTTTGCTGTGTTTATTTTGTGGTCAATGTGAGGATGCTTAACAAATGCAGTAAAAATAGGCTTATTTTGTGTGCTGTGGTGAGGTATTTTGTCCAGAATGTTTAATGTATGGATGCTTAACATATGTGGTAAAAATATGCTTATTTTGTGTCTTGTGGTGAGGTATTTGTCCAGGATGTTTATGTCTTGAAGGCCCAATGAATTTATAAGTAAAGTAATTGCTTAATTTAAGTTTATCTTGAAGGCCCTTTTTTTTTCAAAAAAAAGTAAAAGCGAGGCCCAAACTGATATGGAAAATTCAAAAAAATGACATTCAAGTAATTTATAAAATTGTCAAACTCCTTAATTTGGACTAAAAAGGCTAAAAAATTTGAACTAAAATAAATTTTATAGAAGTCCAAAAACTTGGCCCAATCTATGGCCCAAACCTACCTAATCGACAACTCCGACCCACCCAACCGGTGGCCCGAAACACCGGGTCCGACTCAACTATTCGGTCGAATACTGGTCTAAAATCCAATCACCCGACCCAATCGGGTCGAGTTTGGTTCAGGCCTAAACCTGAACCGGTCCGACCCATGGACAGGCCTTATATGAGGCCATAAAAGCTAGATGATACACATAGAGAGAAAATCAAACCCCTCTAGAATTAGGAGCTGCATTTAAACCACACCATCCCTAACCACCCCACACAGACATACAAAAAATAGCCACTGTAATGCCACCACCCTACCCATATATAAAACCAACCAAATTGAGAGTTTATTGAAATGCTATTAAGTGTGGTAGGATATATTGAATTTAAAGTAAAATGCTTATTGACAATCTCTCATTGGATGGTATAAAACATGGGTTTTACACCCCCTCCTTACCAAATTTGAACTCTAGAATATAAAGTATAATTATAGTAATATAGATATAATAATATAGAATGAAAGCATAAATTAAGCAAAAGACGTAAAAATAATTTAAGACAATAAATTCTTATTTAAAAGGAAAACTGTATTAAATGCTTTTATTGAAACAAATAGATGAACACCATCCTTCTTTATAGATACAAGATTAACAAGTTATAATACAAATTCTGTAAAGGAGGGGAAAGATTAAAGAGACAAGGGCTTTCTTGTTTTCAAGAGGGAAAGAGGGAATTGGAGGATACTTTTCAATGAATAGTTTAAAATTTTTATAAATAGTGACATTTGTTTTACTAAGCAGGCCTTGCCATAGGTGCTTCATTCCAATCTTTCTTCTTGCAATCATAAGAGTCATTAGCTATTTATTTTCATTCTGTCCTTAGCTGTGTATCTTCATTTTGTCCGTCTTGTTTGAGCGTGCTAATGAATAGCAAAGATTCTGTCTATTAGTGAAGTAGTGTCTGTCCTTTCTTTCTTGATTTTAGTCTCTGGATCTTCTGTCTATCTATGAATGTCTATAGCCTATGCTGTCATCCAAATCTTAGGGATCCTGAGAACCTTGGAATAGTTCAGGGTGAGTCCTAAAATTTGGTGTTGGGGAAGATTCTATCATGGTATTATCTTCATCATATGAAATTTGTGATGTTGCCTCTAATAGCTGTCTTGAGACCGAACCTAATTGGCATTGAACTTGACTTTTCTCAAGAAGGAAATCAGGGGTCGAGGTGTCTCTTTTGCAACACCACCTACAATAAGATCAACATCCGCAACACCACCCACACCCACTGCAACTCCACTCACCCATGTCACCACTTGAGAGAGATGAATTAAAAAAATGGGAGCAGAGAAGTTTACAAGAGCTACAAAGCTTATGTATTTTAGACAAAAATATAGAGCTGTAAATTTTTAAAAATGATGCACAATCAAATGCTTATCAAACAAAAAATGTGGGAGAATTAAAATAAAAAAATAAAAAAAAACCTAAGTTACAATATCGGTCATTTTAGAGGGGAAATAAAAATCTATATTAGAGAACACAACGTGAATCCTCTTAAAGCCTCAACACATTTCTTTAATAGAAGCATAATTCCTTTCATGTGACTAACACTGTCGCACACAAAACACGTCAAACTTCATCATAATGATACATGCCAGACCCTGCTGTCTTGCACCAGGTATCCCAAGTTCCGAGTTCTTCCGTTGCTAGCTAGACTCGTTCCACCATCAAGATTACATGAAGAAGACTCGTGTAACCGAGTACACAATTTCTTCCACTGAAATTACAGTAACGTAAGCACCATAACTCACACACTACAACCATTTTTGGCCAAAAGGGTTCGAATCAATTATTTAAAGGGGTAGTGTTAAGAACTTCCAAGACCAATGGGTAACTTCGAAAACATCCAAAAGGGGACAAGGCGGTCAATAAAGCAAATGTGTGTAAAGACTAAAAATTGATTATGTAAAGGGAAAAATAAAAGATACGACTAAAGATCACTACAAGATTGATAAATTGCTTAAAATTGCCTGATACATCAAACATCAATGTTGCTAACTTGGTTTCTAACAGGATCCAAACTGAAACTTTACATTGTGAGTACAATATCTGTTAATGTTGAGGTAGCAACGGTCTCTTTTCCATCATCTCATACTGGACAATGAAATTATCCTGCAACCAAAATTATATGTTGGACACAGTAGAATTAATCAAAAATTGCTCAAACTTATAATTATATAGAAAACAATTTCAGGAAATGGGTGTCATTGGTCCAAACCTTGCGGATCATTTCAAATGTGTTTGGATCAAAACAGTGATAAGATCCTCTCTCATGAGTGTTTGTCTTAGCAAGCGGCTCCATGTTGGGGGCTCTTATGAACCATAATCGGTGCTCTTTGTGATAAAACCAGCCTTTAGCGTAACTGCCAACAGGTTTCACAGTGCTTTTAGCAAAACAAGCTTCAATACCTTGTTAGTATATATTGCAGAAGCTAAAATACAAGTCACATAGCAGGTGCATGTTTGTTAGTGGAAGTGAAAGCAACAAAATTAAATATCTTTGAAGAGCTGGAACTTCATATTTGTACAAATATTTATATATAAATACTTGAATATATATATATATACACACACACACATATAATAAAAGGATATAAATTTCTCTGGAATTCTAATACACATGTATTGGCAATCTTGTGAACATGAAGAGAACAGAAAAGAGTTTTTAACAAAGAAGATTTTCTTTAAAAGCAATTTCTCTGGAATTCTTTCAGCGGGTCAGTATATAGAATTTTAACAAAAAGGACCATTTAAAGTGATGGACTTCTGCCGTCTGCAGTGCACTCTCACGAGCACAGGCCTTTCCAGTGCCAAAGAAAAATAAGACAAACAAAAGGTATTGTCAGACCCAACTTTATAATTTGTGGATTTAATTGTGGCCAAATCTGCACTAAATACAAATTCACACTCAGCAAGGAAGCAGCACCCTCTTGGGGCAAAATTAGATATATAATAACTAATTCAAATCACACTCCAACCATCCCTTATATTGTCCTTTTTGTTCTTTGTTGGACTAGAAACTTATTAGCAGATGAGATTTCATGAATATTTTTTTAATATTCATAGGATAGAACCATTATTCTTTCTTCAAATCAAATTTGATACAGACTACAGAGAATTTCTATTTAAAATAGAACATTTAAAAAAATAAATATTCAATTATATTAGAGGGATAATCCCGGTTCTCACAAAAGATAAAATGATTCAGGAATTTTTCTAATAGCCTGGCTTCACTTTCATAATGTTATGCCTTACATTGTACACACACATCCTGAGAGAACTTACAGTTCATTAGCAGCATATAATTGGGCTTCATCTTTTGGCATGCTGCAAAAGAGAAGACAATGATTGCATTAAATTTAATATCTTACGAGTCAGACAAGAGAGCAACAGAGATGCAGTAAAGAAAAGAACCTGTAAAATATGTAGAATAATGTTTCCAAATTAAACTTTGAAAAGTAACCTTGCTGCAACCATCCAAAAGAGATTAGAGCAGGAAAAATACATTAGCTTTCTCAATATCTAAAGGAAAATGATCAGCGCAGCTCACATGTAGAGGAGGTGGTTGTTTGGCATAATAACATTGTGGCACAGTAAACTCTGGATCACCTTTAGCCGGCTCATCAGACCATGGAGAACCAAAAGTTTTGTGAAGATTTTCTGGTGAATTCAAATTTAACCCAAGGGTTGTCAGGTCAATTCCAAGAGCAAGGGATGTCAGATCAGGATCACTCATCCTTATTACACTTAACAAGCCAAGCAAACCAAATGGATCTGGAGTAGATTGTGCAGCCTGGGCCTGCACGGATTTAATGCCCTGATCCCTAAATGACTGATTGACAGTTGACATTTGTTGCAGACGAAATTGAGACTGGCTCTGGTGTTGTTGATACTGCTGGATGAGCTGATCATATGATCCCATACCAGATACTGTATTTGGAGAATTTAGAGGTCTTAGTCCAATGCCAGGAGGCCCACTGGTCTGAAGGAAAAAAAAAATTTACGATGTTAGGTATACTTTTCATATATTGATGCAGGAGATAAATGCCTACAAATTAGTCCTATGTTGACCAACACAGCATTTATATAGTCCACCGCTCATAATGTCAGAAAACAAAACAATGCACATCAAATGTACACCATGGTGATTCCAAATTAAATTAGAGAGGGGAGGGGGGGGGGGGGGAGGGGGGAATAATTTCCGCAGCCTCGAAGATCCCCTATTACTAGAAACAGACACTTTACAGCAACAAATTAGAATACCTGGGAGTGATACGTTGAATGTGAAGATGGGAACATATCTGAGCCATGTAAATGGAGAAGGTCCTGATTGTTTAAAGGTGAAAACGAGACACCACTACTACTGACTGATGGAGCATGTTGCTGCTGCTGTTGCTGCTGAGGACGATGGGATGAATATGTTCCACCTAAGTTAAATCCAGCAGACCTACCCATCTGCACATTGAAAATTGGAAGAATTAGTGAAAACCCTGATACACAGCATATAGCATCAACTAGGAATACCCAATGGTTGTTTGCCACCGCAACATTACTGATAAGAACACCCATTTTCATGTGAAATGGTGGAATCAAACTTTTCATATTTTCATTTATGAAACTCATGACAAGAAGCCATTAATCTATTAAGTGGAAAATTTTGTTTACAGAACTAATTAAAATGCTATCAATTTTGATGGAGTGCCACCCCATTGTAAATTACCAATCACACACATTCTTCAATTTATACAATATAGGACTCACAGGAAAGTGCTGTGATTGCATCATCGAAACAGTATTGTCATGAAGTTGTTCTTTCTGGTGCATATCCATCGCATAATCTGCATTACCACCTGCATAAGATCTAATGATACAGTCAACAACAAATGCTAAAACAACCAACCAAACTTTATTACAAGAACAAGCCATACTTCCAAGCTTTAAGTGTACTTGAGTGATAAGAACATATATCATATATCTGCAACCAAAGGTGAGAAGGGAAACGTCCTAACGTAGTATGCAGTTTTTTCTTTTTCTTTTTTAATTGGTAAGTTACACAGGAACCCTGTGGGTCATGAACCCATGACCTCCTCCATCCCATTACTATGAGATGAGGAAATTCCACTTCAGCTCTAATTGGCAAAATATAGAACATAAGTTATTATATCAGTTCAGTATGTACAAAGATCTATTACATCCAATTGCAAAGAATCATCAAAACACAGCAAAGAAGTTGATCCAACGGTAACAATATGCATATTCCAAGACGAAATCTTGAGTGATGCAAAACATAAGTAATTTTCAAGTCTCCTTAGCCATACAGAAAATTAAAGATGCTTGATCCAACAAATGTAGATGGATTTTTTTTTTTTTTTTTAAATAATTAATAACAAACATAGATGAATTTTCACACCCAAAATCCCTATTTTCGAGGTGGCCAATATCAAAAAGTATAGGTACGGTGTGAGGGGTGGAGAAGGCTGATGAATAGATATTCAGGACTATAATAGCACCCTCGTAACAAGATGTCATGTTTCAGTGTCAATACACTTGCGGGAAAAAAAAAGACAAAAAAAAAAAACCTTGCATCACAGAAACCCTATGCAAAATTTCACACCACCTATATCTCTTTCTTTTCTTTCTTTCTTTCTTCTTTTTCTTTTTTATTTTTTTTTTTTTACATTTGGCTATAATTCATCAATACATAAACAAAACTGCACTATAGTTGGGAAATTGGATCCTTGGAAATCATTAATGATAGAAAGGACCATCTCAATTATGGAGCATTTCAAACCATCAATTATTAATATTATATGCTGTAGTAACAGCTTCTTTGGAATGAAGGAAATATATGGAAAGGAATGGAATAAAAATGATCTTTAAGGGATATTCCATCTATTTCCTCCTTTGGGTGCTTAGGAAGGCATGGAAATCATTCAATCCTTCCTAAGCATTCCTCCCAAAAATGGAACTCTCATTCCTTTCTATAATGAAATGAACGCAAAATAATTTTTGTCCCTATTTAAAAAAAAAAAGATAAATAAAAGGTGAAAGGCACGCTACTAAAATTATAGATTTCTTTCCTAAATTATGGATTTATTTCCTAAATTATAGATTTCTTTCCTTTCCTTTCTTTCCATTCCATTTCTATACAATCTACTTATTCCATCCCATCCCATCCCATTCCATTCTTTAACAAACTCCCAAACAGTGTAAGAAAATGACCTCATCAAGACATCCCTATCAATAGGAAATTCATAACCAAGCAAAAACATAATGAATTTAATACAAACTCAAGCAGCCATTTTTTTTTTTTTTTAATCCATCTAATATTTGAGACATCATACTTTAATGTCATCATGTCAATCCTAAGATACCAGAAAAGAAAAAGCCCTAAAACCCTTATTCTCACAAAGTACAATGTGCAATAAATAAGCTTTTGCATTAGCATTATCGGCTGCTCTCCCACTGAGATTTCCCCCCCTTGCCAGTTAACAACATAAAACTTTAGTAGCAGTCGAAACATAAACCTAGCTTTAAGGTATTACCTTCCATGCATGGCAAGTAATATTGGTAAGGAAGCAGGGTTTTAAAAAAATGCAAAGAATGCTTTACGGAAGAACAGCCAACATTTATAGACCAGGTCAAAAGAATATACAGCACCTTTAAATCCTGGTAAAGCTGGAAAATCTTCATTTTGAATGCTAAACTCTTGGTTTTGTTGAACAATAGGACTAACACCAAGACCTTGCTTGCGTAGTGAACCTGTAATTTTTTTTATTTATGACATATCTTAAAATTGACAAAGTGGATATCTGAAACATACAACAAGCACAATTGCAAGATTTTCCTTTGTTTACCCAGTTGTCCTTGGGGCCCTCCAGCGGAACTAGGACGACTTGTCAACTGAGGGAAGTCGTTGATGTCAAAAGGAGAGCTGTCATTAGAGTTCACATCATTTAACATTCCCATAGAGCTTAAATTATTTACTGCTTGGACATGGCCTTGAGAAAGTGTAACTCCACCAGTGGGATAGGAATTTCCTAGCATAGAAATTACCTGCGGAGAACCTGAATCCAGAAAATGTCATCTCCATATAGAATTATAGCTCATTAAACATATCAAGACATAATTATTTATTATATATTCATAAAGTTAAAAAGGATAAAGTACAAATATGATGAACAGCTGTTCAAACCACACAGCAATTCAGAAGAATTGGGCCAAAATAAGCACGTGCATATAGGAAACACAAGATACATCTCACTATAGAGATACTAGCACAAAGCATATTAGTACAACATTATCAACAAGTGAAGCAACAACCAAGTATTTACAGATGCATGCAGAAGAAGATATTTCCAGAAGTTCTAGAGTAAATCATCTTTCTCTTAAGCTGCTTCCATACAAGTAAAATCACCAGCTCAAGTTAATATACCTTGTGGAAGTGCACCACTCATCAATCGATTTTGTCCTTGCACATTCAAACTTCCAGATCCACTATTTCCACCCAAATTTAGCCGAGAAGCAAGACCAGGAACAGATAGTCCTCCACCGGACGTTATACTCCTCCCAATGTTGCCTCCACCAACCATGTTTCCCATAGAACTTGTAATCCGAGGACCTGCATTTCCCAAAATTGGGGATACTCCCAATCCTGGAACAGCATTCCGGTTACCAATTGCAGCAGAGGTTGGAAGAATTCCAGGAATAGAACCGCCAACTCCATTTGTGCTATTACTAAATCCAGGGTTTCCTACAACACTAATACCTCCTCTATTTGTGACTCCTGAATGTCCATGGGAGCTGCCATGAGATAACTGCAAAACAGTTTTGAACAAAGAAAAGATTGAGGTGATGGTCCAGAACTATGACCACGTGTAAGTATAATAACACACACACACACACACACACACACACAGATAAATAAGAGGAAAGAGAAATCTCAATCAAACTACAATCAATTATCTCGAACCATTTTTAGCAATGGCATATGGCATAGACAATACAAGCACCTGAGAGAGCGCAACAGGAAGATTATTTGACGCAAATCGCCCACTAGAAAGGCTGCCAGTAGGCTGTTGAACCCCACCAGAAGGAACGTTATTTATTGCTGAGTTTCTTGATGTTAGTGTACCAGGCATGTTGGGAACGTTAAAGCTCCCATGAATATTGTGCAGCCCCTGAATGGTTCCTGGCAAAAAAATACTTTGAATTTCATTAATTCTGAAGAACACATGAGTGAAACTACAGCAATATCTACCCACCAGTGTGATGAAAAACGGGGGAGGCGGCACCAGACTGACCAGAGAAAGACGTAGCAAAAGATCGCCCAGTACTATCTGGAAGGTTTGAAGCCGAACTGTTGAGAGAAGACTGCAACGAGAAAGCACAGTACATTTCACAATAAACAGATAAACCAAGTGAATTTGAATCACATATTACACACACACATGCATAAATAAATAAAGAAGACAACAAAACATTGATTGCAAGTAATGCATCCAAAATGCATAAGAAATGTCACCTTTAACAGAAGTAGAGGTCTATAAATACTAATTTATCCTTAAGCATTAGAATGTCCAAGAAAGTAACCTAGACTATGGGACCGTAAAAACAGCGGACAAATGCTACCTTCCTTTCAGATAATTCCATTATAAAACTAGATGCCTAACCCTTCAGTATGATCCTAAAATTCCAAATACATCACTTGTTTATCTCCAATCTCTACTGACATCATATACTCCATAATGCAACTATGCTAAACAAAGCCACATAAAAGATGCACCACAAATCTAATTACAATGATTCACCTCGCCCAGACGCCACAAAGTGGGAGCTTAGTGCATTGGGTATGACCTTTTTTAAAGACCCTAGATCCAAAATAAAATAAGGCACCAAAACAAACACGCAAAACTCACAAGTAGTGCTTAAAAGAACTACAACAAAAAACTGCATGTTTCTTACAGACCAAAACTTAACATTCAGCAAGTAAATGCTCCAAAACTGTAGCAATATAGAATAAATCTGTAGGTATAAGACAACAGACAAAATAACCAAGACAGGCAGAGGTGGCCAAAGCTCACAGTCCACAGAAAGAAGAATTCATGTAGATAAGAGACAATACATTAAGTAACCCCGACATTGCTTGAGCATCAAAAAGTCATTCCTTGTTGAGAAACAGCGCTCCTAGTCTAAAGAGTGAAAAGATTGGTGGACAATGAATAGTTTTGCTCTGTGATACTCAACTAGCCTGAAAAGAACAACATGTTTGTAAGAGAAAGCTCCAAATACTGAAAGAAAATCTGCAGCAAACAACCAGTAGAAACAAATGAACAATCCACGAATGTTGCAAGCACTACACACTCGTCAAAATACTTATGATTACTACACAAAAACTACAAAAAATAAAAAATAAAAAAATCCCAAGACAAAAACCTTATGCTTCTTTGAAGTTTTAAAACCTAGAATCACATTGAGGTTTATGCCACGCTTTCTAAAGAAAACTACCGTCTAGCATCAACAATGCTTAAAAATAAAATCCGGGGTTTTCGTACTTTATTTTGTGAACATAAATAATATTTCAACTTTCAACAACCACACTTTGACACATGAACAGGTAACTGATTTGAACAAAACCTAGAGATTAGTACAACATCAGGTGTAAAAATCAGACCAACCCAACCATATTCCTATCACACTACATAAAACAACACCATTGACAATAACAGAACCACCTAAGAATAGAGCTCTGAATTAGTTTAAATATCAGAACATTTCCTCACAGACACAAAATAAATTGTATTATGCATCAAAAAATAAATAATACGCAATTGAGCTACTACAACAACCAAACCTTAATCCCAAAACTTTTGGGGATATTCTACTCGTACTATAAAGCTAAAATTAGCTAACCATAACATTTGCCATACCTTACTAACAATTCAATGCAATGTACCTACCTAGTGTTATTATGCAACATGCAAGACCACATAACTGAGGTTAAATCACCAAAAAGAAAAACAAAATATTACTTTTCCGTTTGGTTACTAAGAAAAATGAAAGATATAAGAGAAACTACGAATCCAAAGTGTAGATTTCTCATCCTCTCAGACTGTTTGACTTAGTTAAAATAAGCTTTCCATTTCCCTCAAAATACTAATCCAGCACGAAAACGCGTATTTCACAATTTCCACACTGTTTTCCTACCCCCAAATTTTCTTAGTCCCCAAACAGAAATTAAATGCAAAAAAATAAACTACTAGTCCTATACTAAAACATTCACCAGAAATAACAAATTTAAAACTAAAAAAATCAAAACCTCATCGAGCAACCCTAATCTCGCGATCGAGATTGATAAAAGAAACGATAAGGAACAGTTTAAGAGTGACATAGAAAAGAGGATCTGAACCGAACACATGAACTCGTAGCGATTCGAGATCGAACTCGGGACGAGTCCGAATCAACTCGGTCGCGCACAGAGAGAGATAGAGAGAGTACCTGAGAAGTAGATCAGCGAAAGAGAGAGAGAGGGGGAAAGGAAGGGTTTTGATTCTGAGTCAAAGAGCGATTTTGGGGTTTTTTTTTTTTTTTTTTTAAATGTGCGTGCGCCCTAAATCGAGAGAAGGGAAAAAGAGAGAGAAGAAAAAAGAAACACGGAGAAATAAATAATGGCTTTGATTTCACGATAATTAGAATAAAGCAAAAATATTAATGAAAATTGGTGTTGTTTGTATGCGGCGGAGCCTTGTTGAAACCATTTATATACATGTGACCTTTTGATGATGAGGACGGGAGGGATGTTTTCTTCCTTCGCTTGTTTTTAAAAAAATATGATTGAAAATAAATTTTTTTTAGTAGCCGTTGGTTACATTTTTTCAACACTTTTACAATAAATTATGGACCTGTTTGATAAGATATTTTTAGTAATATTATTTAAGTTTGGTAGAAATGCGTGTGGGTGAAAAAGTGTGTAGAAATAAGTCTTATGGTGTTTAAACAACAGTTTTCGTTGTTTAAACACTGTTACCTAACAGAGCCTATATGTAATAAATTGTTATTGGTTCTAATTTAAACCTACCACTGAAATTACATTTTTTACCTACCAATAACAACCCATAAGAACTTGCCACTTATGATTTACTAGAAAATGTAGTGAACATAATATTTTTCTAAATAAAAATATTGTTTATGTCTATTTTAAATTTGATTTTATCTATTAGAGCATTGCATCAATTCGTCAAAAAAATTCTATCTATTTAAGTGTAAGAAACTACTTTTTTCTATTTTAAAAATAACCACTTTTCAAAACCACTCACGTCATATTATCTATTTTACACTCTATTTTATTTAAATAATAATTTTTATTATTATTACTACTAGCCTCTAAGCACGCGCTCATGTGCGTGCTCAGAGGATCTTCTATTTTTTTTTATAATCGTTAGTAATTTGTATTTATTATAATTTAGAAATATTTTTTTTAAAACAAATAAAAAGGATAAACTTTAGTGATAAGCAATAACTGTAATTTATTTTTTAGGAATTCTCTTTTTGAATTCGAAATGAAATTTGTTATTTAACATTTATGACCTTGTTTTTAAATAAAGTTACCATTAATTAATAAGGGTATTTTTGAATCACATAAAAATCCAGTTGAAAGAGAGGAATTCTCTTATATATAGTATAGATAGTCTTTTTTGTTCTTATATTTCACCCTCAAGTCTTTCTCTTCTAAAAAAATTCTCTCCTTCTCTTAGCCCTCTCTTTCACTCGTGTCCCTCAAATTTTCTCTCTCTTTTAAGCTCTCTTTCATACAAAGTCAACGACATCGAAACACCAATTCTCCTCTTTGAAACGGTCAGTCAAAGCATACAGCAACAACAACAGTTTGGATTTAGGTTTAGGTCGATGGGTTTTTTGTTGAAGGTTTGTTTTTGGGTTTTCAATTGTTGAGTTTTTCATTAAAGGTTTGATTTTGGGCTTTCTGTTGGTGGGTTTAGGTTGATTTTTTACTTGATTTTCCTTTTTTTCGGTTGATTTTGTGATTGAAAGATCATGTGTTGTAATGGGTTATGGTGGTAATGGTGGTGGTTGGGTGGTGCTGGGTTGTAGGTTTTCCGTTGAAGGTTTGATTTTTGGTTTTCTATTGACGGATTTGGGTTTTTTGATTTAAGGTTGATTTGGGATTTGATTTTTCTTTGTTTTGGGTTGATTTTTATGATTGGAATATCATGTGTTATAATGGGTTGTGGTGATGGAAGTTGGGCGGTGGGTGATTTGCAAAAATGTTGTCTTGTTTAAATGGAGAGAGTGTTGTAATGGGTTGTGGTGATGGTAGTTGGGCGGTGGTAGGTGATTTGCAAAAATGTTGTCTTGTTTAAACGGGGAGAGAGAGAGAGAGATGGTAAAAAAAAAAAAAGTGAGGGGAATTGGAGAAGAGACACGTACGAGGAAAATAGATAGAAAAAGATAAATTAATAAAATATTAAATACAAAATTACATAATAGTGTATATTTGCACAAGTTTAGCTAACTTATGCAGGAGAATTTTGGAATTAAATGTGCAAGATTGGCCACTTTTTTCATTTTATATTTCATGGATGTGAATACTCTTATTTTGGAAAATAATACTTTAAATAATGTAGCACTAATCCCCACACAATACACGGGTGGTGGGCTCATTGGTTTGAAAACCTAAGAGCAATGGCGTCAGTCATTACAAAATACAAAAAGTGCAAAAATTTGCACAATATAATCAAAAAAACGCCTGCATCAGCCTTTCTAAACCTTCGTAAATATACAAAAATGCTACAATAACAGTGTAAATATGCACCATCACTGTAGCTGTGCATAAATTAGTTTATTATTATTTTTTCTCACCCCAGCCAACAGTTATTGTCAGATTCTCTATTTTTCCCCCAACATTCATAACTCTTGACAGAAGAAGAAGAAGATGCAACCACCAACCCAGCAACACCCAACCACCACCATTACTACAACCTAGCACCACCTGCCGAAAAACCAAAATCAACCCAAAACCATACCAAACCCAACTCAAATCAACTCAAACCCACCGGAAAACCCATCCTAAACTCATTGTTGCTGCTACCAATATCACCTTGCCAATATCACCGCCGATATTGCTGCCACCGATGTTGCTATTGCCACCAAATCTACCGTTGACGAGCTAGGCTAGGCTGGGCTTTGCTTGTGAGAGCAAGCTCAAAGGAAGATGAGAAAGATAATGGATGAGAGAAAACTGAGAAGAGAAATATGAGGGAGAGATGATGGGTCCGTTTGGATTGAACTTATTGTTGCTGAAACTGAAAACTGAAAACACTGTAGCAAAATAATTTTTAAATGTGTGAATAGTGCTGTGGGACCCATTTTTAATATTTTTTATTGCATGAACAGTGCATGCACAATGCGTGAACAATGCATGCACTATTCACAATAGTGTTTTTTGTTTCTCAGAGTCAAACTATGCGGCCAAAAAAAAAAAAAAAAAAAAAAAAGAAAAAAAGGGAAAACGCAGATGAGAGGAAACGTGGACGCGCAACGCACAATCCAAACGCCCTCGATGTATCTGAGAGGGAGAGAGATGATGGATCTGAGAGATAAGAGAGGCAGAGAGTTCAAGGGATGAGTTTGTGGGTTAGGGATAGAGAGAGGCAGAGAGTTTGAGGACTCCACGTGTGAGAATTTAGATAAAGAGATAAAAAGATATTTTATTATTTAAATAAAATAATATTAAAAGAAGAATAAAAAAATATTATTTATATAAAATAGAATGTATAATAGATGGATTAATGTGAGTGCTCTGTAAAAGTGATGGTGTAAAATAAAAAAAGTAGTTTCTTTTTGTAATATAGACGGAATCTTTTACAAGAACTGGTGCAATTGCTCTAATCCCATTTTTGTATATCAAAATAAAATAATGTAGCACTAAATATTTCTCCTTTTATTTTATATTTATAAAATACAAAAGCTTCTTAATTTTTTTTTACAAATAACAAAAATCTTAGATCTTTTAATTTATTCTCTTTGTAGATTACTAATATTATACCTACTCTTTTCAACAAATAACAATTGCTTTAAGTCATGGTTTTAACAATTGAATTTGTTGATTGGAATAACTTTTCCAAGAATTACCCACCAATTTAGTTTTTAAGACTCAAAATAAGTAGAAAAACAATCATAGCCTTCAAACTGCAGTTAAATTGTTTGGTCTACTAACTTGTTCAAGAATCTACCAATCAAATATGGTTTTTTTCCCCCTTAATCTTTTTCTTAAAGACAATGAACAAAACAACTTAAGGGCATTGTGGGTTCAAGACGTTGGCTTAACATTCATATGCCTAAACTAATCCTAATATTTTTCTTTGTTGCATGGCTATATTGGACCTTTTAAGAGATTATCATGTGCAAGAACCGTGACCCAAGAGGATTAGAATTCTTTTTTATAATAAAATGAAACCACTTGATGGCAAATTTGAAATCTCAAGGTGGAGATTCAACTATGTATGTTATTTCCTATCCTAAGGGCCTTACATTGGAATGGCTACTTAATTTAATTATAGAAGGGAAAAAAACTCTAAGGGTAAATAGAATTACATTAAATGTTTGAAAATTAAAAAATAAAAATAAAAATTACATGGCTTCGGTCAAAATCTAGTAAAAATAAAGTACATCTTTTGTTTTGTTTCCTAGTTGCACCAAAAGACCATAAAAATGACATTACATTAAAAAAAAAAAAAAAAAAAAAACCTAATCTACATCTCTTAGATTACGTTCAAGGCCAAGTTCTAGATTTAAAAGGTATTAAACATCCACCTTGTCTAATCTAAGATTAGTTCCCTAGGCCACAATGACAAATATAAACAAATTCATCCAGCTAATTTACAATTTAATCAAGATACTAGATAATTGGAAACAAATCTTCAAACTACAAAACTTTTGCCTAGTAATTGGTGTTTGATGGGAATCATGTTTATTTGGATTGCAGTTTAATTATGGAATAACATGACGTCTATACGTTGAAGTTCAATATATGTTAGAAATGAAAGAATATTATGTTTGATTTAGAAACAAATTTGTTTCCTTAAGGACTTAGGAGGGGTTAATTCGAAAGAGTACATGAGTTTAGCCACAGTATGTATGTTTACCACGCATAACCTAGAACTTTAGGTCCTATGGCATGACTTCATATTAGTAGGTTGTGGGCTTTTGGGTATCTAAGCTATTTTCATAAAAATCTTTTGTGGTCTTTGGTGAATTGCATTGGGTTAGAGAAGTGAAATCAAATTTTAGTGTTATAATTTATGTAAAGTAATATGACTAGTGATATATGCATTTATATTTTCTTATAGCATTACTCTTGAGGAATCAAAAAGCATACTTTACACCTATATGCAAAGTGTTTTTATGCTCTTGACCTATTCCTTTTAGAATTGTAAGCTTTGATTTAGAACCATTAGATTCCCCAAGGATGATCTTCACATGGGAATAAGATTGAATTGCATATTTGAGGCTTGAAGTTACAAAATTAGGCAAAAGTTGATAGATAAATATTGAAGACAAGATAAAAATCAGATTATTGATAGATGTGTAATAGGATATCCAAAATTTTTATTTTCTAATCTTACATCAAATTGGATTTTTTTGATATCATACTAAGGACAGATGGGAAATTAGGAATCAACATAAAGTACAAAGATATAAACATTAAGGTTTGTAAGATATGTTATGTTAATGAAGTTTGTGAATGTATTCGATTATATGTTTTTATTACTATTGGTATGTAGAAGAAATAGTCTGCTTAGAGGTTTGAAATGTGTCTCTGCAGAGGCAAATTCATTGTGCTAAAAATTGTAATGTAGAGAAAAAATTATGATTTGTATATAAGAATGTTCGTAATGGTCCAATTGACTCCATTTCAAATCCAAGATTTCTGATTCAATGTAAACCTAATTTAGATTTTCATCTTGCTATTTTTATTTTTGTAGTGGGTAAGAGACATATTACATGACTTAGAATTGCCAAATTTACATTGATCTATTGCATTGCTATTGGAATTTTTAAATTTGCATAGGATTTAATGATAAAGAATATGGTTGCAATTTGATAGGTAATTTTTGTTTTTTATCATTACAACATTTTGTTAAATTTGATTGATATAATAAGTTTTATTCTTAGATTGTTATTACCTATTTTGTGTTTGATAACATAAGGTTTTGTTGATGACCATGTCACATCGTTGCTAAAATTTTAACTCAATACACCAAAACAAAGAACTTCATAAGTGTTCTTACTCATTGAGTTGATTGTGATTTGTAATATATATTACTTTGACTGGTTTCTCTTTTATAAGTTATGAATAATCTCTTTTATAGCTTGCTTATCCTCATTGTGTCAAATGTTTTGATTAATCATATTGATAATCTTCTCTCTTATAACTTTTATTTTATTTCTTGCAAAACTCTCTCATACTTTATGAATATTCATTTTCATAAATATTGTGCTAAAGGTGAAGAGTCCCACTTTGTAGTTAATAAAATTTTAAAGTATATAATATTGAAACTTTTAAACTAATGACAAATATAATGGGAAATATAATTTTGTAAATTTTGATTAAAAGGACCCAATGTTTCCAATGTATATAAGCTTATGGGAGAATCATAAAGTTGTTTGATTACCAAGAAATATGAGGAAAGAAAAATAAATTTATTGTTTTTCTTGAATGGTGCTTAAAATTTTGTTGTTTATGGCTTAATTGGACAGTGGGTTATGAGAAATTGTTGAATAGTGGAAGAGAAAAAAAAAATAGATTTCAAATTTCAAATTTATTTGTTGTATCAAAATTATGGTGTGAGGGAATGAAATACGAATAAAAACATTGCTTTTGTAATAGTTTAAATTATCTTATTTTTAATTTCTTGAATGAAATTCTTATTATTTAAAGTATACGTGTTGTGCTGTGGCTAGAACAATAGTATGATTTTAGATAAAGATAATGGAAAGGGAAGAAAATGGTTATCATTTAGAGATTAGTTAGCTCATTGGTTGGTGAGAAAATTTGGGGACTGTTTGGTTTTTGGGAAATTGTTTGGGATTTGAGGTGGGAAATTCAAATAATTAATAGATAGAATTAGCTAAATGAATATTTAAATTTCATTAGTTTGTCATTTTAAGCTAATTGTTGTGGTTAGGAAAGTTGTTTGGTTTGTGAGTCTTGAATATCTAGCTTGAATACTGTCTACATTTCACAACAAGATAGTATTTTTCATTGAGTGATACCAGACCTAATACATAGTTTTATTGACACTAAATCCTTAATAATTTCTACTTTATGCACAAGAAAAACATAGAAAATGAGAAATACCTATAAGCAAAGCTTGACAAATAGAAATTTAAAAAAAAAAGTGTGCATTAAGGCAACTTTAGTTAAAGCTTTTAGTCATTATTACTATAGTCCAATATTTGTTGAGCTCAAATAAAGTTTAATTGGATCTCAGAGCATTAAAAGTATCTTAGGAGTAGAAAAAATGAGATCAAGAAGAACAAATTTATTGGTTTGAAGATTTTAAAGTGTTGCAAATGTTCTTTTTCCATTTACTCAATTACTATCATTTGTGGACAAATTGCAATATATATCTATTATGCATAAAATTTTGGTGAGTCTCTATTGAGTAAATTCAAAATACTGTTATGTTCATCAAACAATCTAAAAGCATTTTCAAGCATATATATTTAAAACTACCAAACATGTAGATTTTGTTATACAAATGTATTTTAAGTGTCAAATAAAGATTGTTATTGTAAGGGCTCATTTTGATCCACAGCCCAAAAGATTTGACCAATGGCCCAATAAGCCCATAACAATAGATTTGTTTGAGAGTGAGTTTGTTACTGAACGTTCAATGAGTTAAAATGTAAATCACAATAGGTTAGTTGGTGCTGGAATGACTAAGACAAACAAATTGAAAGGAAAAACACTCCTTAGTCAAGTCTGAGGATGGAATGTTCTTATATATATTTATATCTCTCTCTCTCTCTTAGACTTGTACAAATATTCAAGTTCTTAGTTACAGAATGGTTTTCTTCCTTGTTTCTTATCCCCCTGCATCTGGATCTTCCTTTTCCTTTTATATCCAACCACAAATCATTTGAATCTTAAACTTGGAGGGCTGAGATTGTACTCCTAAGACTACTGTCCCATCCGGAGCATACCAGTAAGCTTTGGCTTGTAATCTTAGTTGTGCCACCACTATTCATGGTCATTTTCTTATTAATGCAGCCAGATAAGTGGTTATCTTGTATTTAATGCGGAGGGGATGACTTCTATACCCTTCTTTCTTCATCATTCTCGTATTCCATGCCAAGTATGCTTTCTTTCATTTTTGATGTTTTAACTTTATGCACCTCACATAACTAGTGCTCGTTCCCAAGGTCCGAGGTGCATCCTCGGAAATAATCTTAACTGCTCGTTTAAATTAGATTTGGGATCCTTGTCCTTACAATAGCCCCCCAGAACCTCATTTTTGGTTCCCGACCTAGAAAAGTGAGGTTTTGGCTAATAAAAGTTGTTGACAATGGCACACTCGCAAATAGGTTCCCACGTGAGCATATCTTTTCAATTGACTATGACCCACTCCTGACACTTCGGAATCCCCAACTCCGCAATAAATGCAACAGGCGGCCTGCTATTTCCCACATTCTACAGTGAGATCGTGATCGAACAGCTCTAAATTCGTCATCAGAAGGGGCGGGAAGATTACCGCTCCTTTTTCCCTAGCCTATGTATAGAGAGATGTGAGGTTCTTATCTCCATTTTGCCTCCCTAAAAGCAGAAAAGAACATAAATACGCTCCTCACACTTGATAATCTCGTCTGATTAGTCCTTCTTCCCTGAATTCATAAGTGTGCATTTTTATTAACAAGAGTTCTTCCCATATTCTTTCATACTAGTAGATTTTTCTTTTTCTTTTTCTCAAATTGGTAGATTTTTTAGTTTGGTTGACACTCCCGAACACCGAGAGGAGTTTAAAAGATACTATAGGATTCCTAGCAACGTGTCAATACAACATTGCAACTCAGGTGAGTGGCACAAAAAGAGGCCTATCAGAGCTGTTGCAATTCCCATGATTGTTTTCATTGAAAGGGGTATGAGGATTCCTATAGGTAGAGTCACTTGGGATTTTTTAAATCTTTTTAGGTTGTGCCCTACCCAATGTGTTCCAAACATGTTTAGAATATTAGGTAGTGTAGATGCATTGAATGAAAAGTTGGGTATACATCTTACCCATCACGACGTAAACTGGGTGTACAACTGTCAGAAAGGCATCAACGGGGGGTATTACTTAAAAACTAGGGTTCCCGACGTTAGGCTAATCTCTTGTCTCCCCGAGGTGAACAAAGGCATGGATGAGGATTTTCTCATCGTTTTAGGGGAGTGGCACGATAGACTCCATTGTCCTACCTAGGATGGAACTCCAGGTGGGATGGCTTAGGGACACTTAAAAAGTCTATGTTAGCTTAGGGAATTCTATAAACAGTTCATTTACATATCCACATCATCATCATTTTACTTTTGTGTACATATTTTTTTTTTCTTACTTGCTAAAATTTGAGCTTGTCCGACCCATAAACTAACATGAATTCTTAATTGCTCTTCCTTAGATAAAAAAGCCACTACCAAGAGATGAAACTTGTCAAACTTCGATCTACTGAATCGAGTTCTGAGGTCCGAGATCTTCCTACATCGAGACGATTAGCTTCGTGCAGTTTACGTGATTCTAGATTTTAAACCCATCTCCAATCACTTCCAAGTCTCTAAGCACGTAATCAAGGCCCAAGACTCTCATCATACCCTAGTTAATGTGGCTATTAAAGGATTTATAAGCAAGCCTCCTCCAGAGGGAATGCAATTAGTCGAGCTTCCTACCTTCAAGGATCCTCAACCCATTGTAGAGGAAATTACATCCTCGGATGAAGAAGCTGAGACAAAATTTGAGGATAATACTTCAGAGGAGGACACTGAAAATCCCGTCCGATACGAGGATTTTGAGGTTTTTTACCGTAAAAACGAGTCCAAGGAGGAAGGACTCAGCCCACATCTAGTTGTAGCCTTAGTTAGTGAGGACCAAAAGGCTATCAAAGTGCCTAAAAGGATGGTGATAGAGAAGAGATTGCCAGATTTACTCTCCCTACTAGAATCCAATGCTGGGACCACAGCTCTCGAGGTCCCAATAGTTCCCAAGCCTCCAACTCCAATTCCTTCAACCCCTACACAAACCGAACCAGTTGATAAAAAATGAAAAATGGACAAGAAAGGAGGTAGAGGCCCTATCAAAGAGGGAAGTCCAAGAGGAAGCACTTCTTAAGCCCACCAAGGTGGCAAAGATGACCCGAGCCCAACAAAGAAGGCGAGGGGAAAGCTCGGACGCTGTCTCTGAGCAACGACCTCGGGTTCTGAACTGGAATCCTGCATTTGAATTAGACGGCTTGTCTCTCCGTGAAGATGCTTCAATCCGTAACTTCGACGACAAAAGAGCGGGTTATGTGGCCAATGCTATGGAACAAGCCCTTCTTCTCCCAAAGGATATGGATGAACTTCAGAACCTGAAAAAACATAAGCTCTTCCTATTCGTAAAGAGGGACCTTGCTCTGGTAAGACTTCCTTACACTCATTTTACTACCTCCAAAATTTCATTATTACAGTTTCATCCATTATATGCATACTTTCCTACTAATTTCTATCTCAACTATTCATGCACAGGCCACCTAAGTAGCACATGTAGCAAAAGAGTGGTTCGACCAGGCATTCTGTGATCTAAAGGAAGAGGAGTCCAAGCGCTATGCCGCACAGAAGTCTCTGACCTTAACAGACAAGAAGTTGAAGGAGACTCTCCTCAAGTTGGCAGAATGCGACAAGGCCAGAAAGAGTGCTGAAGCCTCAATAGAGAGCTCAGAAATGCAAGCTCGGGAGCAACTCTTACAATTAAGGGAGGTAAAGAGCTAGCTCACAATTGCTCAGACGACCATCTCCAAGCTGAAAAAGGAGTTAAGCCAGAAGGATGAGGAGATGAACAAGGTCAAGCAAACCGCATATGACCAAGGATAGAAGGAAACCGAGGCCCAAGTCAAATCTCAACTCCCTATCGTATGTCGTAGCTTTTGCCTTCAAACCTAGATTGAGGCCCTCAATACTATTGGAGTAGACCCCAATTCAGAGCTACGCAATCCAGAGAAAGCCTTCTACCCTCCAGCAATCAGGTCACGTCCAGTTAGTCAGCCTTCTGTCAGTACCTCTGGCCCAACTCTAACAAAATTTGCTGAGAACCCCCCGCCAAAGTCCAGCACTACTGCTCTTGCCCAATCCAAACCAGCTAAACAACAGCCAAGCACCATTGCCCCTACCAAGACCAAGCAAACCAAGCTAGCTATCTCCAAGCCTAGTGCAGCTACTCCACAAAGCATTAAGGTGGCAGCCAAGGTGCCCCAAACAGCAGGAGACTCCTCCACAATTGTCTCAACAACCAAAGTGGTTCTTCCTGCTCCAACTCCAACTGCTGAAGCGTAGCCCACCATAGGGACAGGGATACAGAAGACTCCCAAGGCCTAGGGAATGTAGCAATGGGACCATTTTGTTACTTTTGTTGTTGTTTTTGTTGTTGTTGTTGTTGTTGTTGTTGTTGTGTGTGTGTGTGTGTGTTTTTTTTTTTTTTAAATATAGAAGGCATTTTGTCTTTACTTGCCTTCTCTTCTATATGTACCCCTTTGAACTTTATTTAATGGAAACTTTTTGTTAAAACTTTGTCATACTAACTTGTACTTATATTTTTATGATGGCGTAAATGCACTTTTGGTCCCTAAATTTTTTGGTCGATTCTCGATTTAGTCCCTAAATTGATTTCACTCCTAGGTCAGTCTCTGATTTCAAAAAATCATTTTTATTTTGGTCCCTGCTGTCAACCCAATAACAGAAAATCTGAGGTAGCAAACGGAATGCATAGGTGGCATGTTAGATACTGATGTGGCTAACAAAATAACATTAATAAATACCACGTTAGCATCCATGTCAGCATTTTAATAAATAAAAAAGCCATCTCAGAAAATTAAAAAACAAATAACGAAATAAAAAATACCTTAAATTTTGTTTTCCTTTTCATAATTTTCGAAAGAACATTGTTCTTCTTCTTCCCCAGGACATAAACTTCATGCTTCATGTCCTTCCCCAAATCAAACCCACAAACGTCCAATAAATCAAACCCAATAAATCCAAGAAATCAAACCCATAAACATCCAGTAAATCAAACCCAATAAATCCAAGAAATCAAACCCATAAACCTCTAGAAAATCAACCCTAATAAATCCAAGAAATAAACATACAAATTCATATAAATAAATAAAAAAACCATAAACACGAAACCAAATTCACCGAGACATCTCCATCTCTGAAACACAAACACGGCCACACTGATCTCCACGGCCACACCAATCTCCACCTCCACTACCGACCACCCACCCCTATAGAAACCTAAAAAAACCCCACCTACAACCAAACCTGTAAACACAAATCCAAGACCCACACCAATCTCCATGGCCACAACCCACCCCCACTGAAACCCAGCCATCTCCATCTCCATCTCCATCTCCAACCAAACCCATAATCCAAGACCCATGGCCACACCAATCTCCACCCCAACCATCAATCCACCTCCATTACAGACCACCCAACGGAAAACTAGAAAAAGCCCAAAGATTAGAGAGTTGAGTTTAGGGAGAGAGAAAAAGTCAGAGATTAAGAGAGAGAGAGATGGATCGAAAGCTTGAACAAAGAAAGAAGAAAAAGAAAGATACAAACACAAATACACACCAAGAGACAGAGAAAGAGAGGATCTAAAAAAAAAAAAAAAAAGATAGATACAGACACAAACACTCACCAATAATATTTATTTATTAAGTTATTTTTGTTTTGATTTTTGTTTTTTTTGGTTTATCTTTAAAGAAAGAAGAAAATGAAATAGATACAAACACAAACACAGACACGCCAGTCTAGAATGAAAAAGGGTGTTAACTTAATGTTTGTTTCTTAAGAAAGTTCAAGAAAAATTGAAATAGTTGCTACAAATTGTTTTCTCAATATTTAAAATTGAAAAAGTTATTTTTTTTTTGAATTTTTTCAGTTTAATTTTTTTTTATTAATTAAAATGTTGACTTGTCATTTTTAAAAGCAAAATAAATTTTTTTAATATTATTTTATTTGCCACATCAACATCTAACATGCCACCTATGCACTCTGTTTGCCATCTCAGATTTTTCTGTTACTGGGTTGACAGTAAGGACCAAAATAAAAACAATTTTTTGAAATCAGGGACTGACCTTGAGGCGAAATCAATTTATGGACCAAATTGAGTATCGGCCCAAAATGTAGGGACCAAAAGTGCATTTACGCCTTTTATATTTACTATTTGTTTACCATGCCCATATATAATTAAGTATTTGTATCGAGGTGTTAATTTCCCGAGGTAGGTGATATGAGAAATCGAACATAACCAAGGTTAGATTGAATACCACAAACACAGATTAAGTGTTAACTTACCCAAGGCATGTGACCCAAGGAGTCGAACCTAACCGAGGCTCCATTTAACATAAAAACAATCTTAGTGTTAATTTACCCAAGACAAGTGACCCAAGGAATCGAACCTAGCTGAGGTTCTGTTTAACATAAAAACAATCTAAGTGTTAATTTACCTAAGGCAAGTGACCCGAGGAATCGAACCTAGCCGAGGTTCTATTTAACATAAAAACAATCTAAGTATTAATTTACCCAAGGCAGGTGACCTGAGGAATGGAACCTAGCCGAGGTTCTGTTTAACATAAAAACAATAAGTGTTAATTTACCGAAGGCAGGTGACTCGAGAAATCGAACCTAGCCGAGGTTCTATTTAACATAAAAACAATCTAAGTGTTAATTTACCCAAGACAGGTGACCTGAGGAATTGAACCTAGCTGAGGAATTGAACCTAGCCGAGATTCTGTTTAACATAAAAACAATCTAAGTGGAAGTATTAATTTACCCAAGGTATGTGATCCGAGGAACCAGGCATGGTCAAGGTTCTATTTAACACTTAAATGAATAATTGGAATAAAACGTATAATAGTAGAAACAGAAAATGGCAAGACTGCCTTTCGTTAATAATAGTAACTTCGTAGATTATTTACATTCCACGGACGTGGTACAACATTTTCATCTAAATCTTCCAAAAAATAATCGCCTATACCAGCAACCGAAGTGATGCGATATGACCCCTCCTAGTTGGGTCCTAGCTTTCCCCATGATGGATTCTTTGCAGTACCTACTACTTTTCTCAACAACAAGTCACTTGGTGCTAGTGGCCTTGCCCTCACACTTGTATCATACCCTTGTTTAAGCTTCTGCTGATAATAATGCTTCTCTTCGTTCATCAACCAAATCTAAACTTCTTTCCAATAGCTAATCATTATTGTCTGGGGTGAATAAGCTTGTCCTTAGTATTGGAAACTCAGACTCTAGAGGGATCATCTAACCTCTTCTTAAGCCCAATCACTATGACTTTGTTGACTGCTTCGGCTTGCCTATTTCCTTGCGAATAGGCTAGAGTTGAATACTTATTCCTAATGCCCAGTTCACTGTAATATCTCTTGAAAGCTTTACTATCAAACTGAAGCCCGTTGTCCGAGATGAGGGTGTGAGGAATCTCAAATCGAGTGACAATACTCTTCCAAGCAAACTTTTTTGCATCTATGTCCCTAATATTGGATAATGGCTTAGCCTCCACCCACTTCGTGAAGTAATCAATTCTGACTAGAAGCCATCTTCGGTTTCCCATAGCCCTGAGAAGTGGTCCTACAATGTCCAGGCCCCATTGAACGAATGGCCATGGACTAGATAGAGGATTAAGTACACAACCAGGCTGATGAATGTTCGGAGCAAATCTCTAGCATTGATCACACTTTTTAACATACTCTTGCGCCTATTTTTACATACTAGGCCACCAATACCCTTGTGTAAGAGCTCTATGTGATAACGATCTTCCCCCCCCGTATAACTTCTAGATATCCCCTCATGCAACTCTTCCAAAAGTGGCTCCACTGCCTCGAGATGAACACAAAGTAAGTATGGTTCAAAGAAAGAGCGTTTGTACAACTTTTGCTCCTTGGACAACCAAAAACGATGAGCTTTCCTCCATATTTTTTCTGCCTCCCCCTTCTCGTGAGGCAAAACATCTTCTTTTAGAAATATAACTAAGGGATCCATCCAACTGAGTCCGACCCTGATCTGGTGAACTTAGATTTTCTCCTTCTTCTCATCGACAGGCCTATATATATCCTCAACAAATGTGACCAGAGGTAGATCTTATCCAGAAGAGGTTGCCAGAGTTGCCAAAGAGTCAGCATGTGTATTTCTACTTCTTGGGATTTGTTGTATGGTGAAAAACTCAAAACCCGACTACAAACACCGAGCTTGACTCAAATACCACTGGATTCTCAAATCCCTGGTTTCCAATTCTCCCCTTACTTGTCCTACGATTAACCTTGAGTCTGAGAACACTTCAATAGCCTTTCCTCCCATCTTCTGAACCATGGTTATCCTTGTTAGCAGAGCCTCATATCCAACTTCATTGTTTGTGATTGAGAAGCCGAACCTTAAGGATTTCTCAATGGCGATCTTGTCCAGGGACACTATTCCTAGCCCCACCTCGGATCCCTTTTGATTTGCCTCACCATCAACATATAACTTCCAGGATGAGGGCCCTTATAGAGAAATTGCCAGAACTTGCTTTTCCTCTAGTCTGTGTTCCTTGACTTCTACCTCTATTGGAGACTCGATAAACTCTGCCACCAAATTTGCAAGAACCTGCCCATTAATTGAGGTACGAGGCATGTACTTTATGTCAAATGCCCCCAAGATCGTCCCTCATTTGGCAATTCTCCTTGTATAATCAGCTTTTCATAGCAACGACTGCAAAGGTTGTTGAGTTAAAACCATAATTGTATGGGCTTGGAAGTAATGAAGGAGTTTTTGCGTAGTGTGCACCATAGCCAAAATGGCTTTCTCTAAGGGCAAGTAACGAACTTCAGCTTCGTGTAGTGACTTACTCACATAATAGACTGATCGCCGTACTTCATTTTCTACCCTCACTAATACCAGACTGATTGCATGAGAGGCCACAACAATGTAGGCAAAAAAGACTTCTTCCTCTTTAGGCCTGGACATTATGGGTGACCGAGAAAGGTAATCCTTCAATTGCTAAAAAGCGAGGGCACATTCTTCACTCCATTCAAACCCTTTCCACTTGTGCAAGAATTGAAAAAATGGCCTACATCTATCTGCGGATCGAGAGATAAATCGGTTTAAGGCTGCGATCATTTCAGTCAATTTTTTCACTTCTTTGGGATTTCGAGGAGGCTGTAAATCATTGATTACTTTAATCTGATCAGGGTTAACTTCAATCCCACGGTGGTGACCATATAGCCCAAAAACTTGCTTAAGCCAATGCCAAAGGAACATTTAGAAGCATTAAGATGCAATTTATGCTTTCTCAACACCTCAAAGACACTTCCAAGTTCACCCACATGCTCGGCCACTACCTTACTTTTCATCACCATATCATCAATATAGACCTCAAAATTCTTGCCAAGCTAGGATTCAAACATTCTAGTCATCATTCTCTGGTCAGTAGACATTGCATTCTTCAATCCAAAAGGCATCATCTTATAATGATAATTCCCAATGGGCATTACAAAAGCAGTCTTCTCCTGGTCAGCCAGATCTAATGGTATCTAATGGTACCCCTGAAAGGTATCCAAAAAACTCATCCGAGGATGACTAACCGTCGTGTCCACTAACTGGTCTATTCGGGGTATTGGGAAGGGGTCCTTGGGGTAAGCTTTGTTTAAATTCGTGAAATCCACACATACTCGCCGCTTCCCATTCTTCTTCTTCACTACCACTATGTTGGCCAACCATTCTAGGTAAAAAACTTTTTTTATTGCCCTTGCACACATAAGCTTTACCACCTCTTCTTTAACATCCTTGGAATGTTCCTTAGAAGAGTGCTGAGGTGTTTCTTAGGGGTAACAGATGGATTGACATTCAGATGATGACAAACGAAATTCGGGTTCACTCCGGGAGTTTCATAAGCACTCTAAGCAAACACATCAACATTCTTTTTAAGGAAAGCCAACAGCTCCTCCTTCTCCCGAGGAGGCAACTGCATTCCCACTTGAAAATATTTGTCAACTTTAGTATTTATAATAACCTTTTCCAGCTCCTCGCACCTCACTCCTTTAGCTACAACGTCTGAGGATGTTTCAGTTTCCTTTGATTGCTACAAAGCCCTTTTCGGGATAGCCAATGATTCACCTTCGGACTGGTGTCTAATAGCTGCAACTAGGCATTGCCTGGCTATAGCCTGACTTCCAATCAACTCCTCAACCTAGTCTCCTGAGGGATACTTCACTTTCAAATGCAAAGTTGAAAAGATAGCCCCCATGGCATGAAGCCAAGGTTTTGCCATAATAACAGTATAGGGGGAATACGTGTCAACCACAATGAAATCTACTTCAACAACTTCTGACCCTGCTTGAATAAGTAGCCTAATTTGGCCCTTTGGAAGAACATTTTTCCCATCAAACCCCACCAGAGGGGAATCATAGCTAGCCAAATCCTCTGATTTCAACCTAAGTCCCTTGTACAGGTCAGGATACATAATCTTTGCCCCTCTACCTTAATCCATTAAGACTCTTCTCACATTATACCCCCCTATTCGAAGGGTGACCACTAAGGCATTGTCATGTAGTTGATAAGTTCCAATTTTATCTTCATCAGAAAAGCTTAAAGCTGGTCGGACTTCCATTCTTCCTTGCTTAGACTCAAGGATCAAATCCTCAGCGTGTGGTTTTGCTATGGACATAACCCTTGATGGATATGCGCCAATCCGACCTGGGGCGGCGAGAATAACACTAATTGTTCCTAGGGGCAGTCTCGAGGAAGCGTCCCTCTAATATGCCGACCTGGCCTGATTCCCTTGTCTAGAGGGTTGGTACAGGAACTGCTTCAGCTTCCCAACTTTGACTAACTGATCTAAGTAGTCACATAAAGTTCTACAATCTTCTGTAGTGTGTCCCCGATCCTGATGGTATTGGCAATGAAGGTTTTGATTACGCTTCATGGGGTCTCCTCCCATCTTATTCGGCCACTTGAAATATGGTTCATTCTTTATCTTCTTGAGGATTTGGTGTACAGGCTCCCTAAACATTATGTTAACTACCTGGGTAGTAATGTGCCCAGTATGTCTAGCAAAATCTTTTTTGGGTCAATTGTAATTATATCTCTCTGACCTAAAGTCTCTTCACTTAGAGGGGATCACCTTTGCCTTCCCCTTCCCTCGCTATTGATCCTCTTCAACTTATTTTTATTCATCAATTTGATCCATCAGTTTAAGGATTTTCTTAAATCGTGCTCAGTGGGCAGGCTGACCTTATTCATCCTTATTGCCACATACTTAAAATCTCCATCTATCTCATTAAACATCTCCCAGTATCTATCCAAGTAAGTCTTTAAAGTCTCACCCTCTCGCATAGCCATAGATAGCAAAGTGATGAGAATCAACAAGCATTCAAGGATCCAATGCATGTTTCAGTTGGGCCTATTATTAAAGTAAGATCCAAGAAGATTAAAGAAGCACTTAATGGGCTGATTCAAGAGATTTAGGCTGATTCTAACAGAGGACATTCCAAGCTTGGCCCAAAGGAAGATGAAGGCGTAATAAATTTAATCCAAACTATTGAGGGTTAATCTGGCTTAATTGGGCGTGATTTATGGCGTGGATTAATGGCTGATTGATTTTCCAGCTCCATATCAATTAATAGATATTTTTCCTAGTCTGGAGCATCTAATTTTGGACCAGATCTACCTTAATTTTAGGCTTTTATTATTAGAACGTTTTTAGATATTTTTCCTATTTTGGATCTGCTAATTTCAGACCAAATCAACTTTTATTTACGATTTTATTATTTAGTACATTTTTTATATTTTCTATTTTCAGTCATGTCTTATAAATAGCATGCACTCATTGTAATAGAAATTATTGAATAAAAATAAGAAAATGTGAGGCTTTGCTCTTCTTTTGTTTCCTCAAGAACTGTGAACTTATCAGAGATTCTTCCTTATGGCGTTCAAACTTTATACCTTTGGTTCGTGATTCAATTATAATCATTGGGTTAAGGTGTTACACTTATACCGTTGGTTGCGTTTTGATTTTAAACGTTGGGTCAGGGTTTCTATCAAAAATCTGAATTTTAGTTTTCTTGGGCAAGTATTCCAATATTTTTGTTGGGTCTCAAAGTGTGTCGATTGAGATTCGCATCATTTGGTGTCAGAGCACAGGTTCTAAAATCAATTTTCTTTCCCTTTATCTTTTGTTTCCTGTTATCATCCTGTCTTGTTCCTTTTGTGTTCTTTATTCATCGTTCTTATTTTGTGACGTGCACTAAGTTAAAATCGTGCACCAATCTCCTAGGGAAAAAAAAAGAAAAAAGAAAAAGAAAGAAGAGACTTCAGAAAAGAAATAGAAAACAAAATATATATATATATATATATTGTTTGTAGTTTCAATTCTCTCAAACCAAAATATTATTTTCTTTTGTCCTCTTCCTTTGATTTAGTGTTTCTGTCATATTTTCTTGCCATTGGTATTAGTTTAAATAATACAAGTTGAATTTCTTGATCAAGTTTATTAGTTTAAGCAGAACTGAAAAGGGGCAGCTACGAGTGGAAAAAGGCAAGAGAGTATGAGACTAATATTGGGAAAAAGCCAATTTAAGAGTGAAACAC